>OV651817.1:87034130-87641630 GCA_927349885.1 Psylliodes chrysocephalus
GTTAAATCAAAATGATTTAATTTACAAATACTCATACAAAGTAAGGTTTGTACCGTATTTTGAAAGATATCAATTCTTTTTAAAATGTGATTACTTGCTGATCCATAAAGTGTACAACCATAATCTAAAAATGAATCTAATGTACGATCGTTAAAATAACAAAGAAGTTTCGACATCCGCTCCCCATCAGGTTTTCGATATTGATTTCAAGAAATTTAAACCCCTATTGCATCTATTTAGCATATGATCAATATGTAGTTTCCAGGTCAATTTCTTATCAAAAACCATTCCTAAATATTTAATTAATTTGCAGAAAGGGAAATCCTTACCATTTAATTTTAGTTTTTCGATATTTGGGACATTAGATTTACTGTGTGACATTAGGAAACCGTTACTTATAAACCAATTAGAAGAGTATTTATGAAGTTTTTCCAAAGATTGTAAACAGGAATCATATTTTTTAGATTCAGTATATATACAAAAATCATCAACATACTGTATTGTTTTGAAAGATGGATTTTTAATACAGATTTCATGAAAATCGGCAGTAAACATATTAAACAGCAAGGGGCTCAATACTGAACCCTGTGGAATGCCAGAACTATTATATCTCGGTTCTATAAGTTCCTTCACAATTTAAAAAACGGGGCAAAAAAACGTTATTAACAAATTATCGGCCCATATAATTAACATCCTCACTATCAAAAATATTTGAATGTCTCTTAAATTATTTAGATGCAAAAAAAGTTTTTGTTACTATAAAACGATTCTAACCAATTTAATAAAACACCACGGATTCCATACAATTGTAATCCAAGAGTATTAGCAAAAACGAAATTTTGAACTTTATCATCTAATAAAACTGTCACATTCTGTGGTTCAAGGCGAATGCACTCCTGGAAATATTCGATATTTATCGAATATTACAATGATTTATTAATAATTACAAAATTGTATCTTAATAAATCTCATAAAAATATATGTAGTACATATCTAATAAATCAAATAATGATAGTAGAAAAATAATAATAATAAAGGTATATTTAAAACGAAAACTATCACCGAATCGAGATTTTAGTCGTTCAGACGTGGCAACGCCGCGCCGGTAGGTAACTCCCATATTATAATTTAAATTATGATTCATGGCCAGATAAATTTTATGAAACCGAGCGCTTTCTTGTTTTATTTATCAAGCCTGGTATTTTAGGGGATTTTAACACAAGATGGCCGACCAATTTTTATCACTTTTCAGGCCCGGATACGAGGAGATTTTATTTTATGGGCCACGATAGTTTTGTTAGTCGAGTGTCTTAGATTCCAGGCGTTCTGTAGGCTTCTGAGGATTGGAATTTATTTTCAAAAGGAAATAAAGTCTACGATTTCCATTACCAAGCTGAGACAACCTAAAAAAAAGTAATTTTTTTAAGGAGATTAATTATAAAAAGTTACAAGAAAATATTCAGAATCATAGATGGAAAGACTTTTATAGCATAATATATGATTTAAATGAAAATATCTACCAAAGTTATTAGAGAAAATAAACAATTTATTAAAAGGTATTAATGGGTAATCATTAACTCAATTAGAGAAAGAAACAAAAAAAAATTGGAAAATATTTAAATTATAGAACATTAGCAGATAGCTAACATAAAGAAAGCTAAAAAAGATTTTTATGTAAAACAAATAAATGAAAATAAAGAAAATGCAAAGGGCCTCAGGAAAATTATTAATCAAATACAAAGCAAATAAAAAATAATAACAATTAATGAAATAAAAGAAATACATACTGATGATGGTCACATAATAACAATGGCGAAATATTTAGCTAAAACATTCAACTACTTTATTGAGGTACGTATAACTCCTCCAGAAAAGATAAGCTCACCTAACACTCCTCAATCTAGGAGAAATTAAAAACATAATAAAGTCCCTAGCAAACAAAAAATCACCCGGAATAGATAATATACAAACGAGTCGGTGGCGTAGCTGTCCAACGCACTTATATTCATTTATAGGCAAGTTTGTGCTTCGAATCCTACGCCAGACCATGTGGATTTATAATTAAATTGCATGGTTCGTTATAGGATTTGATGTGTGCCGTATTAACAGAAATTTAATTTCTAATGATATGACATCCAGATTATAAATCGCCATGCGTTACCGTCTCGATGATGGTGGGTGATGTTTTCTGGGTTTTCCTCACCTGTAAGTCAAATCGCGCCATCAATCATCTTTAAGTCGCCCCGGAGCACCACGGCAAATAATAATAATAGCATCCCTTCCCCTACACAAGTCGCTCAGTCGGCTTCAGGGGTTGAAATTAGAGATTCACAGGCTTGGTTTGTTTTTTCAAAGCTTGGCTTGAAAACAAACCAAGCCAAGCCTAACATTTTTTTTCAAGCCAAGCTTCCAAGCTTTTGAAGGAATTATTTACATTAACTGTTTACATTAATCTACAAAATTTATTTAAAGTAACTACTAGATAATCCATATAAGTATGCTATAAGGAAATTCTTAGGATGTGCGTTGAATAGAAAGAGACTCCTAAAAAGAAGAGGTGATTTAGGTATAAAATCTTATCATTATCGATTTTCATTTATTTCTAACATACATTTCTGTATCAGTACAAGCTTATAACAGAGCTAGTACTATTTGAATTAAATTTTTTCTCCTGCGGAAACAATCCTTATGTTTACTTTGTAAATGTCTTTTTAAAGACATAGTTGCCCAATTTTTCATTTTAAGAGGCTGCAACTCAACCATCTCATGTATCTCAGTTTCGTTTTTCCTCCTTGTTCCAGATTGATGTCGCCGGTCTAACCGTTTGCTGACTAATTTGTATTCAATCCAGATGAGTAAAACCAGGATTTTTGTGGTAGTTACACTTATGGCATGTGACGTATAGGAATGCTGCTTAACTTGTCTCCATATCTTCTCGTGCAATTCATCTTTAAAATCGTTTTCCTCTGATGTTACTTCAGATAAATTGCTAGCAATTGTGAGGACCGGCTCTTTCGGAATACTTCCAGTCAAACTGATAGAACTAATTCCAGTGACATTGAGAACGGGCATTGAAGATTTTGCACTGCTTCGGTTACTGTTCTTTTTGTTTGTAGAATGTTTTGTTTGGTCTTAATCATGCAATCTTCTGAGAGTTTGATCACTCCGGTGATGTTGAGTAGAAGGTCATCTCTGACTCCCTTGCAAATTACGGCCACTTTTGTAGGTTTGGCAGTGAGGAATAACCATGTGTTGGGCATGTGTAATTGTTGCCATACTATTGATTCTACTGCAAATTGTTTAATGCCGCAGTAGATTGTTTCTGGTTTTTCGTTAAACTCGTCAATGACACAGTTTGGACTTGATTCAATATTCTTTACCACCGATGGGGAACATATATACTGGTGTTTTGGGAAAACCAGACAGTGTACAATTTCTTTTTTTTTTATTAGATCGATTCTTTCAATTACGGGTAGGGCTTTGAATTCCTGACATTGATAGAGTGAGTGGGATTTATTGCAGTAATGACAGGTATCATAATCTTTGGTGAATTTGGTATATTTATGTTTTAACCCCCGATCGAAGGATGAATGTTTTGGCTTTTCCTTTTCTGAATGTTTCGAAGGTTCAAGAGATTGAAATCTTCTTTCCAAAAAATCCATTAAATTGTTAAAATCTGGAACTTCAAGTGGCTTACTTAATATTTGTTCATATAACCTGTTGGTATTGGTATCCCATTTTCGCATTACGATTCGAGTTAACATCGGTCCCCATGATCCTGTATCAATGCCAATGTTGGTCATATCATTTATAAATTTCATTGTAACACTATGGAGTTCTTTGAGTTTATCAGATGCTTCATTATGACTTACAGGCAAATCCAATATTTTATCAACCAAGGTTGCTACTAGTTTTCTTTTATTTTGATAACGTTTCTTTAAAATGTCCCAAGCTGACTGATAGTTGTTTTCAGTTATGTCCAAATGTTTTATCACTTCTCCTCGAACGTTCGTTTTTAAATACTGCGTTTTTTTCAGTGGTTGTGAGGCAACTGCTTTTATGAATGACTTTTTGGAAAATGTCATGAAATGTAAACCATTGGTCATAGGTCCCATCAAACATCGGTAGTTTTATTTTTGGTAACTAGATGTTCAGTCTACTTTTATCATATTTTTTTTTTTGTGTGTCGTCGGCTTCAACTACCAAGGTTATTTCGCCTCGTGTTCTGTGTAGGCTTTGTTACTGTTTCCAAGCGCCACTTTAGGAACAGCACAGTGAATGGTCGAGTGGGGAATCCTACCAAGGCATCAGAAGATTTGGATTCCCATTATTTGCAAAAAATTTTTTTAAATTTTCTTCATTAGTTCCTCTACATCTTCCTCCATTTTAGTGAATATCCCTTCTATAAAATATCTGTCTTGGAAAGTTGTTTCAACAGCCATAATCTCCTCATGTAATTCCCAAATACTCCCCCATGTCTTTTCTGCTGTGTTTATGAGCCACTGATCTTTGGAGTTGATCTTATTTTCATCCATTTTCTTGTATATTTTTTGAATGAGTCTGTTTAATTGCTCACATTTCCATTTTTGTTTTTTCAATCTCGTTTCTTGATCAGTGTCCTCAAGATTTAACTTTGTTACTGTCTCTGATTTACTTTCCTCTTCAAATTTTTGGCATTGTACCAGGTAGTCTTTGGTTTCTTCATATTTCTTTTGTAATTGTTTGAAGTACGCATTTTCAAAGTAAACGTGTTCTGGAATCTTCAACTTTTGGATTTCATCGTTATTAACTTTTTTTTCATTCCATACGTCCTCCACTTCTTTAAGCCGCTTAGCTATATTTTCATATGTTTTTCTTGAAATTGAGTCTTTTTTTGGCGTTGGTCAGTATTTGAACTAGTTTTTTCCTCAGGTTTTATTGATCCAGTGCCAGTTGGTTTGCTGTCTCCATAGGTGTTGACATTTTTTTTTTAACTTTTGCTCGAAGGACCATATATAGATTTCAAAGATAACTTTTGTAATTGATTAACATAATATAAATTAGAATACAGATATATTATAATGCTTGGCATTTTATATTACTCTTCACAGATTTTTTTCAGAATCAATAGGCTTCATCCCCTTGTTGAGTTTGATTTTTCCAAAAATTTCGAGTTGATATTATTGTTTGTTTTTGATTTAGATTTATTTTAAATATTTCAACCCCCTTTAGCCCTCCCATCCATTTTTATTCAATTTTTTTTCACAATCATTAGGCTTCATCTCCTTATAGAACTTGATTTTTACTAAAAATTTCTTGTTAATATCGCTGTTCATTTCTGATTTATAATTTTTTATTAATTTTAACCCCCAATAAACCCAAATTTTAATATCATTTTTCGTTTTTGGACTAAGATTATTTTTTTTAATATTTTAACCCACTTAAAAACTAAAAAATTAATTTTTTTTAATAATGTTAAAAACACGCGCCACTTGTATAAAAATTATGAAAAGAAAAAGTGAAAAAAAAATAATTTTAAAAATAAGGACGTTACGGTCAAAAAACGAAATATATGTGATATGCGAGGCTCTTAAACATCCTGTATACATTGGATGTAATTTAAAAACTTTAATTTTATGAATTTTTTGAAAAAATGATACGCTTTTCCAAAAATACATCAAGAAGAGCGAAAAATATGATTTTGGGTCATGAATAAAGTATCTCTTCTTTTAAAAATACGTTTCAAAATTATACTTATTAAAACCGAATCTTTTTTTTTTTAGATAGTCTCATAGATGCTCTATACCAGTGGTCGCCAACATCTCAATGTACTTTGTTAATTTTGGAATAAACAGCGAACTACCCACACGGAAGCCACGTAACGCAACGTAAATGAAATAATCCACAGTTAATTTATCATTATATGTATTTATTTTACTATTTAACTGATAATACATAGGTACTAATAATAAACTAATAACAAAATAACTAATATTACTAGAACGTACTTGTTCATAGCTACATTCCTACCTACCAAACGAAGGTGTTTGGAAAATAAACACAAACTTTTATCCAGCCACAACGGCATGTCACGTAAGATTTAAAAATAGTTAATAATAACAAAAAATTAACGCACTATCATGAACATAAACATTGAAAAATAAAAAAGCACGTTCAATGAGAAGGCTGACACTCAGACTCATCGATAATTTTTTTAATGTTTGCAGTATAATTTGATACAGCCATTCGAATACAATTAACCAAATGTTCATCTGTAAGTCGATTGCGATATTTGTTCTTAATAAACTTCATATTGGAAAAAGAAGATTCACACAAATATGTTGAACTGAATAATGCTTTCACTTTCAAGGCAACACGGCATAAAACTGAATATTTGTCTTTACTTACAATAGGCCAGATACATTTGGTACTTGAGATTAACGATTTTAAGACTAAATCATTTTGAAACTCAATTACTTCCATTTCTGTTGCAGCGATGTCTTCGCCAAAGTTCTGCATAACACAAGTTGCAAACTGTTGGATATCAATTTCCATAAAGGGTGAAACAACAAACTGCGCTACTAAAGCCATTTCGTTGAAATCCTTAAAACGATTGTTGAAGTTATTCTTCAGGGTAGAAACTATTTCTACATGATATTTGCTGTCATAGGGTTCTAATGGATTTTGAGATATTTTTCTGAAAGAATAGGAAAATGCTTGGCATCGCTGTGGATTAGGTTTTGTTCCCAAAACTCCAGCTTTTTGATAAATGCTTTTATATCAGAAATCATTTCCGCTAGTTCTTTGTCTCTCTCCTGAAGCTGCAAATTAAGTTCGTTTAATTTCTCTGTAATGTCCACGAGAAAACCAAAATCTCTAAGCCAGATTGAATTTTCTAGTTCCGGAGTCGGTTCATCGCGTTGTTTGAAAAATTGAACTATGCCAGATAGGACATCATTAAAACGTTTCAACACCCGTCCTCTACTTAACCATCGGACTTCAGAGTGAAGGAGTAGGTCCCCGTATTGACAGTCAACTTCATCGGCCAAGGTTTTGAATAATCTTCTTTGTAACGCTTGAGCTCTAATCTTGTTCACAATTTTTACCACCAGTTTCATAACGTTGTTTAGTTTCAGGAAATTTCCACATAATGCTTGCTGATGGAAAATGCAGTGGTAACAGAGAAATTGCGGAAAAGTTTCATCTTTACGACATAACGCCACCAGACCCTTATCACAACCCACCATAGCTGGAGCGCTATCGGTTGTCAAACCTACCATTTTCGATATTGGAATTTTCTCGGAAGAAATAATATTTTTTAAATGAGAAAACAACTCCTATCCAGTAGTGTGTCCTTTCAGTGGAATAAACTTCAAAAGATCTTCTTTAATCGTAAAATCACTAAAAACCATCCTGACGAACACGGCCATTTGGGCAGTGTCAACGACATCTGTTGATTCATCCAGTTGAAGTTAAAAATAAACACAGTTATCTAAGTCACTTGTTAACTGTAAAAAAATATCATTGCTCATTACTTCTACACGTCTCATCACTGTATTAGCAGAAAGTTGCATAGATTTTATAGCTGAAACTATCTCGTCTTTATTTCTAAAGATGGCAAATAACGAATCAGCAGCTTCTAAAAACGCCTGTTTTATCATTTCCCCGTCTTCATAAGGTTTCTTTTTTGTGCAATTATCTGGGACACACGGTAGATGCTTCAGTTGCAGCCTTATTTTTGTCGACTGTTCTTAAAAATATTGATTGTTGTCCAATTAACTGCTTTTTTAACTGTTTCAGTTTCTCCTTTCTGGCGGCAGAATGTAGTGGGAATGATTTTTCAAAATTAGAATGTACAATTTTATGATGTCTCTCAATATTTCCTTTTTTAGCAACGGAGACCGAAGTATTACATAATATACACACATTTTTATCTTTAACTTCTGTAAAAAAGTATTGTTCTTCCCATTCCGAATGAAAGTGGTATGTCTTTACCTTCTTACAACTGCTTGCCATAATATTATTTTTTGTTGTTTTCTACTAACCCAACCGATGGACGTTGGTTACGCGTTCAGTTTTAAACTAAGCGCAATGTCCCGTTCAAAGCAATCCTGATCGTTCTCGAACACTAACGCGCTGGTCCGGCTGGTCGGTTCTAGCCGATTCTAGCTTGATGGCGTCAGCGGCAGATCGCTCACCGCAACGTTGCCGCTGTTTATGTTTAATATTATGACAATTAAATTTTTTTGTAGAATTTTCGGAAGCTTCTCTGATTTTTGCAGTTTGTATTTTTTAAATTAAAATCGTTGTGAGAGCTACCAGAATTGCCTCCGCGAGCTACCGGTAGCTCGCGATCGACTGGTTGGCGACCACTGCTCTATACCCTCTATAGTAATCATGTCTGGACTGTCTAATAAAGGGAAACATTAGCAGCTCAACGAGTTTGAGTTTTTCTGATTTTTATATATTTTGTTTAGCTATAAATTCATTAATTTTTGTAAGTGGAACAAAACTGTTTTGATACTTAATAAATATCATGGAAAAGTCAACTTAAAAAAAAATAACTTTTTTAACATTTTTTCTTCACCCTCATTATCAAATCCTATTAAATAGTACAATAAAAGTTCAACGACCCACAACCACCCTACTACAGCTCATCCCCCTCTCATCATATCTCCCCGAAGAATAGATTCCAATTTCCAAAAGTACTCTTAAGGCTAATAAATCAAATTAGCCCAGAGCAGGGAGCTCTCAATACATGCACACAGGCATACGCACATCCCCTGTATAATTCAGAATCGGTATAAAAGGATTGAGCGCACTCAGTGCCGTCCATTGTACCCCTCGGCCGATAATTCTGATTTAGTATTCACATCTGCGGGCCGAGGAGAGCTGTGCTGGGGCCCGTCGGGCCCATAAATAGAAAAAGGGGGACCCTGTCGCTCCCCCTAGCGCCCGATCGCCGCTCGACATATGCACGCCTCTCCGCGCATCTTTTAAATTATAATTTTATCATCGGAGGGTACGTCAAGTGCGGTGTAGAGGCGGTGGATGGTGGTTGTAACCGTTACAAAACAATTGTTATCTAGAAATATGAACTTTTTACTACCACTTTATAATTTTTGTAAACTATGTTAATTAATTTTAAATGAAATAAATCGGATTTTAATATAGAATCGAATTTAATCGGTGTTAAGAATAATAATACATGAAACGAAACGTATCGAATGAATATCTATGCAAGAATGCCGTGCTTTATCACCAAATATTCTTATGCGACCCAGTCCGACGTATCGTTCTACGAAATATGAGTAGCACTCGTGAATAATCACAGGGTGGCCCTAGCCTAGCGATAAACGAAACATCCGAGTGGTTACATTTTGGATTTTTAGATATTGGAATATTTGTCGTGGAAAAAGATACACCCTGTATATTGCCATTTTTAGCGAGTTTCTAGGAAGCTAAAATAAATAAAGAACTGTTTGTCATTGCCAGCACTTGTATGTCATCCTTTTAATTCAATGTGATTCGATTAAAATATCCCACGAATGAATGTCCAATGTTCGTGTTGTCTACTGGTTACGGAAGGACGGACGTTTAAAGAAGAAAAAAATTGTATTTCCCATGACGAGAAGACTTAGAAGAACATGGATGAATTTAAATAAAAACTTGCCGTGATCCGATAGCATTCTCATCGATTTTAAAAAAGGATTCATTTAAAATATTCTCTATTCCTACATTGCTTACATTTCAAAACTAGTCAGGGTGTTGAAATGAAAGCATTGTATGTTTATATTACTGGGTACTACTTTTCTCTGCATTTATTCCTTTTGAAGTTATTCAATCAAACATTTATTCTTTACCATAGTATTTCATAGAATCCCCTGTATAATTACGTTGTTATTAGTCAGTACGGAATCAGTTTAATAGCTGATAATTGTCGGTAAATGAGTTAGAAGAAAACCTTGAAAAGTCGTGAACCTCTATTTTATTTTAATTCGTACTAGTACTAGTCCCTGTTATTTTAAGTTCAAACACTTATAAACACATTCATTATACCTATTTCGTTTGCTAATGTTAATTACAATATTGTTAAACAAATGTTTTAGATAACTAACTGAATAAGTCTGTTATTAATGCTAGATTTATGCCAGGGACGTATTCAATCTGAAATACAAACATTATTTATGAAATTCTTAAGATTATGCGTAATTTATAAATGTTCAGTCAAAAAAAAAAACGAAAAATAATTGGTAAAAAAGAAACAGAGAAGTAGCTAATAGATTGATTTTTAATAAATAAATATTTGCAGGTGCCTTTAAATTATCTAATTACATTATAATTTTAATTTTTTTAAAAGATAGACAGTCGCCTAACAAATGTTGTGCGCACCTCGGCCATATGACCTTTTTTTGGCCTAATCAGAAGTTGCTTGGTCGCAAATTTCTGATTCTGCCAAAAAAGATCAACTTAAAGATCTTGGCACACAAATAGCTATTTATAGTATAAAATAATTTTGTTTTAGAATGGACCAATCTATGCAGCCTGTACATATGAGTGAGGTTATGTTATAGAATAGAATAGAATAATTTTATTAACTATTTTACATAAGTCATTATGTTTATAGCAAGTCATAGGTGATAACAAAATTTGAACAATATAAATAAAACAATAATTATTAGAGTACCAGAATTTTAACAATGTAAATAAAAACAATAATTATTAGGTACTTATCAAGGTTAAAATTGTGATGAGGCAGAGTGACAGTGAGATGTCTCATACAGACCGAAAATGAACTACATAATCATTGACATAGTAAACAATGTCTCAATAGATATTTTTTTAAAAGCATTATTACTTAAATTTTTAAAGTTCTGCGGTAATATGTTAAATAAGTTATAATTTAGGGAATTTATTTTAGATAGACAGAACCTAAAACGAGTATTTCTAATACAATGTGAATTACGTGTCTTGTAATTATGAATATCGGACTGTTTCAGCAAAACAGACTGTTTCCTATGAATTTCAACAAGTGTATGATGTAGATATAAAGTAGGTAGTGACATAATTTTAAATTTAATAAAATGTGGTTGACAATGTTCTCTAAATCCAATGTTAACCATAATTCTGATAGCTTTTTTTTGCATTCGGAAGATTTGAATAGATTGAGAAGAGATTCCCCAAAGTGGTACACCATAGCTGACATGCGAGTGAAAGAGAGAGAAATACGTAGTTTTGAGGGTATTTAAGTTGGTAAGTTTTTTCAACTGCCGAAGAATAAACAAAGAACTAGAAAGTTTTTTCTTTAACTGATTAATGTGGGTCGACCAATTGAGTTTATCCAATGTAATACCAAGTAATTTTACGTTTTTTGTTTCACATTTTGAGATAATTTGATTATTGGCAGATATCTGCATATTTTGAGTTTTTTCACTGTTAAGTTTTAATTTGTTGGTTGAGAACCATGTGTTTGCTTTGTCCGCAATTTCATCTAACGAAGAAATTACATTTTTATTATTTTTGTCTGTTAAGATGAGTGTTGTATCATCAACAAATAAAACTGATTTATTAGGTAGCATAAAACGGCTTAGATCGTTAACATAAACAATGAATAAAAGGGGGCCCAGGACAGAACCTTGTGGAACCCCTTGCCTTACAGCCTGAAAGTTAGACAGAACACCATTACTCATCACAGCTTGTTGTCTGTTAGTGATATATGAATTTATTAGTGCAAGCGGAATTCCCCTAACTCCATAAAAGCTTAGCTTTTCCAGAAGAATATCATGAGAGACGCAGTCGAAAGCCTTTGACAGATCGCACAACATTATTGCTGTGTGATTTCCCTGCTCAAGTTCCTCAACTACATCATTCACAACATTGAGAACAGCCTGTCTAGTAGAGCGAGAGCGTCTAAAATCATATTGGGAGTTGCTGAAGAAGTTGTTTAATTCAAAATACTCACATAATTGTCTTTTAATAATTTTTTCAATAACTTTACCAAATATTGAAACAATACTTATGGGACGATAGTTATCAATTTTCGAGACATAACCTTTTTTGAAAATTGGTAATACTTTAGAGCATTTAAGTACTTCAGGAAATATACCAGTGGATAAAATTAAATTAATCAGTTCAGTAAACGGTTTTATTATAATATTGAAAGTCTCTTTTAAAATTTTACTATTGAGTTCGTGAGTGTCAACACATTTAGAATTTTTTAGAGAAGTAATTGCGTCAAAAACTTCAGACTCAAGAACAGGGCGGAAGAAAAATGAGCTACAGGGCATAGGAAAATGTTTAAAACTCAGAAGTTCGGCATTCGAAACATTAGGAAGAGATCTTATGATATTTGCAGCAGTTGTATTAAAAAATGTATTTATTTCATTTGGTGTTAAATCAGGAGTTACTAGATTTCTTTTTAAATTGTTTCTTTCGAAATTGATTATTTGCCAACATGCCTTGGCTTTATTGTCTGCTCGAGTAATATATTCATCATAGGCCAGTTTTTTTGTTGATTTCAATTTTTCATTGTACTCGCTTTTGAGTTTCTTGTATGTTTTTATGTCATTTGGATCTTTTGTAACGTCTGTTATTAGTTTGATGGTTGAGAGATCGTTTCTTAGAGATTTTAGACTGTTGTTAAACCATATTACTGGTGAATTTCTTAAATTATTCTTACATTGTCTCAAGGGAAAATATTTCATACTTAAGTTATGGTAAGTATTGATAAGAAAAGTTGACAAAAAATTACATCATTAACTTTATTACAAAAAATACTCCAATCTATACTACTGTTTAAACATCTTTATTCTATTATCTGTAATACACCTTTTAAGACATGTTTGATTTTTATTTTTTGTTAGACTATTATTGTAACTCACAGAAATGTATTGGTCACGGTGGTCTGAAAAGGAGGGTTCAAATACACCGGAAGTAAACAATTCGTTTGCCAAATTTGTAATTATGTTGTCTATACAATTTGAAGATGAAGCTGTAACTCTAGTATCATCATGTGTATTGTAAGAGATAAACCAAAAGACTTCAACAAACATTCAAAATTGAAAAGAATTTCAGATTGTGATTTAAAATTAATATTAAAATCGCCTAATATTATTAATTTGTCATACTTTTCTAGTAATTTGTGTAATACAAGTTCAAAATTTACAAGAAAAATATCAGTAGTTCCTTTGCCAGACCTATAGACAGTTAAAATTGTAGTTTTTAAAAATGGCAGATTTACAACAGAGAATTCTGCATTTTGTTCACTAATATATTCGCTTAAGTCAATTGGAAAATATTTCAAAAAACCTTGAGAGAGGTGATTTAACTGAAATTGAGATTTTGTGATTTTTCAAAGATCTTCTAAAGACAATATTTATAACAAGATAGCTAAATAGTACAGTGTTTGTAGCATGTAGCCCATGTATGCTGGTTTTAATAAAATATCGCGTGTTAATTAATAATAGATATTAAACCATTTTAAAATTGAACGTATGGCTCTTTATTATCACGCTATATTTGCAATATAGATTCATTAACTAACAAGACAATCAAAAAGACACATACAGACTTGCACACAAACATCATCTATTCTATTTTCGCTTCAATGTCTCGACGTCAATAAAAAAAAATCAATGTTCCATAATCCCCGTTCCCGTGCAACATTCAGGAAATTCATTAAACGTCAATGTTTGTTTAACCTTTTCCGATGAGACTAGCGAGGGTGAGAGAGGGCTACAAGCTCGAGCTGACTGTCCGTCCACGTGTGGACAGGCCACTTGTGACAGCCGAGACAAGAAGAACACGCTCGAGAAGAGGAAGAGGTACGAGGAAAACATGAGACAGCGGCGTGGCGTCACTACGAAATTAAAGCTGGGTTTGTTTATAAGAAGGGATCTGACGACGACGTAAGATAGATATAAGGTATTCTTTTAAGAGGTTCTAAATAATGACGTTTTCGACTGGAATATTGGCTGAGTTCGGTTTGGCGTTCGCTGTACTCAGAGTGCACTCGGTATGCCTCAATTGTGGTCGTTTTGGCACTCAGAGCGTACTCTTTTGTGGTCGGCTTGTCACAGATCACGTACTCGGAGCGCACTCACTCTTCCCCGAGTTGGCCGATGGAGATCGGCGGGTATCTGTAAGAATGTGTCAAAAATGTCAAATGTCAATATTCTGATCGGCGATTAATCAGTTTTGCACGTATTATTTCTTGTTTGTTTTTGTTATAACTATTTCCTATTTGATTAAAATTATTTTTTTACAGTCCATACACACTACATATTTTGATTACTATACGGGGCAAGAGAGAGGTCCGACACACCCAACATAGGTCGCGGCCATTTTGATTTCTATGCCACAGTTTATAGCTAAAGAATCAGATCGCTCACTCTGCGTCGGCACTTTTGATCTCAATGTTCCAGTTTATGCACTGCGCAACTCGGATAATACAATATATGACAATCGCCTATAATAAAACAGCAGTCTTCTGTGTATCCTGAATTTGTATCCCTGGAGTGGATGTTATTTTGGAACTTTCAACTGGTCTGAGTTAGCTAACTGATTCTTTAGCAATAAACTGTGACTCCAAAAATAATGGCCGCATTCAGCAGAAGCAATCGATTTATGATTTTCTGCTGAATGATATATAAAAGAGCGATTAGTAATCAAATGATGAGTTATCGGCCGCCATTTAAAACATCGAATTTGAAATACGATTAGTTATCACATCGTGATTAGATTTAGAACTCATACCAACTGAAGTGAATGTTTTGTGGTGGTGCTCATAACTCATAACCTTATTTTATGTTTATTTTGAATTCATTTTTACACTGAATTTGTCATTTTTCACTGAAATGAAGGACTTTGAAGTGATATATGTTTATAACAATATGAAATATATTGTAGTTGGTAATGAAGTGAAGTGCACAATGCATTAAAATCAGGCAAATACATTAATTTATAATTATGTAGTTGAGTAATTTATTTGGTGTTTTATTCTAAATTTTGTACATATGTTTTAGATGATGACTTTTTTCTAAAGTACATGTCACTTTTATTTCGCCTGTCGAAGTGCCTAAAAAGTTCATTCAGGAGATTCACTAATCGATAAGTCATCGCTAAGTTATCGTTTGATAATCGGTTGCTTCTGCTGAATGCGGCCAATATTCACTGACACTGACAGCAGCAAGCAAAATATCAGGTGCGTTTTAATCATCCGCTTCTGCTTCCGGAATTGTCGGTTTAGTCGTTTTAACCTGTCAGATTAAAACAAGAAAACCGATAATTCCGAAGCAGAAGCGGATGATTAAAACGCACCTATTAAAAATGTTGCGCCAAGATGTAGGCAACATGTAATAAGGGATCAAAATGGCGGAGTTTTCTATCTCCTTTTAAAAGGCACTCAGAAAGTGCGACCATTCTCCGTATAGTAAAAGAAAATCAAAGTATGTGATACACACAAACAAAAGTGTATTCAAGTGTAAACTATCTCTAGTGTCATTTGTCATTCCCCTTGTGTTCGTTTTGAAATTGTAGAAAGAGCGAACTCTATCTATGACGTCACGTACTCCGTGCGCGTTCTGTCCGATCCGTCGAGTTCCAAACCGAACTTACCCTCAGTGTGTTGTAAGTGTATTCTCACTTTCTTATTTTCCATATCGATAAACAAGGATACAGATATTCTCAGTGCGAGCTATAAATATGTTAGGACAAATTTCCTAATGAATGTTAAAAGATTATAAACTTAATTAGGCATTCCAAACAAAATGGCTACCAGTGGGTTTTGTCAGGTTATATTATGGCAAAATTGTGGCAACCCTGTAGGCCAGGTGATGTGACAAGGTCAATGAAATAGATAGTTACATAGATTGATCATCCATATTTTTGAAAATAAACATAAGCTTATGCCCTCGAAGCTTATGCCTTGAAGTAAAAATGTAGGTAATTATTTTTTCAAAGGCTAAATATTGGTTTGTAAACACTTTTTTGCAAAATTGACCTATCCAATGACAACAGGCTCACAGGGTTGCCATATCTAAATGACAGTTCCCACTTGTCAGTAGTTTGACAAGTCGTTGGAATGCCTAATTGTTCCATTAGTCAAAGGAACTGTCAAATTACATGGAGATTATGTAAATTTTATGTGGATTTGCAGCTGACTATTCACAAAATGAGAAATATTGTTACTGGAGAAAGAAATATGCCAAAAGCTCTAAAAGAAAATTCGTCTCAGTGGCGTGCAGTGACATGTTTGAAAGGGGAAGCGATTGCATAAAAATACTGAAGCCCAGTAAGCACAGCGCCGCAGGCGAAAATTTTTCGCGGCGCATTCACCATTTAGTCATAATCTTGCTTTTTTTTTCTCTGTACTACTGATATTCGAGATTGAAATTGTTTAAGTGTTACTATTACTTTATTATCTAGTTTAGTACTAGAAGCTATAAAAAAACTTACCATTGAAAAGCTTCCTTGGTTTATTTAAACGTAAAAAAAACACAGTAGTTGACATTTATTTATAATACTTAAGATCTATTCGCTTATCCTCAACAAGCTGTTTTTCAATAGATATTAGGGCTAAATTAGAGAGTCTGTCTTCATTTGTTGAATTTCGTATAAAACTTTTAATGCGCTTTAAAGTTGAAAAACTTCGCTCAACTAAAGCACTTGTGGCTGGGATGGTTAGTACTAATTCACACAACTTGACGACTTCACAAAGGGACTTATTTAAACCAGTTGTTATAAGAAAATTTAACACATTGATGAGCGTCTTTTTATCACTAATTTCAACTTGTTTCATAAACAACACTTAACTGGGACTTTAATGCTGAAATATCGAAAAAATTTCCATAATTTAATTTTAGTGAATTAAAAGCTTCCGATGGAAATTTTGATGAATCGTAGTTACTAATATTAAAATTGCACAATTCAACAAATTTTAATTCTTTAAAGTTTTGAAATCGAGAGTTCATTTGTTGTAAAATATTATCAAAATTTCGACGTACAATCGACGATAGGAGGACTTTCTGTCGCCGACATTATCAATTCTAATTCTCTTTCTTTCAGGTTCTAAGCCAATGTTTTGAGTCTTATTCCAAAAGTGTTCAAACTGATCTAGTTTTTTTATTCATTTTATTTTTAAAATCATCAATTTATTTAATGCAAAAGCCAATGTCATTTGTCTTTGTCTGTAAAATGTCAGTAAAATGAAAAATTTCTGCAAAAATGTTGAGCAAAAAATTGAAATCAACGTCTTGAAAAAAGTATCAAAGAATCACGGTATTGAAACACTGCACTAAACGTCCATTGTAGTTCCATCGCGTCGGAGCAAATTTTGGAAACGTTTTTTGAACGTGAATTTCCAAAGCGCGAGTTCTTTTCGATAACTTTGAAAAGAAGGAAGCCAAACCACTAAGCGTCGAAAATAAAACTTTGCAATCTTTAGTATTATCCATGCTTCGCGATTAAACCAAATTAAGTCTATGTGCTATACAGTGAACGAAAATTGCATGTCTAAACTTCTCTTTCACTTTAGCTTGAAGGCCTCCTCAATAGCCAGCCATTACGGCAGCACCATCGTAGCTCTGGGCAACAAGCTTAGAACCACATTCTAAATTTGAAATAATGTCACAAACCATTTCAAACAATGCATCTGCAGTTCGTTCGCTAGTGATGTCCAAAAATCCTAAGAATCGCTTTTGATGAATGCCATCCAATACATATCGCACAACAATGGATAATTGACTTAAGTTTGCTACATTTGTGGTTTCATCAAGCTTTTTTAATTTCACTTTTAATGTGATCCATCACAAAGTCGGTAGTACATTTAATTAAATCATTTTGGATTCTGTTTCAGGTATCTCGGAAAGTCGTCGAATCAATAAAATGATTTTTTAAAGTATCATCGGCACAGTGCATAGTTCCTCAATTTTACAAAAAGAAAAACAACTACGAAAAACAAACCGAAATCTATCTGAAATCTACAATTTTCCTCACACGTCGATTCGCGGTGCGAATTGCAATATGCGTAAGGCGGCGTAACAATCGCTGCCTCTCGACCGTATTTCACGTGTGCAAACAGACTGACTATTGTCGCGGCAAAGCAGGGGGTCAATAACACGAAACGAAATCACTTGGAAGATGAACCGGCTGTTTTAAGACGCGCTTACGCCGCCGAAGTACTTATATGGTGTGTACGTTTACAAAATTAATTTTCTCATGGGTGGTCCGTGCGTTTACACATTACACCAATGAATTGTTAGTACATTTAGGAAGTTTACGTAATGTTTCATAGAAAATATAGTACCTAATTTAATATTAATTTCTACGCATTGTAAACTGAAAAATATTTATTTTTAAATCTCAAAGTGTAGGGAAGCGGTGCTTCCCCCGCTTCCATGGACCGCACGCCCCTGATTCGTCTTATGTAGAAAAACATGATTAGCAAAAGGGATATATGTGGGACGTTAGAAGTTTAGATATATTTTATTAGTCAACTATTTTCCCAGTATTGCTTCTTTTCAAGTTCCAATAGGAAGTACAAAAACACCAATATGGTTAAATAAAATTAATATGTGTAATTTGATTATTATATCGATATCCGCCTTAACCCCTATCCGACATCAATCCCGAAGTAGACAATGAGCGCACTGTCCTGTCCCACAAGTGCTGTGCCGAAGGAGTTCCATCTTCCCGTCCAGCGCCAGTGGCTCGAGCGTCGAGCACCGGCAGCAAAGACGAAGGACGAGAGGACGAAACAGAGAAACGCTAAAGGGAACGCCTGTAACCGATTAGAGCAGACCGGGTAGGGGTGGCTCTTCGGCTCTTAAAGGGGATGAATCGACACGTCATCTACCGGGAGCGATCGTCTTTTATTTGGAACTCTACAGCTCCGATTCAAGGGGAACTATGCGAACGATGTCGATCTGGTCGATCTCGCTTTATTTAATTCGCTGGGGTTTCGTATAGTGATGTTTCAACTAAAACTGGCGCTGTCTGGTTACTATCCTATTACATTTTTCGGTTATTTTTAATCTGTATACTAGTTGATTCGTTCTTCAACCAACACATGTATACAAATTCTTCTGAACTTATAGTATGTGATAATATAATATTTGACCATATACCTGAGCTATGTGAAAGCATTGAGTAAAGGTTTTACTCAATGGTGAAAGCAATACTAAAATGCCTTCCTCTCTAAACGTTTTCGTAGAAGTTTTAACTGTCTTTTACTGTACATTTTAAAAAAATTGTGTTTAGAGGAAGACATTTTAGTATTGCTTTCACACACCACAGGTATATGGTCAAAGATTATATTATCAATAACGCATGTCATCAATTAAAGAAATAAAACGCTTAATTGTGGACTGAGTTAATTATCATAAGACGACGTAATTTTTTCTCCTAACGGAGTTTTTTTTTGCGTTTTCTTATGATGGTTAAAAACGTTTATTAAACTATTTTTTGTTTACATATTTTTATGCTATTATTAGTATTTAATATTTTGTTATCATTTTTATGATGTAAATTATACTGTAATTGTAATTATTTTTGTGCCCATCCTGTAATTGGTTTTATACTGTTGGATGGTGTAACCCAAATAAATAAAATAAATAAATAAATAAATAAATGTTGAAACAAAATTAACTTGAACATTTGTGTAATTCTGAATAAAAAAAATAATTGTGTATTATTTTTAATAATGAACACAAATATCCCTAATATTTAGCAGTATTATTTTTACTAAATTTTACTTTGTATTTTCGTAGAAATTTCAAATAATAATAAAATATAGGTACTTCGTCTAAATAGAGTACTTATATTTGAGGCATACATTTTTTCTGATAGTAGGAAAAATAGTTTTCCTACGACCACATACAGATAGTTTGTACACTCATTCGTACTTAAGAAAGTACCTTATATCACACGTGTACTGAAATATATATCATATTTGTATTGAAAAGTAATAGAACACATGTATAGAAAAGTAAAAATATCGTCCTATGACCTGTGACATGTACGTCAAAGTTATCTATTCTTCGTGGATCACAATCAGCACCCCACCACCTCTTGTTTTATCGCTTACTGAACAATTTCTGTCAGATCTAAAAACATAAAATTCTGTATTAAATAATTCCGAGTTGATTCTTGACGAATCCAGGCAACTTTCAGTCAAGGCAAAAATTTTACAATTACTTTGGACAACAGAATTAAAAACTTCTGTTGTTTTTGTTCTAAGGTCGCGAGTATTCTGATAAAGGATTGATAGTTGGTTTTCATTATTGTCAGAATCTGACTTGATCTGAAATGAGTTTACCGGGGTCAGTAGAAAATTAGTTTGTGGTTGCTATTCAAGTCCGAGCATCTATTCAGAGTATCCATAGAAGCCGAACATTTGTCCCCATCCCATACAGCATGATCAGTCATTATAATTGGATATTTTAATTTTACGTAATTGGAGCAAATTTTATCTTAGATTTAGTGTTTTAAGTCGTGACCCTCACCACAAATTGGACAAGATACAAGTTTAGTGCACCTTTGTGCAGAGTGGTTAAACTCATTGCATTTGAAATACCTGTACACTTCAAGTGCATCATACACAATGCAGCTGTAACAAGCAACAAATAAATGTCCTGTTTTTAGTGCCCGATCATACACTGACTTATTTACCTGTACAATAGCTTGAAATATAATCAGGATTAAGATTTTTACAATTTTAACTTCTGAGTTTTCAGAAATAATGTTTGTGTTACATATAACAAGATAATTATGAAGATCTACTGTTGAGTAGTTAACGATCATGCCAACGATACGTATTTTTTAAAAAATATCACCGATTTCTCTGATACTGTATCCGCTTGACATTTTCTCTTGAACAATAGTCTTCAACTTTTCATTATCTGACTTGATTTTGCAGGCAATCGCGATTCCTCCATATTTAATCGTTTTGTTAGTAACAGGTTATCTTCACAGAGATTGACATGACACAGAATATCTGCCTTAGTTTGATTATGCGGCTGACTGGTGTACTTTGGATGAATTAAGATGATTGGATGCGACTTATCTTTTAGAAGATCAGAGTATTTTAGTTGAGATGAAGCTATTTCAAATTTTGAAATTTTGACAACATCTGATTTCACCGAGTTTATTTGTTCCTTCATTGAAGCTAAAGCATTGCACAATTTAGTTTCAATAATATTTTGCACGCCACTAGGGTTGAGCAAAATACAGTTTTTGACGCAGTTGGAGCATTTCCAAGACAGCCCCGGTATTGCAATTAATAACTGTACGGTATCTGCCGTTTTGGTAACACAGATAGCATGGTGATCTTTTTTGCAATCATCGCAAGCGATACCGGGCCGACTTCTGCTGATCACATTTAAACATGAGGTACAATTAACCATAACGATTTTGTTATTCCATACCTGTTATCAACAATTTCACTTTACACAAAAGATAAAGAGGAAAAGGTGCAAATAATATGGAATATGCATGTAATATGGAATACCTCGGTTTTGACTAAACCAAATGCCGCCCCCTATCGAAAACCGGTTAAACTTATGCTTGTTTGCCATCTTTATTGTAGGCGATCTACCCCGCGCCGTTTTAGTATGGTTTTGGTTCTTGAGGTGTGCATATGTGACTTTTGCGTCCTGAAAAGTTTAACACGTAAGTGAATATGCAAGCCTAATTATTTTTATTTGCATGTTTTTATTTAAATATTTGTTACGATGCCACTGTACATAAACTACAGTTTAAGATGACGTTGCATTTGTTTAGTTTTTGTTATGATAGCCTAGATCTAACCTGAAATATTGGTGACATGGGTTGTTGGTAATATGGAATAAGTATTCCATATTTACACCGTTTTTATTTTTTTTAGGATGCCACGAAAAACTGAACGTCCGTCTTGCAATAATAAAAGAAAGCAATACAAGGAAGAGGACATGGCTAGGGCCATCCAGGCAGTGAGAGAAAACACTGGGATATCTCAAGGCATCCAAAACCTATAGGGTTCCTCGTACAACGCTCTTTCGTCTGAGTCAAATTAACACAGTTCTACCAAATAAGGCTTGGAAGAAAATGTGTTTTGGGACCAGAGCTAGAGAAGCTACTAGTTGATTACATTTTAAAAATGGATTCCAAATTTTACAGGCTCACAATGACAGATCTGTCATCAGTTGGCCATAAGGAATAAAATCAAACACCCATTTTCTACATCTGGATTAGCAGGCAGAGCCTGGATTGATTTGTTTTTAAAGCGACATCCAAAATTGTCAATAAAGAAGCCAACACGGGGACATCATTTGCCAGAGCTGCAGGTTTTTGTAAAGAGTTGCCGGCTTTTTTGACCTCCTTGAAAAGCAAATGCCCTATTCCCCGAACAACGTTTATAATGTAGACGAATCAGGATTAACAATTGTCCAAAGTAAAGTATCGTCAGTAATAGGGCTGAAAGGCAAACGTCAAGTTGCTTCATTAACATCAGCAGAGAGAGGGGCTCTGATTACAGTTATTTTTTGTATGAGTGCGGCTGGAAACTTTGTCCCTCCCTTGGTTATTTTTCCTAGGAAAAATATGAACATTCAGCTTATGAAGGGAGCTCCTCCTGGGTCCGTAGGAATTGCACATCCATCCATATTTTCACCCAGTGGTTCCGTCACTTTATCCAGTACACTAAACCAACTGAGGAAACCCCCCTCCTGTTAATTCTTGACGGCCATTACAGCCACACTCGCAATACCGACCTTGCAAGGGAAAACCATGTTAACATTTTATGTCTGCCTCCTCACTCAACGCACAAGCTTCAGTCTTTGGATAAGTCATTTATGGGGCCATTAAAAGTTTATTATAATGAAGAAATTCGTATTTGGATCCGTCAAAACTAACGGGGTCTTAGTCCTTTTGATATAATGGAGTTATTTGGTAGAGCTTACGAAAAAGTTCAGACATACACAATAGCGGCTAATGGGTTTCGCACCACTGGTATTTACCCTTTTAACGGGAATGTTTTTTCCGAAGCTGACTTCATTGCTGCGGAACAAGAAGCAGCGAAAAGAGGAATTACCATTAACATTCAAGAAGTCAAAACAACAAAAGCTTCTACTACCCCTATCGATAAACCTTCATGCTCTAAAATGTCATGCGAAGACAATGCACCTGGCCGAATTCAAGCTGTTGACCAAGATCAAGATGAAGATGACCAAGACCAAGATGAAGACGTAGATTCAATCCAGAAGTTTGTTTCACCGTTCGAAATATCTCCAGTCCCAAACACAATCCGCAAAAAAACCAACAGAGGACGCAAGACAATTGGATCTATTGTGATTACCTCGTCACCTTACAAAAACGAACTAAATGAGTCATAAAATAAAAAAACTGAAAAGGAGGCCAAATCGCGTGGCGTTAAAAGTAACTTGTCTTTAGGAAAATCCTTAAAACAAAAAAAAAAGATTCTCAAAAACAGGAGAAGTCAAAGTACAAAACGAAACGTCAAAAGAATGCAGTTTCTGCTGATGAATCTGAGGATTCAAGCGAAGATGTAAAAATTGACGATTCTGATAACGATTTGGAAGATATGCCGGGACAACTGAAACCGAATGAGGACGATGCTCATTGCATGTTTTGCAATAGTTCGTTTTCTGCTGATAAGAAAGGAGAACTATGGGTCCAATGTTTAATGTGCTTAAAACGGGCTCATAATGAGTGTGGAGGCGCCGAAAAAGACGAATATATTTGTGACTGGTTCAAATAATATGTAGATATATAAAGTATTTCATATTTCCCCCACCTTTTCTAAGGTGGGAATTTTGTAGTTTTTTTTTCTAACTTGTTTTTTGAAAAGGTGTTTAAGATAATTATACATTTGCTTTTACATTTTGGTGTCTAATTGTCTAAAGTACCTTTTCCCTAAATTTGGCTTAATTCTATTCACTAACAAAAACATTTTTATATACCAAACAAAACGGTATTCCATATTTGCACTTTTTCCTCTACATAGCACTGGGCACTTTTGAGAATTTTGGAATTTTCACTTAAAGTTTACTAGCAAAAAGTAGTAAATATTCAGATACGACGGGAAGCGTGCTACCTTCTTCTGTTCTTATGTAATATACTAGTACATAACTCGTTGGCATGTGTATTTCACATTCCTCATTCGTAATGTAATTTCAGTTAACCAACACAACATTCACGAGTTCTATAAATTCGATGATATATTGATCCGTCCCCGTAGAGTAACGAAACGAAATCGAACAATGCGAAGCCTAGTTCCCCTTTAACCTCGCTAATTATAAACCAGGGTGATAATAGCAGGTCAATTTCGTATTTACCGACATCACAACATTCTCCGCATCCATCCGTCTCCGTCTATCGCGCGTCGCCCCTTTCGCTATCGCTATCCCCGCTTTGTTGTTTCGTTTGTTGTGGTATTGTTGCTATTTTTAACGCGCTTCGCACCGTGTTGATGTTTTCGCTTTCATCGCATCACGGTGACCGTAGATACGCTCACTGTATACCAATTTATATATACCGACATGGCTATGGCTAACTGTCCCCTTGCTGTTTTTTATGGAGGTACCTAAACACAGGAGGTTTAGTGGTATCCCTGTGTATAAAAACAGTAAAAATCATATCCGAATATGCATATAATTTTATGGTTTTGTGGAAAAATCTTAACAGTTATCACTATTACTTTAATTTTAAAAATACAGTTTTTAAAATTTAATTTTGATAAAAGGTTTGAAAAAATCTTACGTTTTTATCATTTGGAGGAGTTCACGATTTTCTTATTTTTGCTTATAAATCATTAAAAATTTCCTTACGTAATACTAAAACACCCAAAAATAATAATTAAACTAACAAACATCAAAAAATTGTTTGGTACTACATTATAATGATTCACCTGTTAGCAGAAAAGATTGGAAGCCTGTATCTGTTTGAGCAAGAACAGGCTACACATTGTAACATGGATCTTTACCAAAGAACATCTTAGTAAACTGAGGGTGCAGATTCTGTAACTAGGAGGACGAAACCACCATTCACATTCTGACTAAATGTGTAGCACTCCAGAATCCTAGAGGACTATACCTAGGAACATATCAAATAGAAGAAAGAGGGAGATATATCCTACACTTCCTTGAGAAGATAGGATTGGAAGGGTCATTATAGGCAACGAAACATTGCCTTGCTGCATTAGGACAGAAGGGGGCATATTAGATCTTTTAGGTCGCAGTGTATTAACACCCCATTCCCCACATAACATAAGGAACATCTAAAATTATCTAACATCGACAAATTATTTGACACTACTATATTACTTTAGCAGCAAACATCTACTATAGTCTATTTGAAAATGATTGATAGCAAAATGTTTATGACCCAGGAAATAAACCTCATTAAAGTGCAATTTAACCGTGCATATGAAAACTTTAGTATTAAGTACATGAACATTTCAATAGTACTGTTCGGGGTATAGTTTCTAAGTGTTTAAAAATGACCGGAGTTGGAGAAGCAACCATTTATAGACTTTTGAAGCAACGAAAGGATGGAAATATTACAGTAGCACCTAAAACGTCATCTGGGAGAAAACCCATTCAGATAGAAGGTACTATGAAACAACTGATCCGAAAAAAAGTGCATTCGTTTTATTTACAAAAAAAAGATAATTTCTTTGGATAAACTTTTAATAGAAATTAATGGAGACGTTAAAAGAGACAGATTGTGGAAAACTTTACATAAATTTGACTTTGTTTGGTAGAAGAACAATAGGAAATCTGCGCTCATAGAGAAAGATTAAATTATTTGTTGGAGGAGGCAATATTTAAGGGAAATTAGAAAAATATTTTTTTTTTTTGATGAAACATGGATAAATGACAGACATTTTGTAAAAGAGGTTACAAATTCTCGTCAGGCATTTATAGAAGGTTTGTTTACTGGCTTAAAATTTCCAAATAGCAAAGGTTACCGTTTAATTATCATTCATATTGGAGGAGATAAAAGATTTATTGATAGAGGCTTGTTAGAATTTGTTTCAAATTCTACGAAAGACTACCATGAAGAAATGACTGCTGAATTTTTTGAGAAATATTTCAATCAAATGATATATTTATTACCAACCAATTCTGTAATAGTTATGGACAATACCCAGTTACCATTCAAGATTAAAGAAACCGTTACTTAACACTAAATGGAAAAAGCAAGAACTCTCTGATTGGAACCAAAGAAATAGTGGCAGAAGAGGGATTACTCAAAAAAGAGCAATTGTAGTTATGTAAACAACATTCATCAAAATTTAAGAAGATAGTGTAGATGAAATAATAGCAAAAGAACATGGAGTTAAAGTGTTGCGGTTACCACCTTATCACTGTGAACTTAACCTCATTGAAGTAATCTGGGCTCAAATGAAGGAATATGTTGGGAGAAACAATACAACATTTAAACTTCAAGATGTTCATCAACTATTATGTAACTCCATATCAAAGACATGTCAGAGCAGAGGAAGAGAAATTCTGGAAACTTGATATGTTAATAGAGAAAACAATAGAACCAATTATTATTTCGGTGGGAAGTGATGAAACTGATAATGATGACTCCTTATCAGGAGAAACCGACTTATTTATTTAGGTACGTAACTCTATATTTATATGTCGCTAGTACCCCAAATACAAACAAAACAAATTTATATGGAATCATCCCGTATTTCTAAAAACGAAATATGAATGTTTTACGAGATTTTTTTGCAAAAAATTTTTTTAGAATGTCATAAATTTGGTTGTGTTGTTACGGGTCAAACATTCTAGCTAGATTAGTTTTAGTCGAAACAGAAAAGTGCATAAACAATAAATTACTTTTCTTTTAAGTGTATTCTGAGTTTATATTTAATTCTAATCTAATCTACACTACTCTATCCTAAACTAAACTAGTCTAAACTATTCTAACTTAATCTATCCTAAACTAAACTATTCTATTATATTTAATGTAAACTATTTTATGCTATTACTACACCTATACGCTATCCTAAGTTAAACGTAATCTATTCTACATTATTCTATTCTATACTAGTTCTATTCGAATTTAATCTACAGTATTGTAATGTGAGCCATTTCATTACTCAGTCATGCTCTAATACTCCAAGTCCCTCTCTGTATTATTTGGCTTTTGAGGCTCAACTTATCCGCTTATTTTACATAATTAAACCCCTTAAGACCAAACCTATGGGACGACTATGGTGGAGGTGCTTTCGATGATGTTCGAGAAAGAACGAGATAATGTTTCTAGTGTATTGGAGAGAATATGTGAACTTACTAGAACATTCGCCAATTTTTTAAATTTGTATATAAATATTGGTGGAGGACCCATCAGAGTTAGTTATTATATGGACAGTGAAGATAAATAGTAATTAGTATATATAAATTAGAATAGTTGTGTTATAAAATAAATAAGTGTTTAAATAAATTAATAATAAACTGTTGTTTTAAAGTAAACAAACGTCACAGTATATTTTCCCTTTTTATGTAATCCTACTGGGGATATGTTTTATTTACGAAGTTCTAGATTAGAATCGTAAGGCTTTTAACTTTGTATTTTGTTTTACAGTAAAACATATTCTAACCTTTTGTCTTATATTTGTCAGCCTGATTACTTCTAGAGCATACTTTAGAGTCCAAAGAAATTTATTTTACTACACGAAATAGTACAGATAACCTTTTAAATATCAGATATTTTTTTAAGAATATTTTATTATTGTTTACATTTATTTTATGACACCCACAAGTGTCAAATTCTTCTTTTATCAAGTAGGGTCACACTCTTACCAGACTTTGTTCTGCTAAACTTTACTAGACAAGACCTTCCTTTGATATATATGAATTTTCCTTCATTTTGGAGAATTTTCTTTTGTCAGTTTTCATAAGCTCACCTTTGTGGCAGCATTTGCTGTATTTTCTAGTGCTCTAGGATCTGAACGTTGAGCTAAAACTATTAAACCAATCAGTAATATACTTAATAAATCATTGGTGGATTTTTAATATACTAATTGTATTTACAATCTAAAAAGGTCGTCCGACACCTCCAGGTGAGTCCCTAAAATTCAATTCGACAACTTCCTTGACTTACCTATAGTTTAAGAGGCTATTTATGTGTGGCTTATGCTAATCCTTCTATCAAACCCTCTTTTACCTATCTGGAAGCTTTATAATCACTTCCTTCTACTCTGTGACTCTACCTTTCACCGTCTTTGAGCTTTTCCTGCATTCGTGCCATAGCGATACTACGTTATTTTCTGCACCACTTGATAGTGCTAGTCCACATCCTACAGAGATAAGGCATACGATTATAGGGATATAGCGAACTCCAGAACCAACCCCTACCTATATAGGGCTCTTGGCAGCTTACTTTCAAGAGTACATCGTTCAGGCATATAGTACGACGTACTATAGTGGATACCTGACGAACAAGATCACCAAGATCATTCCTGATTTAAAGCCCCATTTATTGAAGCTGACTATTTATCAAACAGTACAAGAATACCCTATAGTGTATATTGTAGTATATTGTATGTAGTGTCAGGGGCGGTTTCTCCATTGGTTCATTTGTGCAGTGAACACCCAGTTCAATTTCATAAAGACACATTATTTTAAAATTACATAAATAACATTAAAATATAAATTTTATTTTAATATTTTTATTTTCATACGTGTTAATATATATTTTTTGGTACATCATTGCTTTCTGGCTGATCGCGTCTCTGTGGCACAATATACCTAAGAAACCTTGTCTGTGGCGCATTATGATGAGTGAGCCTAACACGAGTGAGACGATTTGACGAATACATATAGCTAAAAAGAGATGAAAACACGCCAACAGATCCTTCAAACTGTCAAAGAACAAATTAATTGGCGCGCCGCTCACAAACAAGTTTGCCAAACCAGTGTTGCCAGTCTAGTACAATTCACAATTGTACTAGATGTAGTACATTCTGCATGCATCAGTGTTCACGTGTAAAATATATGTATATATTGTGTTCCTTGTTTGGGTTCGTTATCAATAAAGATCCCCTTTTTTCCTCTTCAATGAATTTAGATGTCACTGCAAATAGAATTCGAAAAATCTGGTTCATTTAAGGAATTTGGTACATTTTTTAGACAAATCTGGTACATAACAAAAACATTCTGGCAACTATGTACCAAATCAAAGTACAAACTGTCAATGTCAATACTGTCATTCCATCGATTTTAATAAAATTAAGATTTGTGATTGTTTAAAAAAATGTGTTTAATTGAGAACTGCAACTTTAATAAATTGGAAGGATCTGTGTCAATGTAATTATTGTTCAAGAAAAACTTTTAAGGCAAGGTAAATAAATAAAATATTTTAAGGTTATATTTTGTTTATTTACTTTATAATAAAGCAGTAATAAAGTTTTACGACTATAATTTGTTTTATATTTTGTTTCAGTATCTAGACCATCCAAAGAAAACTTCAAAATGGTCTATTTTGTACACAATTGTAAATACTATGAAGTAAGAAGTAAACAAAAAATCTGTAAATTTTTTCCCACAAAATCTGCTAAAAGGAAAAATTTAATTATTCTGATCAGGTAACTATTTGACATCATTATGGAAATGTACAATAAAAATTTGATTAAGATAAAGAGACAGATGGTTTTCACTTTAAAAGTCTAAATCAGAAGAATGGATCAGCCAATTAATTTAATATACTCGATGAGAAATTTTACCTAAGAAATGGTAGGTATGTACATTTAAATAGTTTACCTATATAAAGTTATGTTTACAATTATCAATCGTGTTACCCTCTAACCAAGGTCGTTTGTTACATACAAACAAGAAATATTTTATTTTAATGATATTTTTTTATTGCCTTGTTTGTATAATTTAGTATTTTCAAAAATATTAAATGTTATTGTAATTAGAATCACTACAGGTATTAAATAAAAATAAGGGTATTGGTAAAGTAGTTTATAGTTGGTACTAAAGAATGTCTCGAAAAAAGTCTCAAATAAGTATCAAACGTAAATTGTGATTTTGATTAGGCATTTAACAAGTCACATCCCACATCTACATGCTCTGGCTAATCAATCCTATAAGTACATATCAAAACATTAATATACTATCTATAATTAAACAATAATTTAAAAATACAGATGAAGCCGATTTACCTATTTAAACAAAATTGTTATTATTCTATTATTTATTAAAACACATTATTTTTTAGTAAACTTGGACATGCAAAAGCAGCCATGAGGGTAGGACATTAGTGAAAGCAAGAATACTTTGGAATGTTCTGTGAAATACACTTAGAAAGTGTCATATGGAGAATTAAGTGTGATAACATTATACGATATGCATCTCACTAGTTTAGTTCACAGATTTCTGTGTTCTGTGTTCAATTATGTGCTACTATTTCAAACTTTTAGTATCCTTTGATAAAATAAGTTGAATATTATTGTTGACTTTTTAAATTGTTTATTTTACCTCATACATTTTTTTTCTACTCTTCATACAGTATTCTGTGAAAAGTATTATAGGTTTATTTTGTCTGTCTGTCCGATGTCAGGTTTTTTGTCTACACGATAAGTCAAAAACGAGAAATGAAATCAACTTGAAAATTTTAAGCAAAAATCAAGCTCTATAAGAGGACAAAGCTTATTGATTTTTAACAAATCTGATTAAAAATAGGGGTTAAGATGGGTTGAAATTAAAAAAATCCTAAATTAAAAACGAAAAGCGATATCAACATGAAATTTTTAGTAAAAATTAAGCTTTATAAGAAGATAAAGCCTATTGATACTGAAAAAAATATGAATATATGGGGGAATTAAGGGGGGTTAAAATATAAAAAAAAAATCCTAACTGAAAAATGATATAAACTTGAAATGTTTAGCAAACATCAATCTCTAAAAGCAGATGAGGCCTATTGATTGTGAAAACAATCTGGTTGAAAATGGGGGTTAAGGGGGTCTGTTAAACTACGAAGAGTATCCTCTAGAATGCCAGGCATTATATATCTTTATTCTGTGTCTGTGTAATATGTCTTGTGATGGGACTGATCTTATAAAATAAACATTTAAAACATTTTAGTTCTTATTTTATTTGCCAATAAAAGGTATTTAAAAAATATATTTTTTATTTGACATCTGTGACAAATTGTGAAAATGATTAAACTTACAATAAAAACTAAAAAATGGTAGGTAAAGTGTCATATAAAATTTTTTACACAAAAATCAATGTAAAGTTTCTACATTACCTGATATATATATTTAAAAATAATCTCAAATTATGAGGAAAAGTCAGTTTACTAACTAATAATGTTTAGATTGTTTTTAACGTATTAAAAAAAAAAACAAATATTACACTAACTAAAATATTCATTTATTAATAGTTATAATGCTTGAAAACAGTATGATGTTGATAATAATAATTACACTTAATACAAACTCAAATAATAAAAAAACAGTGATATTGACTCTTGTACAAGGTTTTGATCCGAACAAATTATAAAATTATTGGAAAAAGTGAACACCCATTTCAAATTACCACGAGCCGCCACTGCGTAGTGTATATAGTTTTACGCAAATTAGCGGCATGGATAGAGCTAAAAAAGCTAGGAAAGCATTACTTATTTTGTTTTTAGATTTAATACTTACGTAGTTCAATAGCGGTTTGTAATGAATCAAATGAATAGTAATATTCAGGGACCTCAGATAGCATATTCTCACTAGAATATATTCTAGGTATATTATAATTTTAATTAAACGGCGTGGTTTTGTACATTTTTTCCTTTCGTTCTTTTTCCCATTTCAAAATTCTAACTCAGAAATAAATCATATGTTCTGTCAAATGAAAAATTTTGTTTTATTAAAATCTGTCTAAGGAGCCCATCCGACTCTACCGGACACATTAAAGTATTTTTGAGCTAGCAGAAATTCATAAGTGGAGCCCTCAGAAAAAAATGGTTATATTTTGACAAAATCCGCACTTTTCTGTAAAGAATTAGTCTCTACCACATTCAAAGTGATTCTATTTTTTTTTCTAAATCGCTTACTTTTTGTGACACTAAAGTGTTATGGACCCCTTTTTACAAAATATTTAATATTTTCTCCATCTAATTCTTCCCCTCGATCAATGTGAATAAAACAAAAACTATTTAAAAACGTCCTTGATTCGGTTATAACTGTCTGGATCTGGATATCGGATATTTACTAATATTACATATTGGTTAGCATCTGGTGTATCTTGGTGTCATCTGTTTCGACTTTAAAAACATTTTTTGTTGCAACACTAGATAGAACTTTCGAAACACGACGAGGCCGAAATAGAAAATTATGTAACCGACGCGATATTTGACAATTCAGGCGTTTGGACTTAAGACTAATCGCCAGAGCAGCGGCGCGACTAAAACTTTCACACAAGGGAGAAATAAGTAACAGGCGATTAAATCAAAAAATAGGCTAAATCAGCGGTTCTCAAACTTTTTTGGTGACGGAACCCTTTTGGAAAGCAAAATACTTGACGGAACCCTACAATAAAACAATAGTTTTTAAAAGTGTATTCTTTATTATACTGATTATTACTTATTTAACATGCCACATGGCAAGTACATTATTACAAGATATTAAAAAAGAAAAAATCTAACTAATGGGAGGTATGAAACTGTTTTTTATTTTTCATTAATTGGTTGATGTCAGGTTTGATAGAAGACAGTTGCAGTCTCATATCAGGTTCGGCGTCCAGTCTATTGCGATATTTTGTTTTCGTGGCTGCATACGTTGAGAATCCTGTTTCGCACAAATATGTTGTTGGGAACGGGAGAAGAATATTCAGAGCCATTTTGCCAAGCATTGGATATTCATTACGAATTCTGCACCAAAAATCGTTGAGAGGCATCGTTTTGAATAGTGACTCCATACTTGTGTCTGATGACATTTCTAAAAGAGATTCATATATCTCGTTTGACATACTTTCGGGCTTTTGCAAGTTGGGTAAAAAAGGATTATGAATCCATGAATTCAGTTTTATTTTTGTATTCTGTTCTTCGGGAAAATACTTTTCAAAAGATGCGCGCATCGAAGTGAGATATTGAACCAATTCATCAAACATATCATCTTGAAACATTTCTGAGTCGTTATCGCTAACAAACTCACTGAGTGACGTAAAGCTTTCTATTTCTCTCTTATCAACGCAAACAATCCAAAAATCTAATTTTCTTTTGAAGGCAGTTATTTTGTTATAGGCCTGGAATACTGTTGTCTGTTTACCTTGCAATGATAAATTCAAGTCGTTTATTTTTTGAAAGATATCCGCCATAAAAGACAATCGGAACAACCAAGTTTTATCATACAAACGGCCTTTCAAATTAAAAGAAGTATCAGCTGAAAGAAACATTTGTAACTCCGCTCTAAGTTCAAATAGCCTTGTTAAAGTTTTACCCCGAGACAGCCATCGCACTTCTGTATGGAGCAGCAGTGTTTTATGTTTGCTACCATAATCTTCACACAATAATGAGAACAATCGGGATTGTAGTGGTCGTGATTTGATAAAATTGATTATTTTTACCGCTTCATCCATAACTAATTTTAGATTTGACGGCATTTGCTTCATCGCAAGTGCTTGTCTATGCAGGATACAATGGCTGGAACTACAATTAGGCGCTTTATTTTTTATGCGTGACACTGCACCTGCTGTTTTACCTGTCATAGCCTTGGCCCCATCTGTACAAATGTCAATGCAATCGTTCCAACTGAGATTATTTTCTTCAAAAAATATGTTTATTTTATTAAAAATTTCTTCCCCGGTAGTGTTTGTGGGCAGCGGTGAACACATAAGCATGTCTTCTTCAAAAGAACTTTCATATGGATATCTCACGATAACCAGCAAGATAGCCAGACCAGTGACATCAGTTGACTCATCAATTTGCAAGGCGAATCGTGTTTTTTGTAGACGTGTAACTAGTTCTTGTTTGACGTAGCTTGCCAGATCATGGATTCGCCGTGAAACAGTATCGTTTGATAGCGGCACAGTAGAAAGATACTTTACATATTTTTCATCGAGCATACATTTTGTTATGTCTAACACACATGGCTTTATTAAATTTTCAGCGATAGTGTGCGCTTCACCTTCTTGTGCAATGCGATAGCTAACTAAATATGATGCCTCCATGGCCTTTTCATTGATAGTTTGTGTTACATGCATCATATTTTTTTGACTTTCCAATAACTGTTCTTTTCTGCGAACAAAAAATTCTTTATTCTTGTCTTTAGACTCGGGGTGTACAGTTTCTAAATGTCGGCGCAATTTGGCAGGTGCCATGGAACTATTAGGAAGCAGTTTACTACATAGCATGCAGAGAGGTGAGCCGTTGGAATCAACAAATCCGAAACTGATATATTTATTTATTTATTTATTTATTTCACAACCCAAACAGGCTTTTAGCCTTATTACATGGATATTATTGCTAAAACTGTTACAATAATTAAATTAATATTATTACACGACAAGTAACTAAACTAAAATATAATATAATATGAACGGCGAAGTTGACAAATTCTACACCAAGTTCTGTGAAATAATGATCAACCCAATGTTGATTGTTAATAATTATGATAGTTTAAATCCCATAATTTTTAAAATAATTTAATACAACTTTCCAATACTGATTAAATGACATATTCCAATCTATAGTATGCATAACATTAACATTATTAGCTAAGGAGAGAATAGAGTAAAGTGGAGAGCAGCGCGTCAATATTTTTAAGTTAAACAAAAGAGTGGAGCGCGTGCGTTTTGGAGGAACATTGAAAGGTATAAATGCTAATAAATTATTTGATGTATTTTGATTATTCATCAAACCAAACAGAAACTTCATCATAGCTTGCTTACGTCTAACGACTAGAGACGTTATTTGGAATTCTGTTCTTAGCATTTGTGTTCTTACATGATTGTAATCGGGCCAACGGTGATGTTTTTTGTAGTATAGATACCGAAGAAACTTATTTTGAATTTTTTCCAGATTGTCAAGATATATTTGTGGTTCTTGTACCCAAATTATAGAAGCAAAATCTAATTTAGGTAAAACAAGAGTGTTGTAAAGAGTTTTGATTGAAGATAAGTTCGAGAATGAGGATGTTTGCCTAGTAATGAAACCAAGCATTTTATTTGCGCTTTTAATGATTTTTTCTATATGAGGACTAAAAGATAATTGATTATTATAGGTTACGCCAAGATCTTTTATTTCTGAGACTCTGTTTAATAGATCAGTGTCCATTGTGTAGTCAAAAATAATTGGCTCTTTCTTGCGAGAGATTGTCATGACAAAGCATTTATGTATGTTAAAATATAATTTATTATGAGTACTCCATAAATAAACATTATTGATATCTCTTTGAAGTGCTACACTGTCCCTGACTGTGTGTATTTTCTTAAATATTTTCAAGTCGTCAGCATAAAGTAGACACTCTGAATTGTTTAGACAAGAAGGAAGGTCGTTAATAAATATTAAAAAAAGTAATGGACCGAGGTTAGAGCCCTGTGGCACACCCGAATTTGAGTGATATTGGTTGGAGATTTTTCCATTGAATTTTACAGAAAAATGTCTATCCTGCAAATAACTTCTTAGTAATTTTAGTAAGTTTCCTGTTACACCTAAATTGTTTAATTTATTTAATAAAATATCGTGATTTACTTGGTCGAAAGCTTTACTAAAATCAGAAAATATTGTGTCTAATTGTAGTTTCTCATTTAATGCTCTGGTAGCATGTTCTGTAAAAATTAATAAGTTTGTATTTATTGATCTTCCATTTACAAAACCGTGTTGTTCCTCAGCTAAAATATTTTTCATGTGGTTGTATATTTTACTATAGAGAATATGTTCAAATACTTTAGACGGAGCACATAATATTGCAATTCCCCTATAGTTTTTAATATTTTGTTTATTCCCAGATTTATGAATAGGTGTGTAACTCGATAATTTCCATTTTGTTGGATATATCGAAAATTTGATAATTAAATTGAAAATATGTAATAATGGTTTTTTTAGAAAATCCCTGCAGCCTATTAAGATATAAGGAGGAATATTATCGTTACCTGCTGATTTTTTTGGTTTCAATCTCTTCATAGCTTCATTGTACTCTAAAAGTGTTATTGAATTTAGATCGCAACCGTCAAAGTGATTACAAGAATTATTTAAAAAGTCTAAGCTATAGTTTGATTTTTCGGCTGAATGGACAGAGACAAAGAAATTCGCAAATTTTTCAGCGGTATCAGACACCTCAACTTTTTGTCCTTCAAATTCAAAGGAATACGAACCATGTCCGTCATTTCTTTTACTGTTTACATAGTTCCAAAAGTTATTGACATTTTCAATAGTTTTTCCTTCAATTGTTTTTATATAGTTTTTGTGATTATTTCGGATTAATGATTTTAGATCTCTTCGTGCTTGAATGTATTTGGTATTAAAATATTCTGAGACCTTCCGCATTCTTCTATAATGCTTTTTCTTTTTTATTAAATTTGCTATATCAGTATCAAACCATTCTGGATATTTTTTGTAATTCGCATGCATTTTATATTTGGGAACACTTTCAAGGAATATGTTATTGATGTTAAAGTAAAACTGTTCTAATGCGAGATTTACATCAGTTTGGGTAATTACATTTTCCCAATAGGCATTTTTCATGAGATCATACATCAAATTAAAATTTGCTTTTTTAAAGTTATATCTGTTGTCTATGGGTTTATTTAAGGTGGAATCTTCTTTTTTTTCGTGGAAAAGATTAATTGCTAGAGATGGGTGTGACACATCCTCCAAAACTAAAGGTAGCTCTTCTCTTTCTATAATACAATTTTTAGCATTATCTTCATTCATAATAGATAAGTCTAACGTTTTACCCTGACTGTTTTTTATATTATTGTGTAGTACAAAAGAGTTAAATTGTAAAAAATCCATTAATAGCTTAGTTTTGTTATTGAGTTTCATTGAATCTGTGTCAGTACCCCTGATCTCTGGTAGATTGAAATCACCAAAAATAAATGTCTTATTTATGTCTCTAACGTGACTTTGTAATAATTCAAAACATAAGGTGTAATCATTTAACCCCCCACTAGGTGGCATATAAAGCCCAATTACGGTATACTTAGATTTATTAAATTTAAAATCTATTGATAAAAGTTCAAATTTAAGTGAATACTGAGATACATTCAGAATTTTGAATTTATTTTTGACTGCTATAAATACGCCACCTCCCCATGCTTTTCCCGTAAGCTCTAAATTTCTATCGGCTCTGAATACATTGTAAGAATTAATATCGACCAACTCACCACTTAGCACTCCCTCTTTTAGCCAAGATTCTACTAAAATTATTATATCATGATTACCTTCCAAGGTATTGTTGTAGAGATCTGTCAACTTCGTGTTCAAACCCCTGCAATTTTGAAAATTTATAGAAATATTTGACATGTAATAACTTGAGAGAGTTCCCTGAAAATTGATAATAAAAGAAAAAAATAAATTTTATCAAATTCCTAACAAAAAAACAGAAAATACTATTCTGAGGTACAATCCCCTAGTATTACAAACATTAAATTTATAAATTTACAATTTGCAAAACATTACATTGTTCAGCTTACATGTGGTATGTTAAGTAAATTTAAAAATTAAGTTTTAAATCCTGTAATATTATCAGTAGACATAAGTTACTAATATCAAATATTCTCCATAAATACGATTTGGAGAATATTTAACATATATTTATAACCTTTAAGAAATTTGTGCTATCTCAGATTGAAAATAAATAATATTATCATGTACACAAAATGAAAAATAAATTAAACGTAAATAGGCAATCTTTGTGTAGGTATTAGTCTTTTTATCGCGAAGAAACAAAAACGAAAAATCCAAAGGCCATTAAAATTCGATTCTGCTAGTGCGACCTAATGACGACCACACACTGGATATTATTGATTGTTAAATGTCGACCTCTGAAACGATTTTCTTAATAATATCATTTTCCTTAGCAAATATTTGACCATTCCAGCTCCATACCTCCTTTTTACCATATTTATTTTTTGCCTTCATAAGAAGCTGATACCTTCTGTTTGTTAGATTTTCGTTAAGAAATATGCCAGTATTCTTTAGGGTCCCCTTGGCTTTTAGAACTTCATACTTTTTTAAATAGGTTACAAAATCAATAATAATGGTTCTAGATTTATCTTGTGTCTTTTTCCCTAGTCTATAGATATTAGATATATCCAAATTGCTGCATTTGATTTTCATAGCGTTGCTTATCAAATCAGTAGCTATGGAGACTAAATTTTCGTTGTAGCTCTCTTTCAAACCATCAAATCTTAGCATTTTGCTTCTTTGAAATGTTTCCAAAGCATCCAGCTTATTATTTAGTATGAAAATGTCCTTTTCGTTGGTTTTAATTAGTTCCGTTATTTCTTTTATTTTTTCTGATAGATTATTAACATTTTGATTCATTTTACTAAAGTTCTTATCAATTTTTTCTTCTAATCTAGATATAATTTTCTGACATACCTTTGAGACGAGTTGTTCTATTGCATTTTCGTCCATAATTCCACTTTGAGAATTACTTCTTGTGTTCTTCTGACTCATTATTTATTTAACGTGTATGGCCCACTATAAATCTATTAATTGCAATAAGTTCGTTATACACTATTTTTCTTACTTGAAACTACTACTGGTAATATAACGTGCACTCACAGTTCGAATATCGTAGATTTCACAATTTTTTACAGGAAATTTACCACTATTTTAATCAATTTCTCGGGAGCTCTTACTGCACAAGTCTCACTCAGTTGCCATGTTGTCGTCGTACTTCCTTTTTTTCGTCTTTGAAACCGTGGAGCTTGACGTCGTGGCATCATCGTCTCGATCGGTAATTGCTGCATTCTCCGCATGTACTGCTTTTGAACATTCAGCGTCATTAGAAGATGTTGTTGCAACACGTTTAACGCCTTTAAGCCAACGTTCCATTCTTCTTTATTAATAATGTTACACGTCAGGATGGTGGGGTCAAAATAATGCACAATCGTTACTGCTTATAAGAGACTAAGTTTAGTCCAAAGAAGAAATGTACAAATCTGATACAATCAGAATACAGCAGGCAGTAGAACAATAAACACTAGTTATATATCACGTTTAAACTCCGCAATTCGCTAGACAGCTTGTAAGTAGGTAGGTAGGAACTTATCGCTACGAACGCTAATCGTCAACTGACTGACGAGGCGCGACGCGCGATCGCCGCTTTTATACTTAGTCCTAGACTCGATCTCGGGACTGCGCACTCACAAGTATGCGCGCGGCAGCGGCGCGGCGGGCGGAGTCAAAACGTTCGACCAGAGAGAGGTGTTTTGATTTTTTTTCTAAATTCTTGCGGAACCCCCACAGGGGTATCGCGGAACCCTAGGGTTCCGCGGAACACACTTAGAGTATAGCTGGGCTAAATAATGAAAGAAATGACATTTATAAAGCACTGGAGGTTGTTTTAACAGATAAATTTTGATGACTAATAAAACAGTAATTTTATAATACTGAAAGGGATCGTATTTAATTCCGTCCCCGTTGAATGGCAATATAAAGCATCCACCTATTCTATCGCTTTTGACCGCGGTAAATTCCAGGAACCAAAGTCGTGGATGCGCTGGAATAGAAACAGGGAATCATCGCATAGGAACGGAAGGATTTATTGAATGTAAGATTTTGAACGTAAAGAGAATAGAATGTCGTGATTGTTAAAAAGGTGTAGGTTTTCGTTCGTTTTATTTGTGATAAAAATGTAAGTGCCTTTTTTAAATCAATTATTATGTTTCAATTACTTTTATATTATTTAACTAGTTGATGGTTCACTATTTAGATTTGAATTTCACTGATATAAGTAATTTCATGTTTTTTCTTGACGGCAGTTTTTTGTATCTGTCATAAAAAATTGCTTGCATTCCAATTACGAGTTTATTTGATTTTATGACTTATTTTACTATCTAAATCAGTGAAAAATAGCATCCTTTTAATATTTTAATTTAAATATTTTTGAAGTTTATTGATATTTTGTAGTTATACCAGGGAAAATTTGCTATAATTTTTATTTGACATTGAGATTATTTTTTAGTCATTTTTAAAGTTCGGCAAGGGAAAAGTAATATTATATTAGTAAATTATGTGTTTTCCTAACATCAGATATTCACAGCATTGGCAGATCTAAGTTAAAAGTATAAAATGCCTTGTTGATTGATACTAAAATTTTCCGCCCGTGGCTGGGACAACATCGGGATAGGTGTCCCGGTAACTTACCTGATTTTGTCACCAGAATATTCAACTTTAGGTGGGTAGTAAAGCTGTAGAGCTTCCCCATTACCTTGTCCCTAATAAACCTTCTTCAGTTTTGCATCGAGTGTGTTTGAACCTAGTAATGCTCAATGTTTGTTATCTGATGAGTTATTGTTCCTAAAATATTTATTTTATTTTTGCCTTGCAGCCTTAAATATTGTTTTTTTTTTTTATACATAATGTATTGAATATTATTTCATATATTTTCCTGTGTATAACCTAAATTGAATATTATTTCATATATTTTTCTGTCTTTAACTAAAACATCAAGTAATTAAATGTGTTTTTTATATATATATATATATATATATACTTAATTTGTCATTTGTATCCAAATTCACGTTTGATTGGTTTTATTGTATTTATTATAACTTTGGGGTTTTCTTGCTGGTTCTTTCCCCTTATTTGATAAATTAATTATTGTTTTTTATTGCACCGAACCAGACCTATATTTAATCTTTATAAATAAATATATTTTATACATTTTTACTTTCTGATTCTGTCATCTATATTATTTTCAATAAAGATTAGATATAAATCAATAGTTGTTTTCTTTTAACCTTTACCACTCCCTCAATAACACGTAAGTAGCCAATAGATAACGAATCTTTCAGTCTGTCACTCGTGGTGTCCTAGTCACTTCATAGTCGATCACGCCGCCACTTTCTCTCTTTATTTCAGTTGGTTACACTACAATACTGTACTTTTTTCACAGCTTATATATTGATTTTTATACTTTCCAACAGCTAGAATCATTTCACCATCACGTGTAAATATATGCTGTCTTAAAACGAAAACCGTAATCTAAAAGTAAAATAATATTCAAGAACTTTTCCTCTTCCCCTATTCGGTTCAGCCACACATACCAAACAAAAAAGAAGAAGAAGAAACCCTATTCCATCTCGTTCAAAGCTTTCCATAATAAAATTAGTAAAACTCTCTTTCGAACAGAGGAGGGCTGAAAAAATGTTTTCCTTACATTTTCATCAAACTTTTCGGGCGATGCTCGGCATATTTTTATTTCATTTTCGGTTTTCAAGGCACGTAAGGCTCGCTTAATTTTCTATAGGATATTTTCGCCGCAATGTAAACGAGAGGAGGGTGAATAGTTTTTATTAAAAAAATTAAAAACGGTACGTATAGAACGGAATTTAGTCCTCTAATTTGCAATCAGCTTCAAACTTCAAACAAGCTATACACTGAGAAAAAAAATGCAACCTCCGAGCAACGAGGCTAAATATATAGTATGACGAAAAGCAGATCTGTTAAAAATTCGTTTGTTGAATAAGCATTGGCATAATTTTCTGTTCGTGCAGATGAAAAAAATGTCTTACCTCCATTTTTTTTAAACTTTTTTTCACGTTTCCGAAAATGCAAAAAAAAATTTTTTTTTCAGATGATGTAAAACTTATTGTTATACCTTATTTTGGCCTTATAAACATTTTATATTCTGTTCAGATGATGTAACTTTAATATTTGTCCCGATATTTTATATTCTGTTCACATGATGTAACTTTAATACTGCCGTCCTATGAAAAAACCCCTTATCTCCAATAATTGAAAAAAAGTATTACAATATACATGTTTCTGGTAGTACAAACTACCATTTTACTAAGAAAAAAACCGTATTTTTTTGTCTAAATTTATCAAAGAAAAATTATTCCCCCGTATATAGCTTTGCGGCCAAACAAAATATGTTAAACCGCGTTTTTCTCGAAATCATGTTTTCTTAGGAAGGCAGAATATTTGTTCGTAATATTTCCAAACTGGCCTGTAGATGTACTGTTCCTAAGGTTCTTTTTATTTCTAAACCTGCAGTGGCTCCAAAAAGTCCGAGTTACGTAGTTTCTCCGAGAATTCCGAGTTACGTAGTTTCTCCAAGAAGCTCCGAGTTACGTAGTTTCTCCAATTCCAAGCTCCAAGTAGCGTAGTTTCTCCAAGTTTTGAGTTCCAAGTTCTAAGCTCCGAGGTACGTAGCTTCCAAGCTCCAGGTTGTATAGCTTTTCCAAACAAGCTCCCAAGTGTCTAAGTAATGTCGAAATAGCTCCGAGTAGCTCCGAAGCAACTCCATGTAGAACCAAGTCTGGACATATCTCCAAGTCTCGACAGGGAAGTACCGCTATAGAATGCCACATGGTCGAGACAATTAAATATCTATTATATTAAATATCTATTCAACTTCATTCAATTAATTTTTTTTCAACAGTCAATTTTCAAGTCGCCCGAGTGAATAATGGCCCTAAATTGCGAGTCTAATACTATACTTTGTCCACGACCATTATGGTTTCTTTATTAAATAAAAAGTTAAGTGTAGAATGGAAAGTTTTTATTAAACATAAGTAACTAACTGTTGTTTTTTCGACTTTTCAATTTTTCGATGTTACGATTTTTCGATTTAGAAAATATCGTTATGAAAAGTATCGCCCATCTTTAGTTATCTATTGGAATGTGCCAGAATTACAAAAGCGTGAATTATCATAATTCACTCAGTGATATATGGGTACCATATGCTTTTACCATAAACATTTAGATTACTTTAGATAAGTTTTCTGGTATTTTGTGGCGATCACTGGAAGAGTGATTTCCAAAATATTATACTATAATACTATAACCTTTTTTTGTAACGGTTTTCTAAATTCTAAATGATAATATACAAAATTTAGGAGGTTACCAACTAACACCGATTTTTGAGTTATAGTAAATAATTCCGTTATACAATGTCACTAATGTTTTAAGGACAAATAGACAGAAAAATAAGGCTGACGAATCATCTGTTGAGTTTCTTAGTTGTATAAAGTCGTTTCTCAGAAATGGCTGACCTGCACAGTGTTACCTTCTTTTTGATTTCTACGATGTAAATTGTACTTTACGATAAAATGAAAGATATCATAATACGATAACGACAAAAATGTTGAGAGCCACCAAGTTTTTGAGTAACTTGAAAAACTTATCTGATTTTATATGCCCTGTTTAATTGAGTCAGTCTCTGGTATGAGTTCTGGCAAATAAAAGAAAGTGAGAAAATTTAATACATTTAATAAAAAAAGTAAAAAGAATGAAACGTCACCCTGCGTTAATAATGGCTACCATAAATTGCTTGTTTAATAATATACTATTATACATCCTAATAAAATATTATTCCTAACTAGAGTTAAGTATTAAACCCAATTTTCCTAGAAAAGTACCCTAATATAACATGACGTCATGGACAATCAATGATATTGATCTCAAATAGCACAACACCAAATATCCCCTTAATGTTATCTGTCAAATTCGTACCACGGAACAAGAATTGGCTATCGGACCGTACAAACTAGACGACAGTTATTTCCTAGAAAGAAGAAGATAACCAGTTTCCATAATAATGTCAAAACATTGTTGAAATAAAATGTAAACAAACATGAATTACAACTAAATAGTGATATAAAAGGGGTAAAAACTAAGTGAAATAACCACCACATACTCTCAGGTCATTATGCTACACGTTTTCTGCTCATAAAACCATCAGGATCTTAAAAAAAAGGTAAGACAACAGAGAAAAGTGCCATGGATTGAATCATATTAAAAGTTTTATTCAAAACCAAGCAATGCCTTTTTAAAATGCTAAGTATGAAGGATATGTTTTAAATGCTTGTATCCTTTAAATTACCAAAGGTTCTTATTCAAGACAAATCGACACTTTATTACAAGTTAACATTATTTATACTAAGAATGTGTTTTAAATGCCCATATCCTTTAAAATAACCGAAGGTTCTTATTCAAGACAAATCAATATTTTATTAAAAGTTAATATTCTTTATACTAAGAATGTGTTTTAAATGCCATACCTATTTAATTATTCTAAAACTAAAATCAACATGTAACAATTGTTGTTCCAGCAGTTCTTATGATAGCATATGTCTACAGCGTGAGCAGTGTGTGCACCCCTGGACTAATACATTCAGATAATCTCACAGAAACAATTATGTTTTTAGATATTTCAATCGCTTTTTTAAGAGATGATCCGACGACTCATAAGATATGTGTCGTAATGGTTGACGCTGAGTACTTCCTTTGTCGTAAAAATCAAAAACCTTTTTTTAGATAGGGTGTTGTTTTGCTTCTTGTAAACTATGATATTATTGCACCTGACGGCATATCAGAGACAATATTGCTGAGTATCATACTTTTCCATTCGTCAAAAAGAATCTTTTTTTGTTATTTTTTTATAACATTCACCATTTCACTTTTAAAATCTTTTACTTTATCCGATGTAAACTGGTCTGCTGTTAAAGTATGTATAGACGTACATCTTGCTCTTGTTGTGGATACCATTTCTTGATTTTCACCAGAATTTCAGTAAGGTTGCAGTCGGCAGTCTGTGATGGAGTTTTCACGAATCCTTTATTAGTCTTTAGAGTACACATATCATCACTACTTAGAGTTTGTTTAACACTTATTTTTTTAAATTATTTTTATTTTTAACTATCACTGTTACTTTATCTGAAACAAAAATGGTAATGTAATGTGAGCCATTTCATTATTCAGTCATGCTCTAACACTCCAAGTCCCTCTCTGTATTATTTGGTCTTTGAGGCTCAACTTGTCCGGTTATTATACATAATTAAACCCCTTAAGACCAAACCTATGGGACGACTATGGTGGAGACACTTTCGTGAACATTCCAGAGTCAACGAGATACAACTCTAGTCTAAATATAACGTGATTTTGAGGCTCAACTTGTCCGGTTGTCTCTAGTCTAAATATAACGTGATAACGTTTCTGGTACATTCTGGTAATTTTGGTAGAGGAGCATTCTAGATCACCAATTTGTATATAAATATTGGTAGATGATCAACAAAAGTTAGTTATTATATGGACAGTGAAGATAAATAGTAATTAGTAGATAGACAGTGGTGAATATAAATAGTGATCAGTTTAAAGATATTCGAAGTATATATAAATTAGAATAGTTGTGTTATAAAATAAATAAGTGTTTAAATAAATTATTAATAAATAAACTGTTGTTTGAAAATAAACAAACATCACAGTAAATAATAATTAATAGATGATTGGGGAATGGTTTTATAATATTTTTAAATATCTCCGTGACGTTATCTGGAACAAAAATGGTAAATACTATGGCTACTGGGTAAACTTTGGTTTGCAATATGAAGTAATTCCCATGAAGGGGATGATTTCATGACATTTTGAACTGTCGAAACAAAAATGGTAAGATGTGTTTAAAAAAGAACAATGGCCGTACCAGGGGCGACTCGTCACCAAAATTTTGGGGGTTCACAGTAGCAGAATATAGATGTCGGTACAGATATAGGTGTTGAAATTACATTCAACATGTCCTATCTGCTAAATACTAGGTAGACACTCCCTGTATAAACCTCCGCTTTTAGCAAACAAAAATAATAAAGTACTGAATAGTCACTCCCTGTATAAACTAATTATCTAAACTTGAAACAACACGCTTGACTTTCAAATGACCGCAAGACACCTGTGTCTTCGCAAACAAATAATATGATCACGTACGCAATCATGTGATCTGGGACGGCCAATGAGAAAAAAGGCGGTAAAACCGTCGCTGGCTGGCGGGATTGTATCGGAGAAAAAACTGGACTTTCGTTTAGTCAGTCGAACAACACACATCAAAAATCTTGTCAACGCCGGCAGCAAGCCGAAATTTAAGTTAAAGCATTTGTGCGATTTGATTTAAAAAGTTGTAACATGTAATCAATTAATAATTTATGTAACCAAGTATTAATATGTAAAATGTGGAATCAGTAAGCCGTGAATATATCAAATTCAAATATAAGGTGATAGTTTCATTTGAATAAAATCAGTGCATCAACCAGAACTTCGAGAGTATCTTCCAGAGGCTACAGGGTGGAGCATAAGGCCTTCATCCCAGGTAACATATTTCGAACATAGTCATACAGTCCACCATGATCGAAGGCAGTAAATGTCAAGCCTTATAAACCCAGGGTAAGACAATAGGTAAAAAACTGTCAGTTTTAGAAAGGTACATTGTAAACTTTCTAAAATACCGAAAGTTTTTTCTTACTCTGAACCCCCAAAATTTTGGTCACGAGTCGCCATTGGGCTGTACCACAGCTTATAGGATCCTAGACGGCTTTGATTTAATAGTTACATCAATACTTGCATATTATGCTACTTGAGTATTGTTCTAACAGTTAATAAATAGCAACCTAAGAAGCTGTGTTACGAAACCATCTCCCAATCGGGGATAGTTTTTCCAAATTTTTTTAAACATCCCATCGACGTTACCTGAAACAAAATGGTAAATAGATACTATGACAGCCAATTTCGAGGTCAGTTTTAATTAAAGAAACGGGGTTTTCCATAATATACGTAGCAGGGTGGTATAAGGGTGGTTGTTACCCCTCTTACACCATTGCAAGATACGCTCCATTAAAATTCGTAATCTACATATTTTTCTGAAAATTTTGAGGTATTGCATGACATTGCTTCACTAAGTTGCACACGGGATATTATATTTGTACAATTTAAAACTGACTAACTGCTTCTAAGACTTTGACAGATATTTCTTAAAATTTTATATTCTAATGAAAATATAAGTTCCATTTATTAATCAAATATTAGTCAAACTGTTAATATCTATAAGGTTGTATACACTGAAATGAAATAAGCCGAGAACTCCCCTGCAATTATTTTTTTTGGTCAGATACTTCACTATTATTTATAATGACACTTGATTCGGATATGTTTTTGGACCTCTTATCTTTAATAAACTTACAGAAAATCATGCAGTCCCGATTAATACTTTTTATCCTACTGATGGCATAGTAATATTTAATTTTTTTAAATATATGATGGGTCCATTTTGGAGTTACTCAAAAGTTAATTTAAGAGTATTGTTAGAATTGTTACGTATTTTGAAACAGGAATACAAACTGTCTGGCAACATCGTTCCACACGGTGATTCCTCCGGATCCCCACGTGTAATTCGGAAAAAGATGTCTGTAAGTTTCCCGCCATTGGTCGTCTGGCTATTCGGACCCGTCGTTACAACTTGACGAGCCGAGGCGAAACCGAACCGTAAGGGCAGGAGGCAGCCGAGGCGGCATTTTATGACACCCGCCGCATCCACAGAGGCGGCAGAATCGATACTCGCGATCCCCTTTCAGTTTTTCAGCTACACGCCGCGATTTGTTATTAGAGTATCAGTTGGGGCTGGCACGATACTTTCCCCCTAATCCTCCGTGCGAGCGCGTTTCGGAAAAAAATAATGTATTTCGCACTTGTTTAGCATTTTAACACTTGTAATTGATTCTTGTGGGTGTTTTAATACTTAAAACACGTTTTCTAGTATTTTTAAGCAGAATTATACGTTTTGAATGACATTTAACAGATTTTAGTTGTTTTATCTCGATTTTTCCATATTTTGGCGATTCCGAGCTATTTTAATACATTTTTCTTATTGATACTGGACAGTTTTTTTCTATAATTTAGTATATAAAGAATGTTTAATTAACAATGGAAAATTCATTAATTGGAAATGTTAAAATTGTATTTAGTTTTTGCAATTATGAATTATTATAAAATGAGAAAATTCGAGGTCTATATTCATCATCAGATACCCTTTAAGAAGTCCCATACCTCTGGTGCCCCACGTTGAGCGCCCGTTCATAGGATTACATTTCATTTTCTATTTAAAAATCAATGATTGGTTACATAGCAACGCCGAAATTTAAAAAAAATTACTATTTTGACAAATAAAAAAGTAATCGAAGAAAACAATGAAACTAAATATTTTAAATATGCTTTGTTATACAAAGTGACCATACAATTTCATGTTTTAACAGAAACCAGAATAAAAATATGGGTTGTGTGGTATAGTAACCCTAAGTGAACCCACAATTACTGAACGTGATGACACATGACAGACAGTTGTTGTCAAGTGCCAGGAAAGAAGGTTATTGGTAAATGGCGCGTAGCCTAGGCAGAAGTTCAGCAATAAAGCAGATAAGAAATACTAAATTACTTATGTTAAATATACAAATTAGTGTAAATAACTTCAGAGAACCCTCATTTATAAAAACATTATAGGTTGTCTCTATTTAAAATAAAAAGTTGACATTTCATTATAAATAAAATATTTTAGAACAAAACCTATTTATTATTTAAAAAAAATTATAACAAAATCCAGCCATTGGTCTGTCAGATACAAATAATGTTGCCTCCTTCGCTGGACAACCTGTATATACGTCTTTAAAGCTCACATTATATCGATTTCTTCACCTATACCTATTTCTTCATTCTTTTAGTCTCGCTCACCCCAATTTTAGTCAAATTGCCCAGTAATTTGTATTTAATCATAATTCTAGTTTGATGTGAAAAGCCCAAACGAAAATTTCTCGCTGGCCCCTATAACAATGTATTGAAAAGAAATAATCTTGCCATAATCAAGCAGTCCGTGAACTAAATAAAGGCCTCCCGTCAAACAATCATAGCCGCCCGCAATCGATCTCAGGGCCAGCGGCGGACTGGCCATCTCCGCTAAATTGCAATCGATTTAAATTAAAATCTATAGATGCTTTAAAAAATCATTCTAATATAAAATTTTAAAGTAACTTTTTATTTTTTTTATATTAAAAATCTTTTATTTTTATTACGTTATTTGATAATCTTTTTTCATTTATTTTTGGATTAAGTTCTTTGACGATGTTCTTTTATGATGTTATTCGATAATATTCTTTGATAATGTTCTTTGATAATGTCTTAGTCCTAAAAATTAGAATCCATTTAGAAGGTGTCAAAAAGAAATAAATTTTTCCCATAATTAATCTAAGAAATCTTTTTTTTAATAACTACTTCTAAAGAAGTAAGGTGTTATATAGTTTTTTTTTTTAATTCATTAAGTGGTACTATTTTTTTCAATTTAAATTTTTATAAAATTATTTATAATTTTTTAATTACATATATTTTATAGTTCCATTTTAGATCTGTATCTATGTAAATTTTTAAGTATTTCATTTGTTACGAATTGCCTCGTATGACAATTTTAAGATTTTGAAAAGTAGCAGCACCGGATATATTACAGCTGAAAAGTAAAGTCAGTTTTTTCGATATTAAGGCTCAGTAGCTTGTGATCGAAGCAGTCTCCACATTTATTTTAGGAATTTGCATGTTTCCGTTTCATAAAATACTGCAGTATCATCAGCATATCCTATAATTTCGTCTGTAAATAAATGAAATATATAGCGATTATAGAATATTAGTCCTAAAATATTATCATGGGGAACACCATATTTTACGCACTGTTCCTTGCTAAGATAATTTCCTAACAAAAACAAAAAAATATTCAGCAAGGGATATTAAATCGATTTATTATGATCTAAGGCATATGTGCTATGTTTTTGTATAGATCTTTTGCAGACACCCTGTATAGATACATATAAATGTTTCCATTTAACGTACACGTGTTTATTTGCTTATTTTTATGATTTTGCAATTTTACAGCAACCTTGAGAGACTCCATATCAAAGTATAACCTTACCTTAACCATTTCAAATAATGAATAGGAACTTTTACCTCTACTTTTTTTTGAATCTATGAAAGTAGTGTCCACTTACCTGAAACAAAGAGAAAAATATATTAAACGAAATTCAATTTTTTAATACAGGAAAATAAAATTATTTTGCTTATGAATATTCACTAGTACAATTATTATACAAAGTATAAATTACAGAAATTAGCGAAATTAACAAATTGGAATAGAAATTCAATTGATTTTTATCTGGCAAAAGGTCTGAACAATTAATATTAACTAAAAGATTCTAATAAAAAAGCAGATACTGATTTTTATAAAAAATCTAATCTACTTTTCTTACTTCTTCATATTTATAGGTAATTTTATTTTTGTAAATTTATTAGGTTTATTTTAATTTTAACCTCATAAAAAATCTTACAGTTTTTGTGCTGTTACTAGAACAATATTAAAAGTTTGTTATTAAGATTTTTTTTGTTTGTAGGCGTTTTATTTGTGTATAGCTCTCAGGGTGTTGACATTTTCCAAGTAAAATATTTGGTAACTGAGAGAATGACAGTTGATTTCAATAATTAGAAAAATAGTTGGGTGTTTTGCTTATGTTACAGCTCTTTTTAGTTTATTTTTAAAATTTGTGTATATTTTTGTATTAAATATTATTTATTGAACAGCATATATGACACACTGTATAAAATCGAGTTCCAATATCATGAAGGTGTTTTTTTTTTCTGTTTCCGAACAACAATAGTATTAGGGCTAATTTTCATATTGTGTAGAATTAAAATTCCCAACGATTATTTACCAGTTATGTAAATGTGAACCAGTTAATTGAAGTTGGTACTGGCAAACTGGCAGGCGGCCATGATTTATTGTTATTGGACGTGGACTTTTGTAAATCGTTTAGTTTATTTCCATTTCTATATAGATATATAATATATACATATCACTAAAACCCTTAATTAAATTATGAAAAATGGATCTACTACTTTGTTAGCGATTTCTAGTCTAGTGTCATTATTTATAAAATATTAGTTCACTTCTAATTAAATTGGTAATTTATTTAGCTTATAATAAATAGTGTTTTACATCGTATATAGACGTCTAAAACCAGTTCGATTGTAGTAGATAGTGGGTCACTTGAAGGCAGTTTTTGAACTACGTATGCGCCATTATACCACCTGTCATATGTCAACAGTATTGCTAAACATATAGCAGTGCTGTCAACCGAACAGTGTTGCAAACTTAACCTTATCATAATGCCAACTACAAGATGTCTGTCACTATCCGCTATCTGTCATGGTAACGGTAAAAGCCACGTTGTTAGTCATCGAACACTGTACCTAAGTTCAACCCTGATGCTTGATCCCTTTATGACTTTTTCTATCTGACGTTTTTTTTTAATTCTCTTCTCGGACCGCTTGAAGTCAACCCTTTCGTTTTTACTCCAGAAAGTTGGCGCAACTTGCAGCAACTCTTGCTGTAACTTGTTAAAGAACAAGTACTAAAGTTCGCTACGGCAAAACATTTAGTTAACGGGACTTGACAAAACAGTCTATCCTGGGAACAAGTTACACGGATTCGAATAAACAGTAAAGGACTGGGATCAAGGATATATATTCAAAATTTTTAACAGGCTTCAAAAAAGGAGGAAGTTCTCAATTCGTCGGTACATATTTTTTTTATGTATGTTCAGCGATAATTCTTTAACACGGTGTCAGATTTCAAGGATTCTTTTTTTATTAGAAAGGGTGATCCCATATAAATTTGGTTAAGATGTGATGATGGCATCTGCACGATTCTGAAGTCGGTTTTTTAAAATTACATTTTATAGTATAATTAGAAAAACTACGATAATATAAAACTAAACAAATAAGATAGTTGTTCTTTTTTAAAATGATGAAAGATGTCACTATATCACAAAAATTACGCGAAATTATGATCGCACAATACAATGAAGGAAAATCCTCTATGAAAATAAACTGATCTGAAAATAGCCAAATCTTCAGTAGGATACATTGTGAAATATTATGACCTAACGAAATCTACTAAAATTAACGATAATAGTACTGGTAGACAAAAAATTATAATAGAAAGATGTGTGTTGGAAATAGATCCAACATATTTTACCGATACATCAGACCAACCCTGCCTTAAATTAATTTAGAAGTTTCGAGATTAATTGCTCTCTCGCATACATAATCTACAAATGGTTCGAATTCAATGCAATTTATGACGTAATGTGTAATATTGTCCCACGTTTTGACAGGTCACATAGACCTCAATAGGTTTCATTAAAAAAAAGTGAAATTTTTGTAAAAAACACGTTTTAAAAATGTATCTTTTATCTAAAGGATTAATTTTTAACTCAATTGGTAAAATGACATTAGTTTTGAATTATTCGGCCGAAACAAAATATTTTGGCAAAATACAGATGTCATTTGAACAGAAAATAACAAAAAACAAAATATATACAAGATGGTCCATCTAAAAATAAAACCTAACGGCATTTCCGGTTAATTCAGTTTATTTTCAAATGCAGTTTTTATTTCAGGATGTTTCAAAAGCCAGTATGTATATTAAAAATTGATTCAGTATTCAAGACTTAAACAAAAAAAATACACATTTCATCTTTTTATATTTTAAGACCTGAATCCTGCTAATCAATTCATATCTTAATTTAATATTTTACCTAAATAAAGTGGAAAAGATATAATAGTTTGTGCAACAAAAATTGATATGGATAATCCACTCGAGTTGTACAGTACATTTTTCTACGAAAATTTAAAAAAAATATGCTTGGTTATTAAGACAAAATAACTAATTTATGACTTTTACTAATTTATAAAATAAGATATAATTTGTCTCCAGTACAGATTTGAACCCGGGTCTCTAGCATGGCAGCCAAACTCCCTCGATACACTTACCATTTTAGTTTTAATACTAGTAATTAAATTGATTTCACATAGTTTGATTAAAATTTATGATTTATTTGTAAATATAGACGAAATAAAAATCGACATGCCATTATTTATCAATTCTACAAAAGAATAACCCATTTTTACGTGTATTTAAACTCAATAATTAAAAATTATACTGACAATTAGTTTGATAGAACTGTCACTTATTTATAATTTAAAAAATTATAGCCGGGTGATCAAAATATAAAGTGTGATTGCTGGATTTAATTTTTTTGTAGTTTTCTTACTAGGTAGAATGGATATGAAATATATTCGTTCAGTTGAAGCAATGGCATACTTCTTCGGTTTGTAGATAAGCTAATATCCATAAGGGTGTAGAAAAAAGTATTTTTCTTTTTTATTAGTATTTCCCCTCGTGTTGTATCGGGCTAGAACTCATCTTAATAATACAAAAAAAAAATAATACGAATGTTTTACGATCCAAAGATGGGTTCATTATTAGGCGGAGCAAGGGTAATCTAATTGAATACTTTATAACTTAATCCAAGTAATGCAAGGATGACGGTACGAAATGAGACTGTCAATAATTATTTTGGGAGAGACAGTACAAACTGAAACAAAAATAATATTTGCGCCGTACAAACTGGGACGACACTTATTTAGGCAAATATATGTAATGGGTCTGAGTTTTTTATTGTATGTACAATATGAAAGAGGTTTGGGACGATTCTTGCTATTTATTTTAACGATATCATTTATATACAGGATAGGCCATTAGTGCATAGGTGGAAGATTGCGGGTTTATTAAGGTACATTTTTAAAATTCATTTTTGGGGCATGGTGTAGGACCTCTAAGGTTACAACCTAAAAATATTTTCGATGAAATTCCAATTGTTCTACAGGGTGATTTATCTCAAAGTTATGTTTTTTTTTAATATTATTGCATATTTGGATTCCTCGGTCAATTTTAGTGTGACTTTATGTATCACACATGGTATCCAAAATAAGTCGTTAAGCAGCAATTCATTATTTTTTCAAAAAGTAGATGTCTAGTAAAAATTGAATATCGCAGTTATTATAAAACTTGGAAAGCCGTGACTCAACAGTGTTACGAAGGTAATCCAAGGTAATTTGATTATTTTAAATAGGACTACCAAATTTGTTCATTTCATTACATGCAGAATTCGATTACCTTTCTAATGATATAAAAATATGTTGATATTTATCTTTTACAGTTTTCTTTTTATTTAAAAACACTATTAAGAGGAAAATTTACATTACAAATTGAAAGACCTGCGGGGCAACGGTAGTTTAGTAGGTAAAAAAATTACAACTTGACGGTAGAGCCTAAATACTACAAACTTACTTCCGAGGGATACATATTCTAAACTCTAACGCGCGAAGTTGAGACAAAGAACCGAAAAATCCTTCCACGCCTGCCGACGTTCATCAGTTATTGAGTGAGTCAGAGTTACCTAAATTAGGGAAACCAGAATCGTATTTGTTTTTCTTGCTGCATTATGAGATATTGTTATAACGCAGTTCGATTTATTAGATGGTTTTGCATTATTTTTATATTTTAATTTAGTGAATAGCTTTAGTTAGATTAAATTACATTTAGAAGCATAGAGTTGTGAAAGATGGGCAAAATAAAACCAATATACAAATAACGAAAAAATAGACGATTGTTTCGAATAAGGTAATATCAATTAATACAGGGTATTTATTAGTCGAGTGCCGATACAACAAAATATCAAAAACAGTTTCAATAAATTTAATAATTTTGGTTTCTATTTTCTTACGCGAAAAGGTTGCGTCGTACGAAAATACATCTATAACCCAAATTTGCTCCAAAATAAATAAGGATTTTAAAGATAATTTTGGTTTTTAGAAAAAGCAGTGGCGCACCCTATTTTTTTTTTTTTTTTAAATATTCAGTTCAAACCCGGTACTTACGTCACTGGTAAAAATGTTAAAAAGACTTTTACGACGAAAAGGCGGGATTAAAAGTGAAAGTTTAGTCCGTTGGTACATAATATACTATATTTATATATCTATTTTTATTATTACACTGTATGTGACATGGCTTTTTTTTGTCTTTTTTGGCTTTTTTACAAATTTCTCCAAATTTTAAAGCAGTGACTCGTTTTCGTCTTTTATTGTGCCACAATGCACAATCAGCAATTGTCACAATCGTTTTTTTCTCATCCATAGAGATTGAGAAAAATGGGTAAAAAATTCGAGTTTTGTATTTTTTTATATAAAAACTGAATAAAATTTTGAAAAAGTGTCTCCAGAGGAGCACAGATTTAACCTTTACCTATACATACATATTTTTTTCTTTTAGAAAAAGTCAAAAATAAACTATAAAAGTGGGATACTACGAAACCCTTGCATGCTCCGCGCTACAGCCAAGTAAATACTCCTCTTAAACAAAAAGAAAAAAGTCAGACAATCAGTTTCATGATAGACACGTTAATGTTAACCAGCTTAACAATATAATACTGACCCAAAAACAGTTCCCTGTGGAAAGTCAGCATTTTAAATTTAAATGTTCGCTGTGTTACATATAGTTCTAGTAAGTTGGACGTATTACATAGGAAAAAATTTCTATATTTTAAATAGTAAATAGATAACACACTGTACTGTATCGAAGGCTTTTGGGATATAAAGAAATATGACGAAGTATTTTTTTTTCTTCTTAAGATTTCCTTATTTTATTTTTTATGCGCGATAGATCTGATCAATCGTAGAATTATTTATTGTTTCGGCCTTTACTTGATGAAAATCCATTTAATTTTGAAAGAGTAAAACCAAATTTGGTAGATTTTCACACTTTTATTTTAAAAATAAAAATTTTTTTTTTTTTTTTTTAAACAAACACTAACATGACATATGTTTCGAAGTACAACTTCTTTTTCAAATGTGACTATTTACAATTCGGTATCCAATATATATACAAAATAATTTAACAAAACAAAGTACTTAAGAAAACATCAATAACATTACAAAATAAAATAGTTAGTTTATTTTGTAATGTTATTGATGTTTTCTTAAGTACTTTGTTTTGTTAAATTATTTTGTATATATATTGGATACCGAATTGTAAATAGTCACATTTGAAAAAGAAGTTGTACTTCGAAACATATGTCATGTTAGTGTTTGTTTAAAAATTTTTATTTTTAAAATAAAAGTGTGAAAATCTACCAAATTTGGTTTTACTCTTTCACAATCGTAGAATGTTTATTTCGAAATCCAAATTGATTGAATGGGGTAAGTTGTTTTTTATTATTTGGTTCAGTTTTTTTGAAAGCACTTCCTCAAATAACGATAAATAATTGTATTTCTGTATCCAAATCTTTCATCATCCTAATTGGGACAGAAGTATTGAAGAGTGAGTAGATATTAGTACTTCAACATCTTTATAACATTTACTGCAATATTTCTGAAAATAAAAAGTTCAGAAAGTCAGGTATTTTGTTTATATCGCTTCACCAATATGTAGATATCTTTGTTAGGCTGGTGCAGTTCTTTTCGTTTGGTTGCAGTAAGTCTTGATCCCCAGCAGACATTTTTTGCCTCAAAAATGTTTGACCAATAGTTGACAAGAACTGTAATATTTTTCTTTTAAAATTATATCCGGGTGGAAAGTAGGTAGATGCAATAGTGATATAACATGTGAGATAAATTAATAAATTACAATTTTTAAGGAATTATAGTGGTTTCAAACAATCATTCTTCATAATAGGGTAAAAATATATATGCGAAGATACGTAATACGCTAGTCCGTCCCTGCGAAAAAGGAGATGGCGATGAGGAAGGTAAAGAAATAAGAAGTTGCTAAACACGGTGGTTAACCTCCCCCGCTGTCAGCAAACAATTACATTTTGCTTGCTCGTTCACCCTCATTCGTTCGCTCTCTTTATCCAACTCCCTGCGATTTTCTTTCTCGCTTTCTGCTTCGTTGACGAAGGACTTTGCGATTTTCTACAATTCTACGATTCACGATGATTCCGCCTGATGGGACCGGGAACCGACGGACGCATTGGAACAGATTGCGACTTATTTTTATGTTATTTTCGATTTCCAATACATTGAATTAATTTATTTTAGTTGTATCTTGTATCTATATCGTACAGTTAGTTTATAATAAAAATAATTTAAAATTGAGAATGTCTGTTTCTTACTGACGAGTCCTAATAATGACGAAACCAATTCTTGGAAAGCAAAATCAAAGTTAGAGTGTTGAAAATTATTTTCTATTTCGACTTTCTTTTAATATATAATTCAATACCTGTTGCGGTATTAGCCAGAGAGATATGTAGTAGGGAAATAGTAGCTCATATTATTGTGTGACAGAAAGCTTGGATAATTTTTTTTCAATTAATTTAAAAAATAATATAATTAGCAACAAAATAAAAGCTCATTTTGGAAGTTCAATGTCACTTTACCTACATTATTAAACAATAATACATTTTTCTTTAATCGTTACCAAAGATGAAATAATAGCCATTTCCATTTAAGAATACCAAAAATTGTAGAAATCCTTGATATTATATATATATATTTTTTTTATTCTATAATTTTATTGTTCTTTATACTTCATTGGTAAATGTTAGTTGGTGTTTATTTTCTTCTTCAATAATTAAAACAATTTTTCTAATTTCTGAAACCTTCAACTTTTGTTTGTGTCTGCTTCAGTACTAAGTTTATAATTTTTTGTTTAATCTTATAAATACATGTATCATGTATTCAAAAATTGATAAAAAAAAATAATTACTTCTAACTTTTAAAGGTTTCTACAGTGATAGGAAAATACTATTATGACTAAAATTTGAGTGTATTTTCTATAATTTAAACAACAGTTCAAAAGCGAGTCAGATTCGTACATGAAGGGTTCCGCACCATCATACAAGATTTAATACTATGTAGGTACTTTTAAAATACTTTGTCACGTTTTTAGTAGGGCAAGTCCCCTTTAATTTTTACAGAAATACACATTCTGTGAAAATTTCAACTACTAATTACGGATCATGAGATACAGCCCGTTGACAGACAAACGGGCAGCGGAGGATTAGTAATAGGGTCCCGTTGATTACCCTTCGAGTACGGAACCCTAAAAAGAAAAAAAATATATTATTAGGTAAGCTTTATTTAGGATTAAATTTAAAGGATCTATATAACTTCTTACAGTCATACAGAAATTAAAATATATTTCAAATTATATGGAAGAAATCATGGGGAAAGGTAGTAAAATAAACATTTACTCTAATTTGTCATTATTTTTGACTTATTTTTGTATTTGTTCATAAAAGCTGTGTAATTTCTTGTAAAAATGTTGAATTCTTCAAAATACACACAACCAAACTTATATGGAATCACTGTGTATTTCCGAATAAACGTTTTGTAAGGAAAAAATTTGGTAACTAACTTTAAGATAAGGCCTTTTGTTCCTAAAAAACATGATAATAAAGAAGAAACAACTGCTAAGATTTATTATCTTGTGAATTTTGTGTTCGGAAGTAAAATCACGATTCTCCGGTAATTTTATTTCGGTCCAAAAAAACAACAAAATGCCTTATATTGGACTAACAGATATGCACAAAGTTGAAAATTATTTCTCTGATTAAACAAGGAATGTCTCAATGAGAGGTAGCAGAGGTAGTAAGCGATACCCAGGGTGTTGTATTGAAAATATATGAAAGGTACTTGGAACTAGAAATTCTCAAGAACAGGCCCATACAAAGTAGTCAAAGAGTCACAACTAAACAACAGGACCGTTTTGTGTGCCAATTTACTTGACGAAATCCTAGTGTTTCTCATCTAGAGCTACAACAACTTCTGGAAACTGCAGATGTGAACGTTTCAATTGAAACTGTAAGAAAAAGACTTCGCGTACGAGGTTTGTACAGTAGGAAAGAGTTACAGGTCCCACCGTTATCTAGGCAAAATAAAATTGACTGGCTAAATTGGTGTTTCCAACATCAAAACTGGACAATTGAGAATTGGCAAAATGTTCTTTCTTTGGATGAGACCAGAATTGGCCTAAGATCAGATGACCATCGAAGTCGACTTCTCAGAGCTCCAGGAAGATGGGCGAGACTCCACGCTGCCAGATATGTCCCAAGATATCAAAGAGGAATTGTAATGTTTTGGCAGGTATTATACTGGAAGCAAAAACTCCATTGTTACCACTTCAAAAAACTTTAACCAGTCCGAGATATGTTGATTTAGTGTTAAAACCAATCGTAAGGCTTTGGAGAGCTGCAATTGGGGATAATTTTGTCTATATGCACGATAATGCACCTTCCCATACCAGCAGAGTGGCTACAGAATATCTTGAATCAAAAGGTGTCACAGTTTTAGACTGGCCTGCATTTTCACCAGACCTAAATCCTATCGAACACTTGTGGGATCTGCTTAAAAGAAGGATTAGAGCTCATCGAAACAATGCAGGAAATGTCGCACAGCTTATTGATGCAGCATTAGCACAATGGGAAAACATACCCCAAGACAATGTTGATAATTTAAGAAGAAGCATGCCAAGGCGAATAGAAGCTTGCATAAGGGTTAGAGGTGATAACACAAAATGTTAAAATTACCAATTCTCTTTCTGTTTTTGCTTTTCGGCTATTAAAAATTTAAATCTCATTTCGTTTCAGAAACAAAAAAATACCATTGTGTTTTTTTTATCAATTAATTAAATATTTTTATTGCTATGTGGGTTATTTGTCTTTAAAAGTCTTTGGTAAGGACCGAGTTTTATTCATAAACAAAAAATGTTCATACATCTCAAAAATTATGAAAAATAATAGATGATTCTATATAAGTTTGGTTGTGTGTATGTATGCACCGATGACTTGTAATGATTTAGATCAGGGATTCCCAAACTATTTTGGGCAAAAGACCCCTCTTCCAAAATGAACTGATACCTCAGACCCCAATAGCCAAATTGCTTTAAAAATCCTATCTCCTCTATATTTTTTCCTATTGATACAAAATACCAATTTAAAAACATTGCGGTTGGTTAAGTGAGTAAACTTGACATCATTTTCCCATCAAATAGACATAAAAGTCAGTAAATATCAAGAGTAATTAATAATTGAAGACACGAGTGAATAAAGGTGTCATGTCACAATATTATTTCGAGAAAAACAAGTTTAAAGTTTTACAATTACATTATGATATATAGCTCATGATACCTTCCTATCTGATGAATAGCCGTTATATATCAAAATTAGAAATATAGTATATTTTAAGTATATTAGGCCACAAAAATCATTTTTTGAAAAAATGTGACATGACATCTTTGTCCACTTGTGTCTTTTATTATTAATACAAATTACGTAAAAATACTTAAATAGGTACCTAATTATTTAAAAATAACAAAAAAAACATTAAAATCGCAAAGTAGAGCACGAATTTGTTTGTCCATTAGGGTGAAACGAAAAAACTTATTTTCGAATTTGCCAATCCCTGGGGGCGAAATAGTTACCTTTATACACAAAAAAAAATCAGTTTAAAAAAATCAGTTTAAAAAAATAATATCTTCAGGTTCCTTTTTGATTTTCAAATTTTACTATTCCAAGAAAGAACCCTATTTTTATTATTTTAATTTTCAAATTTTTTTTAGTTATGTTTAGTGAACTAAAAGGCAACTTTTCCACACTCGGGCCAATTAAAAATTCAAATTTAAAATATTTGCCTATTACGTGTTATCTTAAGTACTACAATTTTTCAAAAATTTTTTACAGGTGTTTTCGATGGATTAAAAGGCAACTTTTCCACACTCATGCCAACTAAAAATTTACACTTTAATTTTTTGTCTATATGGTATCACTCTATTGTCCACGTTTATCGACTTGTTGACTTTTTTAAAAGTACTTTATTCTGAAACACCATGTATAAAAAAAGTTGGATTATGAATATTCCGTAGTAATTATTATTCTCTCGGATATCATGAAAATAAATAGTCCTCTTGCTAGAGGGGAACGGGAACGATCGTCTCTCGCCGATTATAAGAAGAATTATCCCGCGTGAAAGCATTTCTATAAGTGGAATAGCAGAGAAGAATAAAATTCTTGATAAACAATACGCCTTCGACGTTGAGAGTCGGTTCTTGTTCTTAATACCTCTTCAGTGCAAATTAAATTCCGAATATCTGTAATTAAATTCATGGAGCAAAGGGCCCGGGGTACAATGCTCACTTATTTATGCGCGATCCTGAATGTGACAATCTATTGTTAATGGGGGGCCTTTGAGGACCTAGCAGTATACTACTAAATTATAGCTACGCCTGAGCAAGGACCTTTATACGACCACCGTCGCCCTTTCTCTGTTCCAGGATGTGGACTAAGGGGTCTCGTCTTTTAATTTATTCATATTTACTTTTCGGAAGTTTCGTATTAGTTTAATTATTGAAATTTTAAACAAATAAAAATGACAATTTGAAAAAATCACTAAACAATATTAAATTTCATTGATTTACTTATATTTTGTTAAAGATAATTTCCAAAATTTTGTTCTTGTAATTTTACGTAAATAAAAATAGAGCCAGAAAGCAGAAAATCAATTCATTATTTGATCCATAAATGTCTGATCGTGCTAACTATATATAGGGATACCCCGTCCTCAAACTATACATATCTACAGGGCCACATAATGTGACTGTTCAAGTTCTTTACTAATAAATTATTTCGTTGTAAATAATTTGTCACAAGTCAAAGTTTCTGAATTCGAACGTTCTACCAGTAAATCTAATGGTAGTAATTTAACTTTGTATTTTAAATTCCGACGGGACAACTGAGAGAGTAATTACTTGTATAACAAATTCTAGAAAATGTTTAATAGATAAAATTTATATTCTCTGTAAATAACATGTGCTCAGCAACAACTGTTGATTAAAATTCGAAAGGTTTAAATTTTTGAAATTATCTGTAAATTATATAAGGGTTTAATTTAAAAGCTTTTTTAACCCCATAATGTTAAGATGGTCCTTCGATTAAATAGAGCTTTAAAGTTTTATTTCTGTAAATATTAGTTCTTGCAACATGAACCAGTTAATAAACAACGACTATGGAAGATACAGGGTGATGTGGTGGCGGATTTAAAAATTCACCCCCCTTTAGTGTCTAAGTAAACGAAAAATTATTCTTGTTGAATAAATAAACAAATAAAACAGCTATTTCCAATACCAACAATTAATTTAAAACTATTTTCTACATTATTTGTCAGACAAGACAGTTATTGCTCCACCAAACACGAGTAAGTGTAATTAACGATTATTAAAAAGAAATATAGGTATACAAACATAAATACAATAATAATTAGTTGGCTTATGGTACTGTAGATAAAAATTTACACACACACGCCACATTTCATGAATAAAAATCGATTTAAAATGTTGCACGTAAATGTTCGAGATCGACACGATAAAATTTCAAATAAGTGCACACAATCCACACCTAAGCAAATTACTCCTGCTTCTCCAGGGCCGTACGCTCAACAAACGATCTAAACTAAGGGAGTCGACCAGTTACAATGCTTAGTATGTCACAATAGGTAACTTTTTCAGGAGACAAACAAAAACCGACATGTATATCTCAGTTCACAATAAAGAGGGTATTGTCTACCGTCTGTAGACGTATTTTTTCTATTAATTATTGTTTTTTAAATTAAACATTACTTTTTTACTATTATTTATTAAAAAAAAAAAAACAAAAATGTTAAACTCGCTTGATTACGCCATAATTATGTCTCTATCAAAGCTAGATCTCGAATGCTCACGATCGATAAGGATCGTTTACAAAAGATTGAGTTGGACGTTACTGGAATAACAGAACAGTTATAAAGTTTTAAATAATTTGGATTCATCTTCTATCTGAAAATATCATCTGCATTAGAGTATGTGGTATCGTTGAACTAAAAATATGGGCTAAAAAGTATCGCTGACGTCACATCTTGTAAGAGAGAGGATTAAAATTAATTTAAAAAATAAAACTAAAACAATCGACATGTCCGAGCTTTACCTTCGAAAATAATTAACTCTTAAGATAATGGAGCGTTTACACACTTTATGTATAGGCAGCTTTACAATACGTAACAGTTTTTATCCCGCTAGAGAGCGCTAAAATCAAAAGTACCACAATTTATATTTCTGAATTCTCCATAAAATTACCTTTTCATTAATGTGACATAATTTCCTCACTGTTCGTAGACAACACGGTGGCCTCCTCATCTGTTGGTAAGGAAATTACTTTTTATTTGAATTATAAAGAAAAATATTATTGTGTGAATGGTTTATTTTAAACATTTTGGATTAGTGTACGGCCTCCGAGCTGAATTCGGATCACACTTTGTTTATATCCCGAAATATTTTGAAATTTTGGCAAGTCTGGAGCGAGCCGTAGTTTTGGTGTTGGAAAACAATTTTTACTGTTTACACACGAAAATCGTTAGAATAAATAAATAAACTGAAATTAAAGACTAATGGTAAGATTTTAGAGTAATTATTCTGCAAATATCATTAATCATTTTTAAATTAATTGCAGTTTTGTCTACCCTACATTTAAAAGCAGACGAGATGGTTTCTTACAAACATTAAAAACAATCAAGAGCTTTACTAAAAGAACATACATTTTTAAAAAAAATATTTGCTACAGGAAGTTTTTAGTAAAAAGTACATAGTTACAAATCATTTTAAAGAAGAAAACAAGAGCCTTTTAGAGCTGAGAAAAAGTTTGTAAAGCATTCACGAGAAAATATTTGAGTAAAAGGTGCTATTTAAACCATATATGCTATCAGTAGTTGATGAATTCTCTAAGTTTTCCTTTGTTTTTCCATGTATCAGCACGGCTTCATCTGAAGTAATCAATCATTTGAGAGAATTATTCTTCATCTTCGGTACTCCCTCCTATATCCATTCTGACAATGGTACATCTTTTATTTCTCATGAACTCAAATCATACTTAGATGCTCAAGGTATTGCCACTAGTAGATCTACTCCTTACAATCCTCAAGGCAATGGATAAGTGGAACGGTATAACGGCATCATCTGGAAAACCATTAACCTTGCACTCTGGTCAAATGGACTGAAATTGAGCCAATGGGAGAGTACTACCAGAAGCGCTTTATTCGATTCATTCGTTACTATGCACTGCCACCAATGCAACTCCTCATGAGAGAATGTTCAACTACCCCCGACGTTCTTACAGTGGAGTATCTCTCCCTACATGGTTAACATCACCTGGACCTGTTCTACTTCGTAAATTTAATAATTGTGAGACTCATCAGATAAATCCTGAGTCGAGAAGATCAATGCGATTAAGAAAAGCCCCGACCTTTCTAGATGATTATGTAAGATTTTAAAGGTGGGAAGAATGTAGTGATAATCATTGAATGTACTTACATAGTGAGTTAGTTACTTAGTTATTGTATGTCAAATTGTTATATTTATTTCATTGTCAATGTCGCTTTCTGTTTATTAAAACCTTAAGAAAGGTTTCGTATTTTATTACAGAAATACTCAAAAGTATCCCTTGCTAGGGATTTCAAGTTTACAAAAGTGCGCTGCTAAAATAAATCTGAGATATGGTCTTGGATGATTTATTTAAGTACTCCAAGTATATGTAATATCTCCTTTGTGTATTATATGTATATAAACAATAGATAAAACTGTTTTTCTCTAATTTGGAACCTATATTTATAGATTATTGTAATAAAACTGGGTTGTTGTTGTTTTATTGTTTTTTTTTTTTAAGTATATTATACTTATATACATCCTAGAAATTGACAAAATATATTTTTTTTCTGATATACGAGTAAATATACATTTTATGTTTCTTCTGAAGTCCAATGGGTCCTTGTTTTCTTCTATAAAATTATTTGTAACTACTTTTTACTAAAAAGTTCCTGTAGAAAACCCTTTTTTTCAATAATGTAGGTTCTTTTAGTAAAGCCCTTTGACTTTGCTTGTTTTTTTGTTGTATTTAATGCTTGTAAGAAACTATGTCGTCTGCTTTTAAATGTAGGGTGGACAGAGCTGCAATTAATTTAATAATAGTGAATCGACATTTTCAGAATAATACTAGATACTCGAAAATCTTAATGGCTTATAATTTCAGTTTAAGCTCGATCCTTTTATTACTTCTAAGGATTTTAGTCTGTAAAAATTAAAAATTATTTAGAACTTTTGGCAAGCAACAACAACAACACTACGCCTAGCAACAGGCTTGCCAACATTTCAAAATATTTCGGGATATAAACAAAGTGTGATCCGAATTCAGCTCTTAGGTCGTACCATAATCCAAAATGATTAAAATAAACCATTCACACAACCGTGGTGTCTATGAACCATGTACTTTCCCTATTTAAATTATGGGTAGAGTTGCGAAAGAGAGGAGAATAACGAATGACATTTTCGAATAGGATAGTGAGGTGGAATAAAAATCTACCCATTTAAAGGTATTTTTCATATTTTTTTCTATTAGTATATATTGCCAAAGGGAAGTTTTAAAAATTGACACACTGCATACTTTTTTTTTTAACCAACTCTGTTTAATTCATTATAGATATTTCCGTCATCGCCCCGTAGATTCGTACATCGAGCCACAAATTTTACGAATTAAACTTTATCTAATATCCGAAGAGTCACTTGCAGCAATTCGAGTGCAGATACTTCCAACTTTCCAAGATGACGCCCATATGTGCGATATGAAGTCAGGCAGGCGGGAGACAGGTGCGCCACATGCGACATTCGTATGTATATTGTACGCCGTTCTCTCGAAATATACACGCCAAATGTTGCTGGAGCGCCCTTTCGGGATCATAGATATTTCGTTTCTTTTCCAACAAAGTCTGGACGGGGCCGCGCTTGGCTCGGAGCGACTTGGTCCCGACGAGATTCAATCAAGAAGTTTTGGAGAAATGTACGTGTGTGTATGTATGGATGTGATGTGGATCGTGGATTGTGGAAGTTTGGTTTATTTACCACACCGACTTCGATCGTTAGTTTGTTCTATTCAAATTGCTTATACGAGGTCCGATAAACAAATATTTTTTTATTTTATTCATTTTTTCTTGTAAAGACAATTTACATTATACAAAAATTGTCAACAAAACCATAAATCTTAAAGACTCAGAAGAACCGTTCTGAGCAAAGCTGGAGTTTGATATTTTGAGCTGTCGCTCGGTCTCTGTACCTTTCGTCGTACCTAGCTCGATCTCTATGGCGACTCGAACGTTGAAAACGAAATTAATGTAAATGTAACACGTCGAAACAGGTACGGTTAATAATTAAAACATAAATTGTATTAATTAAAACAAACTGTATTAATGAAGCATAAATTGTATTAATAAAACAAGGCATAAATCGTATTAATTAGAACATAAATGTTATTTATTAAAGGATAAGTTATATTAATTAAAACATAAATTGTATTAATTAAAGCATAAATTGTATTGATAAAGCATAAATTGTATTAACAAAGCATTAATTGTATTAATTAAAGCATATATTGTATTAATTAAAGCGTACATTGCAATAATTAAAGCATACAAAGCATAAATTGTACTAATTAAAGCATAAATTGTACTAATTAAAGCATACATTGTATTACTAAAGCATACATTATACAAATTAAATATAAATCGTATTTATTAGAGCATAAATGGTATTAATTAGAGCATAAGTTGTATTAATTAAAGCATAAATTGTTTTAATTAAAGCATAAATTGTTTTAATTAAAGCACAAATTGTAATAAAGAATAAATTGCATTGATTAAACCATAAATTGTATTAATGAAAGCGTAAATTGTATGAATAAAGCATAAATTGTATTAATAAAGCATAAATTGTATTAATAAAGCAAAAATTATACGCATTAAAAAAGCATAAATCATTAATTAGAAAATAAATGGTATTAATTAATGCATAGATTGTATGAATATATCATAAATTGTATTAATTATGTGTGAATGAAATTACACAAATTAAAAAAGCATAAATCGTATTAGAGCATAAATGGCACTAATTAAGGCATAAGTTGTATTAATTAAAGCATCAATTGTATTAATTAAAGTATAAATTGTATTAATTACAACATAAATTGTATTAAAAAACCATAAATTGTATTAAAGTCTAAATTGTATGAATAAAGCATAAATTGTATTAATAAAGCATAAATTATACGAATTAAAAAAGCATAAATCGTATTAATTAAAGCATAAATTGTATTAATTAATCCATAAATTGTATTAATTAAATCATAAATTGTATTAATGAAAGCATAAATTGTATGAATAAAGCATAAAATTGTATTAATTAAAGCATAAATTGTATTAATTAAAGCATAAATTGTATTACTGAATCTCTGGATCTTTACTGCTACAACCTATAAGACCTAGAGGACAAATATCAATTATAGACCATTTTTCCAGTGCTGCTCTTCCCCCAAGGTGCAATTCGGGTTTAAGACGATACACAGCCATAGAGAGACAAGTTGATCCCAAAGTTGCCGACATTTTTCGGTCGTCGGTGTAACTTGGTTGCGCCCCATTTGCAGCCTTGGATCCAAAACGAACTAATGACTTTTCTGTCTAGTTATTACAGTTTTTCCAGTTATTTTGTACAATCTATTGTATCACCCCTATAAATGTTTAGAAAACGTAAAATCCATCGAAAACTCGAGGTCGAAAAAATCATATTTGTATAAAGACAGGAAAGTAAAACATTTTTTGAAATGAACACCCTTCATTTTAATTCAGTTGATAGGGTTTTCTACATCTATAAGTCAAAAAAAAAAAAAAATAAGACTGCAGTAAATTGGACTAGCTATACTGACCTAAGGAATTTTACTACTGGAGCAATTCGACGAGAAAAAAAGGCTTATTTAAACTTTATTCTTAGAGAAAAGAATTCCAAGACCACCTGGAACACTCTTAGATCCTTAGAAATTCTTAGAAAAAAGCCAGTCCTATTATACCACCTAACTTAAGTAATGTTACTGAAATTAACAAACATTTTAATTCATCTTCTACTACTCTGAAATCACATGACCAATTAGCCTTACTTGATCGGTACTATGAAAATATATATGAAAATAAATTCGAATTTAAATCTGTCTCTTCTGATACAGTTCGAAAATCTCTAAATCGTATAAAAAGTCATGCCGTTGGTTTAGATAACATATCACTGCGCATGATACAGTTAGTAGAAAATTATTTAATCAATCATTTAACATTTATTTTTAATAAAATAATTTCTTCGTCTCATTATCCACTTTCGTGGAAACGGGCCTTTATTATTCCGCTTGCTAAATGTAATCAACCTACTAGCTTATCTGACTTGCGTCCTATTAGTATTCTACCAACCCTTTCTAAATCGTTTGAATTTATACTTAAAGATCAAATTAGCAAATATGTATATGACCAAAATATAATAACTCCAGCTCAATCTGGCTTTAGAATGCACCATAGTACGACCACTGCCCTCTTATCTATCACGGATGACCTTTTTAAAGCGACAGACCTGGGAAAAGTCACATGTTTGGTTCTTCTTGATTATAGCAAAGCATTTGATACTTTAGATCATCCAACACTTTGCAAAAAACTGAAATTTTTCGGTTTTTCTCATAAATCTGTTCGTCTAATATCAAATTTTCTTAGCAATCGTACTCATAAAGTTATTTTGGAAGCTGATGTATCCAGCAGTCTACCCGTTAGTCAAGGTGTTCCGCAGGGATCCATTCTGGGACCATTGCTGTTTTCACTATATATAGCAGATTTTCATAGTTTTGTTAAAAATTGTGTGATCCATCATTATGCAGATGATACCCAGTTATATCACTCGTTTAATAATAAGTGCTTACTTACTGCCCAAAATCTTATTAACGACGATTTAAATGCATTACTTGATATTTCTACAGCTCACAACCTCAAAATAAATTCTAAAAAATCATCCATCATGTTATTTGGCCCCAAAAAATTAAGACAATTAACAATAAACGCATTACAAATTAAATTAGGCGATGCTCTTCTTCAATTCACGAATGAAGGAAAAAACTTAGGTCTCTGGTTAGATTCTGATCTTCGTTTTAGTAAACATACCTCCACCATATCTCAAAGTTCGTTCAACGTCTTGAGACAGTTGTACCCTAACCGAGACCTGCTTTCCACACAACTCAAACTTAAACTTTGTGAATCTCTCATTTTTTCCAAACTCAGTTATTGTGATTCCATCTACGGTCCAGCCCTACTCCAATCCGATTCCGCTCGTTTACAAAAAATCCAGAATAGCTGTCTACGTTTCGCCTATGGAATTCGAAAATTTGATCATATCTCGAATAAAATGAAAGAATCAGGTTGGTTGACTTTCAATAACTATCGCCTTTTGCATTTATTAACCCAAGTTCACAAAGTTTTACTCATACAGAAACCTGATTATTTAGTTAACAAATTAAAGACATTTTCCAATATTAATGAATTTCCTACGCGGAATCGAATGACCTTGGTGGTACCGAATCATAACACGGCTCTATTTAAAAGATGTTTTTCGTATGTTGCATGTAAAGAGTACAATAAACTTACAAATGAATTTAAATCATATAACTTGCTTAATTTCAAGAAACGCCTAAAAGATTCTTTGTTCAATAAGCAATGGTCATAAAAAAATATATTATATAATGCAACGAATTTGGTTTTGAAAATCTGTTTATTTTTTATACTTTTTTTTTCTCTATTATATTATATTATTATATTTCAATGTTATTTACAGGTTAAGTTGTAAATCAGCACAAGCTGAACTTCACCTTTTCATCTACCTTATATATGTATATATTTACACTTATACTAAAACTTGATGAATAAAGACGCTTTATTATTATTATTATTATTATTATTATAAATGCCACCCCCAATCACATATGTATCCTGGACAGTATAGTAGAGAAGCGATGTTGCCTTTTGGTACCGATTTTCTGGGTAATTATTAGGCGTACTTACCATTGAATCAAGCGGTTCGATGTTGTCAGATCTATTCTATAAATTTCCAAGATCTGGGTAAAAATCGATGAAAGTAAGCTCAAGAATCTTCCCTTCTTCTAGCGCCACAGCAATTAATAATACTTTTTGATTTGTACCATATATTAGACAAACATCCCATCCATTTATGGTTCTTACGCTTTATTTTTGAATTTTTGTTTTGCTTTTCTTAGGATGTAGATGTTTCTTATTATTATAAATAAAATTACAGTTTTACCTCAAACTGTAAAGTTTTGGACTCTGTTTTGTGCCATCTGCAGTACTTTTTTGAAATTTTTGTTATTCTTAAGTACCTTTGCTCTTTTAGGTATTATTTTTCTTTTTTATGTATATAAACTTATTACTTCATATTTTAAAACAATGTTTTTTTTATATATATAATCTATAGGTACCTACTTTTGAAACCATAAAGGAAAAAAATTAAAAATAATTTTATATTGAATCCAATATATACCTCTATATTGTTAATACGGATGTTTGTCTTTCAAATTTCATACTTCTAGGTTTGTCGGGCTGGGGTGTATATTAATTTTGATTAAAAAATGAGAAGAATGGGCAGTTAAACTATTAACATTTAAATTTTTATCCACTTTACTGATCTATTATTAAAATTATTTTACAAAACCTAATTCCAAACACTTAATCCAACAAAATAATGAAATTCAGAATGTCCTCATCGATTTTCCGAGCAGGAACTCCTAGAGAATTAAGTCAACCTAGGGGAACAATCAATCTACAAGGATAATCAAGGACTTTGTCTCGATACTCACATTACTTCTGTCTCTCTCTTCGTTCGTGTCTCTCCTCCCCATTTGTGCTAGGGTGAGCTGCATAATGATGACTGCAGGGGATGGTAACTGATATAGACTAACGAACTACCCCCGACCGATCTACAGGGTGCTTAATTACGTGCGCTTTTTTTTTAATTTATTTTCGGGGAGTTCAGCTCGAACGTGCTGGTGAATAATTTTGCTAGAAATTCGAGGACCACTACAAACATTTTCGAATTTTAATTTCTACATACATACACATTCCCATTACGTATTGTGTATGGTTTTTAATTTCTTGTTTTTGCTTAGATGCTTTAAATCTTTTTCGTGGTTTTGTCTTCAATTTAAATTTGTTAAAGAATGTATTTATTACAAACCAAAAATATATTTAAAAACCGTAAATTCCGATTTTTTTTTTTTTTTCGAATCAATAATTCCGCAAAAAAACTGGTAAGAATAAGAAACGTCGGGTCATTTCCTGACCATCGAAATTCCTTTGGACAATCATCACGTCGCATTGGCCTTGCACAATACAAACAAAAGACCAGACCGGTGGCCGGTGTGGGATGGTGATAGGAAGGGAAGGGAAAAGACGAAGGCACAGCAGCAGCCGGAGTAGAGCAGAAAGAAGTGAAACGAAACATAACAACGCAATACGAGACGTACACAAGAGCACACACAAGGTCTCTAACTATTAACAGAGAGACCCACAGACCCACGAGAAGAGCAGGTAGTCAGTCGGAATCGGAATTCGAGATTCGACATTCTGAGGATGTCGATGGGTTTGCCCTAGAACAAAATACATGCATATTCAGACAGGAGAACACATAATACGAGGATCGTTTGAGAATTTCTAGGAATAGGATAAAAAACAATACTTACAATAATAGTAATGACTTAATTCATTCATAATTTCCGCTTGTCTAACATACTCGTATTTTAAAAAATTGACACCATAACAGTGAGTCCTAGACATGGAGGTATAATATTAACCTCATTTGTCCTAGATTGATATTAAAAATATAATATAATAGACGTCTTATTTTTTGTGGTCTTCACCGTGTGGGCATATAGGTACATCCAGAATAAATTCCACGCTTTATTATTAATAATTTAGAAATTATTAGTGCTTTATTTTTGATCAAATTTACGACTGTCAGTTAATACGTTGAATTTGGGTGGTGGACTCCTACTACTCTTTTTTTACTCCATAACTAATTTCAGTCCATGCTAAATCATTGTAATTCAGTAACGCGAAGTTAGATATGGAGTGAAAAGAGTAAAAGGAGTCCACATCCCGAACTCAACATTACTATTGAAATCAATCTAACTCCTCTAAGGTTACCGTTCAGATCCGATGTTAAATTATAGATCTAGCATGGCTATCTTATTGGAGATAAATTTGCATGTTTTCTAGTAAAAATTAAAACTTATAATTACATTTATTTTATTTCTATAAACAAACAATTATGTAAACAAGTAGGTTCTTTCGTGTATCTGAAGCACTTGTATTAAATGTCCACCATGTTTTTTTTTTCGGCAGGGAAATAAAAACATTTTTAATAATTTTGACTTTTCTGTAGAACTAGTTAAATTCAACGTTGTCCTGAACTTATTAACCCATAATATTTTTTCTTTTACTGCTTTTTTTAATTGGGTCATGTCTGAGTTTTATTCCTCTTAATTGATTATCAGTGTAAACCACTAAACTCCCCACCACGATACACAGACTAACGGTATGTTCCTGCGCATGCAGCTGACTGACGGTGACGTCACATGGGACATAGAATCATAAACATTAAATGGGAGATAGTGTTTAAAATTCAATATTTTGCCAATTTTATGCAGTTACTTAAGCTTTATTGGTTATTTTGTAATAAATTCGTTTACAAATATGAAGGTGTAAGGTAAATAATACTAATAAAAATATAAATTTTTCTCATAAATTATAGGTATTTTGTGACAAAATCCATAACCTGGCCATAAGATATGTAAAAGATATAGACTAAAAATACAAGTTTGACTCAAATTTGTACTTTCTGGGCGTGGTAGTTCTCTTGCAATATCTTTTCTTATTATGTGAAACAAAAATAAGTGTGCAGAAACAAATTATTTATTTATAAAAAGTAAGTACACAAAAACATTACTTTTTATTTGGTAAATTTAAACATTTTTTCTCAAGTTTACTTCGAAAATACTCAAAACCAATTTCCCTGTTCATTTACCTTATTCTTATATATGTTCGTGTCCTGCTCATGCATGACATTACTTAAAAAGGACCGTTGTATTGGGACAAGAAACTACCGTTTTATCTGCTAAAATTTTTAATTACCGATTTATTTTCTTTGCTTAATGAAGCTCGTGCACCTGGTGGAGTTCAGTTTCCTTTTTTTGCGTCTAAGTTTAAGAGAATTCTCACAACTACTTTCCTCAAAGTGGATAGGACAACTTCAATTAAGTTTGTCCTTTCTTCGATAAGAATTTACCCATATTTTGTAACATTCGGAAATATCTCCACCGCGCAGCCCGGCATTTTAAACATTTATTTAGTTCTTCCCTGTTATATATAGGAAAATATAGTCACTACTAACACAAAAACAAATAAATTATTAAATTATTTTACACTATTCAATCGAAAAGTATCAAAATAACTTGAAAGTTCGTCCCGCATTACGTCATGCGCGGTTTGGACGGATTTTGAATCGAAAGTCAGCATACCGTTAGTATGTGTATCGTGCTCCCCACCAGTGAAACGCTACACGATCCTGTCGACCTAATCAAAAATGGCATAGCTTTGCGTTGTTTAGCGGCACTGGAACGCTTGCGCTTAACGCAGTTTTTGGAAAGAATCCGTCAATTAAAATTCTGGTATAGCGGGAATAACTTTTTCCTACACCAACATGGACTACTGCGTTCAACTGAACGAATATATTTCATATCCATTCTAGAACACTGCAAAATATTGAAATAAAACCATCACAGTTTATATTTTGGACACCACACTATTATTATTTTTAAAATTTTAAATAAGTGATTTATCTGTCACCCTAATTATTGTCAATATATTTTTTTAGTTATTGATATTAAATATACATTAAAATTAGTTATTTTTGTGTAGAATAGATAAATAATAGTATTTCTATTTTATTTCGTCTATAATAATTACAAATAATTCGTTAACTTTAATAAAATTATATGAAGTCAATTTAATTATGAGTATTAAAGCAAAAATGTTAATCGCCCAAAAGATGGTGAGATCTGAGATCAGGCCAATTAGCTTTCATGCTAAAGATCCGGGTTCAAATCTAAGATGGGGACAAATTAAATTAAATCTTTTTTTTTCTTGTTTATTTTATTTTATAAATTAGTAAAATTCATAAATTATAATAATAATAATAATAATAATAATAATAATAATAATAATAATTAATAATAATAATAATAATAATAATAATAATAATAATAATAATAATAATAATAATAATAATAATAATAATAATAATAATGACTTTATTGCTTTCATTACATACAAATTATTACACAAAATTATATAGATATGCATAAATACTGAAAGACAAAAGGCGACGTTCGCACTTACTGGCGAGCTCAAAGATTGAGCCAGCAAATAAGCAGCGCTCTTCCACGTAACCCAGAAAAATATTAAAAATTTTAAAATTAGTTATTTTGTCTTAATAACCTAAAACAATTTTTTAAATTTATAGATTTTCGTTAGTGGGTCGCATAAATAATAAACTTGCTGTATAACTCGATTGGATTGTCCATATCTACTCTTTTTGAACAAACTAATATTTTTCCTAGTATTTTATCCAGAACTTCCCTCGATATAGAAATTGTAAAAACATGGAAGGCCTAAGTACTTAAATTTTAATAATTTAAAATTAAAACCACCAAACCAATTTCCTTTTTCACATTTCTCTTTCCATTGATCTTCCTTTTGATCCCACCCTTATTCTCCCTTCGCGTTCACTCGGTATTCTTCGTCACGTTCACCATTATTGAACCAAAAGGACCCTTTTTATTATTTCCATTCAAGGGGGACCTTTTTTAATTAAATGCGATTCCTTTCAACGCCATTTTGAATTTTAAAAACTTTTTTGAATCTGTTATCTTTCGCTTTTAAAATTCTCAGGTACTAATTTTAGTCGAAATCGGCCGGCTTTTAAAAATAATTAAAAAAAAAAAGTAGAAATGGTTTTGAGCCAGAAAAGAACCTGATTTGCATAAAAAATTTGAAGTTTTTCTACATAGCCGTTTTTGAGCTATCGTGCCAACATACAGACAGACCGACGACATGGGGAAACATGTTTTTCGTAATCTAGGGACACTAAAACGTGAAAATCTTAAATAATCTCGGAAGGTGATCTTATCACGATTACAATACTTATTCCATATGATTCCAACTTAAGTAGATACGTAATTTTTTTTATTTTTCAGGACTCTGTTTAGAACTATTATTTGTTGGGAAGACTATTTGTAAAACCGTGATGTAGTGATCGGTGATTTAATGTATTATCTAATACATGAACTAAAAATAATACTTAAAACAATATTGTTTTTAATTTGACCGCACTATTTTTCTAATGTATGTGCTTGTGTGAATGTATGTATACGTCGACTGGCATTATTATTGCACTGTATGTATAGCGTTGATGATTAATTATTTATTGAAATAATTGTATAACGATGTTTTTCAAACCGGCAGCGTATTCATGCTAATGTATACCTTGCCTTCGTTGGCCTGGAGATATGTGCTTTTCATTACTTCATTTGCCGTTGTTATAATTTTCACATCATGGCCGATCAAATAAAATGCAATAATTTTAACGATTTTTCTCTACACATATAAATCGTAGTAGGGTAACCCTTTGGAAAAATACATTTTCTTTTTTTAAGGCCTTTAGGACTGTCCAAAAGCAACTAATTATTATAATAATTATTTAGCACTTTACTATAAAGCGCTTCGAATGTAAAATTAGTATTATTGTCTATAATTTCATGTAATTTTGTTTATAATTTTCCTACTTTTAGAATATAGTTAATCTTGTTAGAATTAGTTGTGTAATATCTTGAAAAAATACTAAAACCATGAACCTATTAAGATTTTAAAAAGCCTTTACTATTTGTGCCTCTAAAGTAGCTACATAAATATGTATTATTGTCACTTCCATCTCTTTAGTAAGACTTTCCTAAAGTACAATTTTTAAATAATGTAAAGAAAATTAAATATCAACGTCACAAAGTCAACAGTCATATGTCAATCTGTGTAAAATGGCAACGTCGCAAGTTAACAGCTTTGTGTCGTTAGGTCGTGTATTATTAATGCAAATAAAAATAATTAAAAAAATAATAACAAAAGGAACCGTCATGAAAGAATGACTATATATTTCCAACTTATTATATCTAAACCGAAATCTTCGTTTGTAACATTTTGCTTGTAAATTCTAATGGACGGACGAGCGAGCAGCTCTAGCTGGTGTTTCCATTGAAAAATGGAATACAATTTTTAATAAAATCGAAATTAAAACGAAGGCATCAATCATGGAACCGTAGAGTGAGAGACTCATACAAAAAGGAATTAATCAAAATCGCATGCAAGTCGAATTTTCTTGCCTTTTGGGCTCTAGAGAGAGCTGTACATTCATTGGCGTACTCCAAACAATTTTCTTGCAGCCGGTCGCAAACATAATTTACGTTGTATGAATACAAAAAGTGTCACTTTTAACGCATCTGTCAAAATGACTTTTTTTAAAGTTGCTTTCTACAATTATTTCAGTTTTTAGCCAGAAAGTAAAACAGTCATTTATCGAAAAATCCTTGATTTCAAGTTGTAAGTGCCAACCTACTAATTGTATTTTTTATCAATAGTATTATTCAAACTTACATACCATTTACTTATAAAACAAAACTTTTAAGCTGGAACTGAAAACTCTAAACACACTATTCATTTTTCAGCCATTTTGAATGCATAAAACTCGAGATAAAACCCTTAGTTTTCTTCAGTTAAACTATAATTTTGTTTATTATATCACTATCAAACAATTATCATACACCTCATCAACACTACTACCAAATTATTTAAATTAAAAATGGTTTAATTCTGTATTAAATACACTAATTTACTATACAAGTATTTTACTCGCACGCGGGTATCGCATGTGATAGTTTTATAATGACCTGCTAGATTTTTCATCTGGTATTTTAGGGTCAAAGAAAAAAATAATAGTCCTCCTCACAACGATGCCATTTTTTTTTCTCTTCGTGGCTAAGAAGATAAACACGTTTGTGACCAAACATTACACAGTAGTAAACAGCAGAATCATTTTCCTTATTTTTACTTTCCTATCTGTATAAGGAAAGTATAGGAATCATGATTTTTTTCGACCTCTTTTTTTCGACCTCGAATTTTCGACGGATTTTTACGTTTTGAGGTCCCCTGAATCCGTTTTGACTATTTTCGCGATGATGTCTGTATGTGTGTCTGTCTGTGTGTGTCTGTATGTCGCATAACTCATGAACCGATACACAGAAAAACACACACAAGCTTTATTCCAGCTTCTAATGAACTTATTAGATTTTGGGCAGAGTCGGAACATCTGGGGGGGTACTTTATAGGTGGTCATTTTTATATTTTATGGAATATATCTGTTATTTACGTTTGGAGAAGAAAATTCTTCAAATAAAAGTTACTTCTAATATAATTATCTATAATTTTTGTTCTATACAAAATTTTCCTAAAATGGTCCGTATTCGAGAAATTTGACCAAATGTAAAAAAAAATATCGATCTCTATAATTTTTGTTTACACAGGATTTTTCTAAAATGGACCGTAATGGAAAAGTGCTACATTTAAATTTTTCAGTATTTTCGTTTTCAATGAATATCTATAGAAAAATGTTTCGAGGTAGATGTATGTGGCCAATGTATATATTTAGTTTATCCTCTAAAAATTTATAGAAATGCTGCAATGGGTTGTACAAAATAACCGGAAAAAGCCTATAATAACTAGATAGGAAAGTCATGTGTTGGACACATCAGATTTTTTTAATGATTTCCCCTTCTCTTCATTCCACAGGACGCCAATGTCGCCTTGCTGGCAGGACGGGAAAAGGACGTACTTTCATAACAAAACCGTAGTGATTTATGTTCCGACTGACGGTTTCTTAATTAAAACTATGGGCGTGTATGGTGTGCACCGATACCAACAGACGTGAACTTAAAACTTTACAGATTGATCGTTTCAGAGCTCACGCTTAACGAAAAAATAGATGGATACAAAAAAAACAATATTAGATTATTTAAATTTGTTTTTCTTTACGGGTTACATGGTATTTATTTATCTAAAAAGTTTACTTTATGCTAAACAAGTTTTACTAGTAAAATTTTTATACAAATTTTCTTGTTTGTTTTATAACGAATAATTATCCATATTTTGGTCTGTAACTAGTAATTATTTCATAAACTATTTCTATTTTTCAAATGAAAAGAAAATTCGTTTGTTTATCTACATTATTTATCAATAGAATTGGATCATACGTCCTTTATATATGTAGACAAGGTCGGATAGATTACCCAAGTACCGAAAAATATCTATTTTAATCAGAGATTATCAATTATATACATAGTATGTAATATTGACGATGAATTTGATCGAAGTTGACACAGTAAACAATAATAATTGATAACGGGTTTTAACTAAGTCAGTCATGGTTTACTAAAAATCGATAAACTAAAATAAAATTGAGCTACTAAATAATTTTCAATAGTAGGTATAACTATTTTAAATTTATTTCTATGTATTAAAGATGTATGCTCAATCTCATAATTTTATCCTTATAGTCACGTAGGAAGTTTAAAAATAAAATAAAGCCACATTAAATTTTTTTTTTATCTATTTATTTGTCTTAGTTTGAAAAAAAAAAAAAAAAAAAACAACGATGATGTGAAACTTATAGACAATGTGTTGTGAACGATGATCCCAAAACTCTCACTGAAGCTACAGGATACTCACTAAAAACAACTGAACGAATAATTATAGAAGGTGAGATATCAAAAGGTGAAAAGTCTACGTCGACCATACCTAAACAATTGTTTAAAAGTCCAAAAAAGCGCAAAAGAACATCAAGTGTAACAGATATTCCATCCTACAATATTGGAACAATCAGAGACATAGTTCATAGATTTCACGAAACAGAAGGTATGCGCGTAACAGTCAAAACTCTTAGTGAAAAATTAAAAAAAGGAAATTGAGTGGAAAGGGAGCTACACATCATTAAGAACTATTAAAAAAAAAACGCAAAACAACAGACAGACATCAGCGAAAAAAGAATATATTATATTAAAAAAATTAGATATTTTCGTTCTCAAAACCGTCCCATTGTATATATTGATGAAACTTATATACATAGTAGCCATACATCATCACATAATTGGGGTGATGATAATGCAAAAGGTTTATTTTCCACCATTTCGAAAGGAAAGAGACTTATTATAGTTTATGCTGGTGGTAACATGGGCTTTATTCATAACAGTTTATTAATGTTTGTGCCAGCTAACTGATTCTACCAAAAAAAAAGAAAAATAGAAAACATAAAAAAAATCTTCTAAAAAGTTGACTGGAAAATAACCTTCGACTAGAGGTGTTCTTCATCTCTATATAATAAAAATACACCGGATCTTCAAGATTCAGCAGCAATTTCTGACATTGCCCCTTCAGGAAATTTAAAATGAGACTACTAGATGTACAACCTAAAAACCCTCCCTCGGAACTTCCTGAAGTTTTGAAGATAGTAAAGTTTTGTCTGAATCAGAAGAAACATCTTTAATATCTGATTCAGAGGGACCTAATAATAATGAGCAGGATCTTCAAAACCAATGAACTCTCAAAATAAACTGAAGGTATATTTAGGATTGCCCAACGGTGTTTTTAAAATCCTCAATGATATTTATGAGAAGGAAAGTGTAGCTTACATAAACCTTTTACATTTCTGGGTGAATTAGTGGTATTGTTAACTTAAAAGAACTCATTTTGTAAGACTAAATTCCTAATAATTTAATAAACTGTTTAAGTGTGTTTTTTATTAATTTATCACATTTCAGAGAATATAATAATTGTATCCAAACAAAAATGTAAAATCTGAAAAAAATTATTAAAAAATAAAAATACCTGAATAAGATAAACGAAGTAAAAAACAATTTATTTACAAATAATGAACAAGCCCTAACAATAATGTAGTTGCACAAATTAAACGTTCCTTTAAAAATTCATAATCAAATTCAACTTGTTATCTACCTCAGCATTATTTACTTCAAATGTGGGAGAAACAATGCAAAATAAATGGTGACCCAATTTTAATTTCCTATATTTCCTATATACTGTAAATCAGACAGTTGGTAATAAGCATTTGTTATCGAAGGGTCAAAAGTCAGTTTACAGGAACACATTTACGAAATGGATCCCTTGACGACCACATGCAAATTGTGCTATTGTTTTATCAAATTAACAATTTACGCGCAGATTATGGTCAATTTAATCGCACTACTGAGCTAACTATTCGGAATGTCTTAAAAAATTTAAAGATACTGAAAGAAATCAAGAGCGATTGCCCGAAGAGAATTAATTTATTGAAAGTATTAGCTCACCATCATTGGGGTGCCGATGAAAGTGTTATTATTAGGACCTATAGAGCTCTTATAAGATCAAAATGTTGTTTACATGCCTGCCTCCAATTACAACTTAAAATTTTTAAATACAGTTCAGAATACTGCCTTAAGACTGTGCCTCAGAGCTTTCAGAACAAGTCCCGTAGAAAGCTTGTACTGTGAAGCCAACGATCCCCCTCTTTGACTTAGACGACAGTACCTTCTTCTCTTATGCTGCTGGTATCTCTGCGAACTCTTCAAACCTTGTTTTCTCACTGTTATGATGGTTTCAAACAATAAAACATTCGCCAGTATTACTTCTCCTAGGGCTGTTGTCCCAATTTCTCAGGCTCTACAATCCTTACTCGGTGATATTGATCTCACTAGAACGATGCCATTTCCCATTTCTAAAACTCCTCCCTGGCTAAAAAAGTTACCTAAACTTAATACCTCGCTTAGCCAAGTCAATAAAAGTAACACACCAAAAGAATTCTTTAGGCAATAATTTACGGAAATAATTTATAACTACAAATTTAAAAGAATTATATTTACGGATGCTTCCAAAGATCAAATGATGGGTTCCAGAAATACTTCTTGCTACCTTCTTCATGCAGTATTCATACTGGGGAACTTTATGGGATACTCCAGGCTTCTAAATCGTTAACTCCAGAGGATAACTACGTCGCTATATGTACAGACTCCCTCTCTTCAATCTACTCTATTAAAAATATTTATACCCGACAAAATAAACAGAAGAACAAATGTGAAACCCTGGATAAATAATCAACTGCTGTCTATGGTAAAACATAAGAAACACATATGGAAAAAATTTAAGCGAACCACCAATATGAACGATTTTTCTGCTCAACGACTATTCTCCAATCAACTAAAGGCCGCAGTTATTGAAGCAAAGCATAACTATCAGGAGTACAAATATGACATCCAAAGTGTCCGTACTTTTTCTACAAAAAGAAAACAGAGATAAGTGTGCCAACAATACTGAATCTGCTCAACTTCTTTTTGACACCTTCTGTAATGTATTCACCCTTGAAGATATGACATCATCACTTCCGGATATTTCACTAAACAGAATACATGCCTCTATTTCCAACGTATCGTTTGATCCAGACATAATAAAAAACAAACTTATAATGCTTAAGTCCAACTCTTCGCCAGGCTTAGATAGTATCTCTTTTCTTTTAAAATCTTGTCTTATCCTATTTCCCGGACGATCTACATTAACTAATCTCCTGCAGTCTGTCAATGACTGGACAAAAGCTTTAGATGCTGGTCTTCCTACAGATGTTATATACTTGGATTTTTCTAAAGCCTTTGATCCGAGGCAACTTAATAGCTTGGGTAACGGACTTCTTAACCTCCAGACAATTTCGCGTAAGAGTTGGTAATAGTTCCTCTCAAACCAAATCCGTTGTCAGTGGAGTGCCTCAAGGATCAGTCCTTGGTCCCCTACTTTTTCTATTATATATTCAGCCAACTCTGCACCATTTCGAAATGCCCTCTCTGTTAAAGAAAGAAAGTACCATCATTAGAAGACTGAGAATTGGACATACGAGATTGACCCATAAATATTTACTGTCTGTCGAAGCCCAACCTATTTGTTTGAACTTTAACGGTCAAGCATTTATTAGAGGAAGATTGCATTTACTTTAAAACTCAACGGGCTAAGAATGGTTTGAGAACAACGAATGTTAGGTTAGGTGGTCTAGGTGGTGTCAATAACAAACGAAACTTCGACACAAGCTGATTGGTCTTTTCCCGATGACGTACACATTTTAAATTCTAAAATTGTAAATGGTTTTACTTTAAAAACTTTTGGCTTTTTTAACAAACTGATTATTTAGAATAACTAGTATAGTGACTAACTATTACAATATAATTTATAAAACAGCATATCTCACATGTGAACATGGCCTATTGATGACGTACCTGTGTTCATCTAATTGTAATCAGACCCTAGATTAGATATTTTAAATCTATTTCTATGTATGTATGTATCTATGTATGCTTAATCTCATAAATTTACCCTTATGGTCACGTAGGAAGAATTAAAATGTGATTTTGTGTAGTGATCGTGAAAAAACGAATTTTCTACATTCCACCTCTTTTTCTCAGTGTAACCATCCGTCATCATCGAAAAAATAACGCATAACACACTTACAGAGAGCATCAAGCTTTAACAACTCTTCCCCCTAAAATGATCGGGAGGGGGTCAACGAACGGTTAATTTCATTCTAGAAATCGGACTGGGGTGCCGGTGCAACCGGCAACGTCGCAAACTATGAAGGGGACGGGAATTTTACGAGCAAGTGTATGAAACATACATACGCTCTTCCCACGTACATGTGTACAGGTCCACCGAGATAGGGGGTAAATATGAAGTCTTAGAAGTGCTGGGGTCTTTAGGGTTTCTACGGCTTTTATGACCTTGATTTGATGTTATTTTTGGGACGTTGACGAGTTTTAGGTGAATATAAAATACGTATTACCTCGTATTTTACTGTTTAATACAGATTGGTTGTCAGGATTCGGGATCATCCACCAAAAAGAACTGTGAGTTACTAATGCAGATTTCTTCGAGTAATATCTCCACTTCTAGAGGGGAAACTATTCACACAGTATGTCTCAAAATTTTTACTACTGAATTATTATATATAACATGGTGGCAGGTTTGTTTTTAGTCTGTATACTTTTTTGTTCATAAAGTTTATCAGATATTGTTTCCTCCCATTTTTTTGTAGAACGTCAGTAGTAGATTGTTTTCTCAGTGTCGCGATATTTTATTTTAGAATGTAGATTAATTTTCTTCAAAAAATTCTTTCCAGTTTTCTTATATCAGATATTACATCTGTTAATTGATCTTTTTCTATTAAAAATATTAAAATATTGTTGATGATCTTCCCATGGGTATTCAAATTATTGTTTATTTGTAATAGCGCCAATTTATCTAACAAGAATTCGATTTGAATTAATGAATTTTTAAAAGAAAGCAGAAACTTTCTCGTTAAAAATGAAGCAGTAATAATCTTACCGAGGAGGAGCAATTAAGTAGAGGAAGTAACCGTTTGAGGAATCATAAGTTGCAGTTGTTGTCCGTTTCGATAGTTAAAATAAAAACAGCGGAAGGAGATGATTAGAGTAATTGTATACGGCCCAGCGCCCTCTGCAACAGAAGCACGAGCTGTTCTCTCAACCGTCAACGCACTGCCAGGTGACAGAAAAATGCTCGTATGCAGATTGTCCCGGAAAAATGCAACTTCTTCATCAACGATCATTATCTTTAAATTTTCCAAAAACTACTGAATCTAAACTGCTGGCCACTCGAACTTACACATAGAGATTTTTAGGAAAAATTAAAAGTTCAATATTTTCAATAGGAATGCAAATTTTTGAACGCGGCTTGCAGATTTTAAGAGCTAGTTATTTTCGGATTAAGAGAGAAAGCCCACTCATGCGACACGTCGCGCGCGACTGATCGCGAGGCATCGCGCGCGGCAATACTTTAGTTGTTTTTAAATTACTCAAAGCCCATTAAGAGGGAAAGCCCACTCATACGACAGGTCGCGCGCGACTGATCGCGAGGCATCGCGCGCGGCAATACTTTAGATGTTTTTAAATGACTCAAAGCCCATTAACGCGGTTCTGTCGCGTGGTCGCACGCGGCTGAAAATTAGGAATGACAAGCCCGCAATTTTCCTGCCGCACGCGGCCAACATTATCATGGATTCATATGGAGCATCACTCATGCAAACGTCAAGTCGCGTGCGAAACGCTAATTGAGAGTTGGAGTTTCCTGTTAACTTTTCGACAGTTCCAGTGAAAAAATGTCCGACAGTTGTATTGATATAGATAAATTTATATCCGATATTCAAGACCGACCTCAAATATCAAACAGTTAATTGAAATAAAATAGCGAAAAAAATATTTGTTCGGGAATCTGCGATAGCAGTTCATCAAATGACACTACTCTCATTCTGAAATATTTGAAGAACTTATCTTCGTGTTGACGTAAATCCTTATGTAATAAATTAAATGCGCCTTTTAGATAAGGGTCTATATATAATGGATGAACCCAGTACCTACGTCGTTTCAATTTTTTCCGCCGATGAACAGAATAAAACAACACCGTTACTACTTCTTCCACCTCTATTTTGATACTGAACGTCTATGTCGCTGCTTGTCGTCTGTTAAAAATCGCACCTAAAAAATCGCATGCGGCAGGTCGCGCGCGACATGTCGCGTGAGTGGGCTTTCCCTCTAAGCTGCATGACGCATATTTATCGTAGGATCATAGGTTTATTATATCAATGAAGTCATGTAAAAAATCAAAAAGTTTGTATGAGTGAAATTTCCGCAAACAAAATTTTTGGTCGTTGCAATATGGTTCGTTAGTAAAATGTCAGTAATAACTGGCAGATTGGCAATGCTGCTTTCAAATATATCCCAAATACTTTGGTGGTAGGTATATAGTATACATCATAATATGACGATAGCATGTCAATGATGGAAATTGATTATGATACTTATACTTTGTTTATTATTAACCCTATTTAATATGAATGTCTTGCTAATAAAAAATAATCGCAATGCCAATGATTTTTTATTGGAAAACTAAATATTTTTAATTTTACTGAGTTTATCTAAAAATTGTTCTTTTATTTTAACAGCAATAGATTGAACCTATTTTTTGAAAATAGATGATTTGAAGACGTTAGTAAAATTAAATATTATACCATAATATATGTATTGTTATAGTGAGTACAATCAAGCAACACTTTTCACCAGTGTACCTTCGCTAGATTGTTTTCGTATGCAGATCTGCAGATCTTTGTTTGGGGTGCAAGATCTGATTGAGCCCGCATGCAAATATGTTGTATATATATCGTAAGGGTGGTTGTAGTGGTGGTAGTGATCCAAAAAAGCTCTTTTCAGCACAGAGAAACGGGATCATAAGATTAAAATCCCATATATAACATGGTTTGGGATTCAGAAGGGTGACTCAGTGCGTTATCTCTTTCAATTTCGAAAGGACTGTTTGCCTTGCAAAACAAGCTTGTTCTATTACAATATCATAAATCCCGGTGGGTTTTTTGATGAAAACTAGGACGAGGATTTATAATACAGTGTTGGTTTAAAAACTAACCAGTTCGAGAAGCTTTAAATTCGTTTCAGGTTAAGGCGAAATTTGCACGTCATAATCATAACAAAAACTATTAATTACCTAAGTTGGTGATAGATGGCGATTAGATGCACTTCTGCGTAATAATTTAAATGTTCAATGATCCTCGGAAGACACTTCGTTGCCACGTTTTGTAGGTCTTATTATTTTTATTTTGCTGACAGAAGATCACAATAGTATATTGTGTCACAAGGGCAGAAAATGAGCTTTAGCAACCCACGGCTATTAGCTGCACGAGCGAGCGAAGCGAGGGCAGCTGATAGCTAAAGGCTGCTAAAGCGTTTTCCGCCTATCAAAAAAAACAAAGAAAAGGAAAATATAACGAAAATCTTTGTACCTGCATTTACAATCTTTGATCTTTCAGAAAGATAAGCAAGTACTACATTTTCAGTTAGGTTTTTTGCTTTTTTACTCTTTTTCCAGTTGTTTAAACTATTCATGGTACTTTTCATAATGTTCTCTTGACTTAGTAGGTAGTAAATTTAGAGAAACATTGTTGGCTTCCTCTTGCAAGTTTGGTGGAGTATTTTTAAATTCTTCATCACTGTTTGAATGACTATTCATGTTCACTAACAGACTTATACTGACATTTAATCAAAATTTATTTGAAACTTCAAAGTACGCAAGTGACAGTCAAAGGTATCTAGATATCTAGTGAAAAACTACAAAATCGGGTTATTATGAGTTTAGCAGTCCATGGGACGATATACGTTACTTTCGGTCATATTTTTAGGGTTGATATGATTCATTTTCTCATATGGTAAGCGAAAAAACAAATCCTAGGACATTGTTTTTATCGAAACTACTATTTGGTTTTTATATTAAATGGTGATACAACTTGTACAAGGAAGACTGGAATGACCTTCTTTTTTAAAGCAACAATTTTTTAGAAGCAATAAAGATACATTTCATCAATACCAATAATGAAATATGCAATACTGGCACAATTTACATTCATCCAATAATATTGGATTTCATAATAACATTGTTACATACACTAATGGCATAACTTTAAATGTGCCCTTATTACTCGTTACAATTGTAATATTAAACCTGCCTTCACGTACTTTTTAAAATATGACACTGTTGCATCTTTTTTAGGCTGTTCACACTCCGATGGTCACCGACACACTGAGTTATTGTGCCGGTATTGCCGCGTCTCCATTGACAAGTGTGCGAAAATCAATAGTGACACTAGCTCTATCTACTTAAGAATTTTTATGTAATTTGTATTCATAATTATTTACTGAATTTTATGTCCATTTATTTTGTTAAATTTTGATGAAAATATGATGGTTTACTCACTTAACCAACCAACAAAATGACATAACATTATACTTATCATTGAGTGGTAATTCAATCTCTGAGCATCATTCATCTAATAAATCGATATCCTTCTGAAATTTAGCACAATCATCAGTAGTTTTAATCTCACAAATCAATTTTAGATCATCAGCATATAAAATACTTGTAACGTTGATGTTTTTAACTATACTATTGATAAATAGGATGAAAAGAAGTGGTCCTAAAACAGGTCCTTGCGGTACTCCAGAAGTTTGGTAAAAATTATGTGATCTGTGTCCCAGGCACTGAACATATTGAAGATGATACATGAATTCCCATGCTTTCTAATTTAATAAGCAGTAGTTCTGTCGAAAGCTTTGGAGAAATCAGTGTAGATTACATCTATTTGACTTCTCCTTCAAGTGCCTCAGATATTAGTTGTGTCTTGCCAAATATATTGGTTATAGTGGACCTTCCTGACATAAAACCATGCTGATTTGAAATAATTATTTGCCTGAGTTTAAAAGACAGGTGATTATGGATAACTATTTCAAATACCTATGAGAAATTATTTAAAATTGATATTGGCCGATAGTAGGAAATGTTGTTCTTGTCATTATTTTTAAAAATTGGACAAATATAGGAGGTCTTCCAACAATTTGGAAGATAACTATTTTTTAAAATAAGTTTGAAAATCACAGTTAAAGGTTTTGTTAAAATTTGTGCACAATCTCTAATTAAATACGCAGGTATGTTATTGGTTCCAGTCGTCATTTTAGATTTTAACTTTTTTAATGCATTCAAATACCTCTTCCTCGGAAACACAGGTTATGTTAATTACAATATTATTGTTTGACTCTATTTCAATATTTATAGGGTTGGGAATGGTGTAATTCGCTGAGAAAAAGTCCGCGAAACTATATATTTACTATATCCTGGGGGGTGCTAAGCTGTGTGTCATATTATTGGGTATTGAAGATGAACTTCCACGTTTTGTATTCACTAATGACCAGAACGATTTGGGATCATGTTTTACGTTTTCCTCTGAGGATCTTAAAAAAAGTTTCGTAAGCCGTTTTGATCTTTTCTTTAATCTCAGACCTGCAAATAGCGAATTTAGCATAATTATAATCATTTTTTTGGCTTTATATTGTTTCCATAGCTTATGTTGTGTGTACTTTGGTTGATCTTTTCTTTGGAACATGTAGCTCAAAAATTTTATTTAATTTTTTATATAACAGCTTTACACTGTCATCCACATTGTTACAATTACTTAGAGAGGACCAATCAGTTTGAAATATACTTTGATACAGTCAAGAAAAGTTTGCTTTTTTAAAATTATAACCACAGGAGGATATTGGAGCTAAATATTTGTTATTTTCAAAAGGTATTTCTATAGTGAGGGGGCAGGGTGGTGACTGTTACTTGGAAGTAGAACGTCGATGGCTTTCTCTACTTTATATGAGCTTACATTTGAAAAAACTAAATCAAGTAAACAACCATTAAATTGGTAAGTATTTTGTATCAATAGAAAAAAACTAGAGATAGGATTTTTAAAGTAATGTGGCTATGGGTATCAGTTCATTTTGGAAAAAGGGGTCTCTTGCTCAAAATAGTTTGAAAATCCCTGCTTTAATCAATACAACGTAAATAGAGGAAATAGGAAAGTACCAATAAGTATGACAAAACATTGAGAAGGGAATTTTATGGAAAAGTCAGCAATAATGCTGTCCATTGCGTTACGTTCTGTAAAGTGTGACACTTCATTTGAAAGATAATTTTATTTTCTCACCTTTCTTGGCTAATTTTATTATTAATACATAATATTAAAGTAACTAAATCACCGCTTTATAAAGTTGGCCGCGGCGTATAAATTGGCAACGCTGATATGATATTATTCGTTTCCTACTCGCCCTACTGCTAACTTTCTATAATTGGACAAAGCGTATTGGAAAGCATTCTATAACCGATGTATGTTAAAAATGTTTCCTATGTTTATATATTTGCTAACGCCAATTTAAAATACACATCTTTTTCAAATAACATCTGATACCTCTCCTTACCCGCCCTTTGCACGCCATTGATTAGGACTACCTGTGCACGTATACAGATTCATCAACCACGGTTTCCTCCTTCTTGTTTAATTCTTAAATAGTTCGAAGGATCATCTCTCCGGCGGCGCCATCTTGATTTTGGGGGCGTCGTCCCCAATCATATTTTACCTCGGGCTCGACTTGTTCTGTCCGACTGTCTGACTCTTGGACCTATTTTTCGCCACAACCTATACTTAAAATCGAATTTTCTGAAATGAACTAGTCTACTGATTCTACGACAAAAACCGGGTATTATAGTTTTTAACGTATTGCACCAAATTCGGTTGCCGTAAGTATGGGTTCGATGTAGGAATTGTAATTTAACAGTGCATACAGGGTGTGGCGATAGTCAAAGAACGGCTGAAAAACAAAATGTAAACTTATTACAGTTTATAATACTTATTTTACAACTGGAACTACTCGATTAGAAAAAAAAGGGTTAATCCATAAGATATTTTCTTAATAAGAAGTAATAATAATAATATTTCTTTATTTCAGGAGTATGTTACAGATACATAAAACGAAATAGAGTCAAACAAAATACATAAACAATATTGTTTTAGGTTAACTAAATATATAAATAACACTTTCTTGATTTCTGTCAATTCATTAATTGTTTTAATATACAGTGTGGAAAAGCCAAATGGAATAAATTCATTATTTCGATTACTGTACATATTTACAGAAAATCCCGAAACACGTCAAATTTAAATTATAAATTGACATTCTTTGAAGTGAAAATGTGATCCCTACCTTCAATCCCCTTTGAGTAACAGTTACAACCCCTAATTTTTTAAATGGGAAGTATAGGCTTGTGATATATCGTTTGAAAGGTCTCTTCATTCTCTATCCAAAAATGTTGTTTTTAAATTTATTGCAAAAATTAACATAAAAAAATAAAATAACTGATAACCGAAATTTGTTACAATAGACTCAATATGTAATATTTAATTGTTCATAACGTAAAAAATATGAATGTCAATGTTGTAGATGTTCAAAATGCTCACCGCGAACGTCTTGGCAACATCCTAATCTTGAATAAAAATGGCATCTAATGTTAATTAACATATCAGGCGTGACCGATCTAATCGCAAGCATTATTCGTTCTCTTAAGTCATCTAAATCATGTGGTTTAGTTTTGTAAACAATATTTTTCACATAGCCCCATAAAAAAAAGTCTAATGGCGTAAGATCAGGTGATCTTGCTGGCCATTCTATTGATCCTCGCCTCTCTATCCAGCGATTTGGAAATGTTAAGTTGAGGTACTGGCGGACATTGATTTGGTAATGTGGAGGTGCTCCATCTTGCTGGAACCATATGGTATTTGCTGGAACTTGAGGGTTTCCTGGATCAGGAAATAAATTTGCTAAACTTGGCACCACATCATTTTGTAGTAGTGCTAAATAATTATCGCCATTCAAATTCCCCTCAATGAAAAAGGGACCAATATTATGGTTTTCAACAATCCCTGCCCAAACATTAACCTTTTGAGGGTATTGTGTATGGACCTCTCTCATCCAGTGAGGAGTTTCCGTTGACCAGTAGCGGCAATTTTGACGATTAGCATGACCGTTAACGGAAAAAGTGCACTCATCAGAAAACATAACGTTTTCTAATTGGATGATATTGTTATTCAACATTTCCATCATTTGTTCGCAAAAATTTGTTCTCCTATCAAAATCGTCTTCCATGAGTTCCAGAGTCGGTATCATTTTATAGGGATGCATTTTATTTTCATTTAATATGTTTAGTATCGATGTATGGCTGACATTAAATGTTGCAGATGCTTGTCTACTCGATGTATGTGGGTTTTCCTCAAACTCAAGCATCATATCTAATTTGATATCATCAGTGGATTGGCAGCTGTTTTTTTCATCTGCTTTACATGTCCAAATTTGCGAAATTGCTTCTCTATTTTACTAATTGTATCTTGGGATATAGACGGCAAATTCGGAAATTTTTCGTGAAATAGGCGAGCAACTTCCATTTGTGTTCGGGTGTTATCTCCGTAACCAATCATCTGTAAAACTGTTACTTTATGCATTTCTGTTAATCTAACCATTTTTATGAAATTCAAACGACAATTATAATATTGACAATATGCTGCAGTTATAATTACTACAAACCAATTTGCTAAGGCGTTTTAAACAAACTAACATTGCTATGATAGTTTTTTAAAGGATTTTTTTAAATTGATATTAAAAAAGAACACTGATATGGTTTTTGCTTAGGTACTGTCTTATTATAAAGACTGAAACGGGAAATAGTAGTGTAGGTACTCTAGAGAATTTCGGTAATAAGATGATTTTATTTTTTTTTATGTTAATTTTTGCAATAAATTTAAAAACAATAACATTTTTTGATAGAGAATGAAGAGACCTTTCAAACGATATATCACAAGCTTATACTTCCCATTTAAAAAATTAGGGGTTGTAACTGTTACTCAAAGGGAGTTGAAGGTAGGGATCACATTTTCACTTTAAAGAATGTCAATTTATAATTTAAATTTGACGTGTTTCGGGATTTTCTATAAATATGTACAGTAATCGAAATAATGAATTTATTCCATTTGGCTTCTCCACACTGTATCTGGGAAGACTGTTGAATATTTTGATACAGTTATAGTATGCTCCACGTTCTGTCATTGGTAACTTGTGGTGTGGATAGACATAGTCTTGGTTTCTAGTGGAATACACTGACTGCGATTTACTAGTGTCGAAAAGATCTTTGTTTTTAATAAAAAACAAAACACATTCCTGTACATAGATTGCTGTCAATGTTAATAATTTATTTTGTTTACACTTTCCTCTACATGAGTTTCTTACTTTCATTCCTAAAATATTTCGCAGAGCTCGTTTTTGGCAGATAAATAATCTTTGAATTTCAATACAACTTCCATAAATTATAATACCATACCTAATATTACTTTCAATTGTAGAATGATATACCATTTTTAAGGTTGAAAAATCTAGATATTTCTTTAATAATCTAAGATCATATGTAGCTATACCAAGTTTTTGTCGTGTGTACTCCACATGATCAGACCAAGACATGTTGTTATCCAACACCATTCCAAGAAATTTTACTCTTTTCTGTGGGACCAGTAAAACATCATATAATGTGAAACTTTGTGGTTCAGCAATTTGTGACCATTTATTTTTAAAAAATAGTAGATTTGTCTTTTCCCTATTTATAATCAATTTATTTTTGTAAACCACTCATTTCCCATTTCACGTATATGGCTTGCTCTTTGCTCCAACTGCATCATTGTACCACTTTTAACCAGTATAATCGTGTCATCGGCACGCTAGCAGAAAAAAATATTATTTCTTATTTTTTTATTATTATTTTTTTTTTTTTTAGTAAATAAAAAGTGAACTTTTTATGGAGCTAAAATGAACAGTGTTGCAGAAATTTGCTTCTAAACAAAATTCTACATGTTTGTAATCATTTGTAAGGACTCAATATTTTTAAATTCTTATTTAGTAAGCACGTGTCAAATTTTTTTATAGTTTGTGTTTTTGAGAACTTGGTAGATCAAATTTGAAAAAAATATTTAAAAACGTTTTTGTTTTATGGTAAATTTTGAATATTGATTTAACATTTTTAACATACTGTATCTCGGTAACTAAGATCTTTAGGATTTCATGTTCTTTCTGTGATAGAGCATTGTAGGTCGAATATACAAATCCCCTGGCTATGATATAATCACTATAAAAACCAAGTGTCAATAAAATACTTCTTCATAGTTTTTCCGACTTTTTTTCATATATGAGACCACTGATTTCCTCTGAACCAAATTCCACCCATAGCTTCTTATTCCTTCTAAAAAATACTAGGTACACTCCCGTTTCTTTCTATTATTTTTGAAGGGTATTTTTCATGACACGGCGTGATTGTATGTGGATTTCCATCATCGCCCCGACCCCTACGCATACGTAAGCGAAATTTCCCGTTAAAATTCAGCGACCGGCTCATTTCGGCGACACCGACATCGAACGGGCGCATGCGCAATTAGCTAGATCGCGAATAATTTCGCGTTTCCAAGGAATATTAGATGAAAACGGGCTCGATAGAAATTTAAATTAAGTGTGTTATGCTGGCGGTGCTTGCTTGCTGGCTTGGCTGGATACGTTTTCGTATGAGGCCCCTAAAGGCTTCATTCGAAATTGTCTTTCTATTCCGTACCCGTACAGGTAAAATGATCTTTTTCTTTTGTCGTTTTTAAGTAAATGTTTAGGAAACTGAATAAGTTTCTATTAGGCATTCCAAACAAATGAATTACCAGTGGGCAGGTTTGGTATATCTAAGGGTGGCGACATATGGTGTATTCTATCTACTTTACGTAAAATCATGAATAATGGATAACATTTAAATATTTTATGTCAAACACAATAAAAATAATATTTAAAAAACCCACCTATACATTTCTTCATAAATTGGCAGGCTTGGCGACTACTACTTCGAATAAAAATAGCGTCCAAGTTGCAAGATTATGTCGCTACCCCCCTTAGATATAAGAATTTCCCACTGGCACCTATTGTTTGACAGGTCGTTGGAATGCCTAATTCTTTCGTAAACGTGACAAGTGAAGGTTCCAAATCTTAAATTATTATTTTGAGTGAAAATACAGGGTGTTTCTTAATTCATGCGACAAAATTGATTGCTCGGATGAAATTAAGATGGGTCTTTCCTATAAAAAAATTTCCTCAGCTCACCCCTTTCCGAGATATCACCCTTAAAAGGTGGTGACTAAAATAGTTTTTATTTTTTTTCTAAAATTTCAGTAATGTACTTTGGCTACAGGTGGTCATTTCCAGCATTTATTATGAATCGTATTACATTTTGCATCGTTACTGTTTTCCACTCAATGTATTAAAAAAATTATAAATTATGGTGTTTATTTTTTTTTTCTCTGCAGCTATTGGTTTTGGGAAAAAATTTAAGAATAAAATTTTTTTTTTAAATAAAACAAGGATTTTAAGTTATAATTTTATTTCATAAAACTTCATCTCGAAAAAAAGTTTTGATATGAAATAGAGTAAGGGTTGCTAATTTCACCCCCCTATAATGTAACAGGAATATTGAAAAAATACCCGTGGTTAGTCCTTTGCGAGTGCACGAAAATTACAAAATTTCAAGTTTCTAGCTTAACTAAAATTTTAGAAAAAAAATAAAAACTCCATTTTAGTCACCACCTTTTAAGGGTGATATCTCGGAAAGGGGTGGGCTGAAGAAATTTTGTTATAGGAAAGACCCATCTTAATTTCATACGAGCAATCACCTCCTGAATTTTGTCGCATGAATTTAGAAACACCCTGTATATGCTGGATAGTTTTACAAATCAATATTTTTTATGCTACAGAACATCTAATAATACGTTTATGTGAAAAAGAGTCAAAAGAGTCCACATGTTCTGTACTACTTTGTAGAGTTTCAGAATGATCTGCTTAAATATGTAGGCCATCTATATAATTTTCTACAGGATAACCGCAGAATTGGGTTATACCGTCATTTTCATGTTGAATTTCAGCCAAGCAAAAAAGTAAACTTCCCAACATATTTATTTAGGTAAACAAGCCTCTTCCCCTTAAAACAACGGATTTTTTGAATAAAAAGTCCAAACTTACCTAAACGTCAATAAAAAGGTTCCTATACTTACCTGAAAAAGAAAGCAGTATTAAAAAAATAATCACATATATGTACGAGTATAATGAGATTGAAATTAAAATAAATGAAGAACATGATGAAGCTATTGTCAACATGCTCCTAGCAAATTCAAAGATTAAATATCATAAAAATACATGGTTGTGACTATATATAAATACTAAACAACTCCTATATATGTTCCTTCAGACTAAATTCAATTTCTAGACAGAACCATAAAAAACGCTCTATGATTTGGAATATAAGAAGCTAATCAATCTACAACTGATTTCGCCTTGTGGCTTTTTAGGTAGAGCAGAAAATTCTCTAATTCACACTGAGTAGAAAAATCATTCACTACATGGTAATAATGCAGCATGATCTTTACGGACATGGTATATAACTATTATTAAAAGGCTTCAGTAACTCTCTATTGTAATCTAGTTGATAATTTTGAAAGTTTCCTTTGATAACCGACTCTGTACTCGGAACGAAAACAAAAAACATCGATTTAATGTCAATCCAATAACCAATTAACAATGGCGCTCCTCTTTCCCGTCCGCGTTCATCATTCCCCTCTCTATTCATGTTTCATAATGAAATATTATGTAGGTCTTTGTGCCCTTTTTAGTGTCGATAACCCTGTATCGATCTACGTGGGCCCTATAGGCACTTATTTATGCAAGATCAAGGGTTCCTTTGACGGCGAATATCCGCCCTGTGTCCATCACAATCGATTGAATTATGATATGATAACTATTCGATAATAGAAGTGGGAACCGATCGAAATTGAGGTAACGGTTATTTCGGAACTATTTGCCAACTGACGTCTTTTCTACTATCTGTAATAATTGGCATTATTATTACTTGAAAATATCTAAAGAATTTACCAAAAATTCTAAATAAGTATTTGTTTAAATTGAATAATTAAAAAGACACGTATGAAAATGAAACAAACCTTCAAGTGATTAATCTACATTGAGCGTGACATTTTTAAATACAACCAACCATCAATTTTGGTTTATATAGAGAGGAGACAGAAAGGAAGGATCGCTTGGGTAAACTCTCAGTCGAGTTTGGACTAAGGTCCAGAACTTTCGCCCCATGGGCGAAAGCTCTCGTTTTGTATTGTAAAGTAATGTGTAGAGTAAAGTTTTGTATACGATGTGAATTATGGGTAAATATTTTAACTTAATTTCAAAGTGTTTTGTTTAATAATAATTGATTGACTGATTTACATATAAATGCCAATTTTACATTTTCGTCCTGAATTATATTTATCTTATGCATATCTTTATATTACTATGTAGTTATAGTGGTTTATTCCCTAAATGGAATTTTATTCATTTTTTTCTTAAGACTATTTGTCAAATTTTACATTTATTGTTAATATACATTTGTTAATGTTTTAATACTTATTATTAATCTCTCCTCCCTTTCCAAACCAGCAAAATACTCTGAGCATTTGATAAGCCTCGACGTTTCTATTCCCTTAGGACTAAAAGAGTCTAAAACTAGTTGCCAAGAACCGCTCGACTATGCTATTAAGGGATACTTTTTTAATTCTTTTAATTTAATTTTTTTATTATTTTTATTTGCCACTGGTGAATGGATGTTCCTTCAGGACTCCAGGACCCTTTGGCTGGTGACGGCGCTGCCCTAATCCCTTAATAGTATATTAACAACAGTAGCTAAAGACCTATCAGTAGTTACAAATGATCTTTAGGCAAGTTGGTTGTTACATTTGGTGACGAGCGTTGGTCCTTTAGACAGTTGGTTGTTACATATCTTTATCAAATTGATGATGGTAGAAATGATAATATGTAGGATAGTTTAGGTGCAAACGAAGTTCTTATTCATTGATATCTTTCAATCCTATATTCAACCAATAAATACTTTTACAGAAACTACAATTGTAACGTATTTCAAATCGTATGTCAATTAATAGTAAACAAGGCATTGCTATAAAAATCTGTTATATAAAATTTGTTTTGGAACACCCTGTATAATTGTTTAAGCCGTTCACAATAGTGAGTGACCCGTTTGCCCTAATTAAAGCAATATTACTGCCAATTAATGTACAAATTAACCACTTCGGCGACGTTCGTTAAAACGATCAACTATAAATTGTCTGTAAAAACGGAAAAGACGGACGCCAAAAGAAGACGAAGAAATAAAAATCAACAAGAAAGAAAAAAGAATAAGTCCGGCGCTAATTTTAACAGATAACGGTAACACGTCGACTATTAAACATTTAACCATCGGGCAAATTAGAAATTATGGCCGGTAATTTTTATTAGAGTGCGGCTGATATAAATTTAAAAATAATTTTTATATTTTCTAGTACCTACCAGGAATTATGTTGTACGAAATTAAACCTTGAATTCGTAATTTCATAATATGGACTCGCTCTCTTTATAAAAAAAGTTTTAAAAAGTGCCTGTGTTATTACCGTCGAGTAAGGTATTGAAAAAAAAATAAAAATAAAATAATAAACTGATTGATTTAAAAAGAGTTTCTTAAGGATGGGGTATACTTCGAATTTCTCAACGATTTTAAGTCAAATTAGAGTCCATCCGATTCATTCCAGGATGTGGCGGTATCTACTGGCTAGAGATAAAATTAGTGCAAATAATTGCAGAAATCTGTAACTGTAAACATCGATCTATTGGTTATTAGGGGGTATTGCAAACCGGTTTTTAGTAGACTCGCGGGAGTGACGAAAGGATAACAAAGAACGGAACATAAAATTGTTCATTGATTGCAGGAATGTTACCAATTAAAAAAAATTCAGGTACTGTGTAAGAGAGCTAAACGTTTTATAAGCTGTTTATAAAATAATAAAAATAATAACTTTATAACTTATATTGGAGTATGGTAAAAATATGGGCAAAGACGCAACACTACCAGAAGACTTTTTAGTAGAAGGTGGAGGAAGAGAAGAAGAATTGTGTGAGAGAAGAAAAAAAGTAAATAAACAGAAACTAGCTACAAAATTGAGAGACCTCGGTAAAGAGTACATTAGACCTAAATGAGATATTATTGTACCAGCACGGCAACTCAAGGAAAGTTGTCATTTCGTTTGCAAAAAGAATTCTCGAAATTATTTATTTAACGAAGAAGAAAGATCTAAACTTTTTGAGTCATTTAATAAAATTGAAAATCTAACAAGGCAGCGCGAGTTCATAGCACGTCATGTTAGCACACATCAAACGATTTCCAAAACAATTAAAAGCAAACATTCAAGAAGAAAATTTACTAACTAATACTTTCTTACACAGGAAAATACTGCCAAGATAGTGTGCAAGAATTTCGATGAAAGTGGTGTATTGGAAGAAGAAAAACGAGGTGGCCGAAATTCCGCTGCTGTTATTAAGAGAGATAAAGACCTACGCGACGCCATTATAACACACATTCGCAGATTTCCTAAAGTAGAATCACACTACTGCAGGTCCAGTTCTACAAAGGAATATCTGCACCCAGGCTTGACAATATCGAAAATGTATGACATGTTCATAAAAGAACTTGATAATAATGACGAAAAATCTTGTATCGACCTATACATAAGAGTATTTCGATCTCTAAATTTATCGTTTTCACAAAGCAAAGAAAGACCAGTGCTCTTTGTGTCTTAGTTACAGGACAGGAGATGATAGTGTAAGAGAAAACTTAAGAGTTCGATTTGAGAAGCACGTTACCGAAAAAGAAAAAAATAAGAGAAATAAAACAAAATATCAAAGTGATTTATTTGCCTCAGTCGAAGGAAAGCGCTATTTTTTACAAGAATCGATTAGCTAACTATAATCTTATAGTGTACAATATTGTATCAAAGGAATGTTTTTGCTATCTCTGGAATGAAGTACAAAGCAAACAAGGTGCTGCTGAAATAAGTTCCTGCATCTACAAAGCACTTACTGTCTACGACTCTGAAAATGAGGTTAAATCGGTTGCTCTTTTTTGAGATGGTTGCAGCAGTCAAAATAAAAATTTAATTACTGCAACCATGCTTCTGTATACGGTGGCAAACTCTAAAAACAGAGGAGATATCGCTTAAATTTTTTGAGTCATTCCATGGGCAGAATGAGGGAGATTCTGCACATAGTGCTATTTCAACTGCACTAACAACAGCAGGAGATATTTTTGTACCATCACAGCTTCACCACATTATGCGCCTTGCCCGAAGAAAACAACCATACAAAGTAATACCTCTAGAGTATCATGACTTTATAGATTTCAAGAAACTATCCAGAGATCAATGAATATTGTCAGTAAGAACATCGGATTCTGGAAATTCCATAAAATGGACAGATATTCTGGAATTAAAGGTAAAGAAATTTCATCTATTCAAAATATTTTTCAAAAATAGTCACCTTCAAGAAGACTTCGATTGGCTTACCCTTAAAAGATTACAAACTGATTTATCTGAAGTTAATTTGGAACCTCTAAATGGAGAACTTCAAAAACTTAAAGCTGAGAAATACCTTGACCTTCAGTCACTATGTGAAAGGTCTTTGCCAGTAGTTAGAAATCAGGAGCATAAAATCTGTTATTTAAATCTTCCACACAATGCTTGACTCTCAAGTAATATCTCATTTCATAATCAGTTATTTTTTTATTTTTTAAATTTTATTATTTTAAATAGAGAATATTTGTTTAATTTATTTATATATTTTTTTTTTTTGAAAAACAATCAAATTTTAAAAAAATGTCTCCAGTGGAGCACAAATTTAACCTTTACCTATACGTATATATTTTTTCTTTTAAAAAAATTCAAAAGTGGGGTACTATGAAACTCTTAGATTGTCTGCTCTAAAGCCAAGTTAAAACTCTTCTTAATTTGATGATTTTCCCGAAAATTCCGAATAACTTCAAGTCCTGGAGCATTCCGGACGAAACTTCAAAATTACGGACATGTCCGGACTTTTACAGACGTCTGGTAACCATGTGTCCGGTACATAATTCCATTCTCGTAAAGGAATATTTATCGGAATTGGTTCCGAATTTTTTAACTGTGGGATTTCGCAAAATTATGGACATATTCTAATGGTCAGCTAGATCGCCTGGTCTAGCACAACGCGACTTTTTATGGAGATATACAAAAAGTAATTTGTATGGTTTTTAAAAGCAGAGAAATCTCGATACGTTGAGGGTATTAGCCCTGTAATGCTCTCCAACGTACAGGAAATTTTGTATAATAGGCTTGGTTATGGTTATTATTCTGCTCACGGTGGTGGTTCTTTTGAGCATTTGTTGTTTCTTGTTTTTACATTTAAAAATTGTTTTATTTGTTATTTATTGAAAGTACCTATTTGTATTTTTTGAATTAATTGAATACTATTTATTTTTAGGTACTTTCTAGCTCAAACTGAGCATTTTATTTGTAAGATATTACCGATAACTACTTGACTTTTGACATGTTAAATAACAAGCGACGTAAACCCCAAAACAGTTTGTGGAGTACCGAATTTGTGCTGTGCTATGATCGCTAACTGCGAGCAGCACTATCCCCTCCTTGTGAACGAAAGGGCTTGTTAAACAATTTTCTATTTTAAACAAAGAATGAAAACTCGAAATCAATTCCACATCAAATTTAATGTCTATAATTACAAGTGCGACTAGTTTCGGCCTCACAGGGCCATCTTCAGGCCTAAAATACATAAAATTCTATCTTAGGAAGGGAAAAAAAATAAATTAAGTGACTTACAAGTAAATAAATCGTTAACAATTGGTATTTTATTTTCTCGCATCCAAATATAATTAAGCGTATCATATTTTTTCTCGGGATTCCTAGGTTAACATACTGTATACCTTTGGTAAGGATATGGTAATACTTTCCTTACTGTAAATTTTACGTCACTAGCAATGAATTTTAATGAAAAATTGCTCACAATACAGCTCAAACTTTACTTTATTTAGGGCCGATTCCACCGTTGTGTTAAACGAAGTTTAAATTACTAACAGTTTAAACTTTCGTTCATCTTAACTTGTATCAAATATAGAACTAAGATTAACATCAATTGCGTGTTTCAATCATGTCAGTATCACAGTTTATGTGATCCAAGTTTATTTTATATTGGTAGTTCTGAATTGAGGTACTTCTGACAAAACTGAATGCTCTATGCACATACTTTGATTACTATACGGGGCAAGAGAGAGGTCCGACACGCCCAACATAGGGTGCGGCCATTTTGAACCCTATGACACAGTTTATAGCTAAAGAATCAGATCGCTCATTCTGCGTCGGCACTTTTTATCTCAATGTTCCAGTTTATACACTGCACAACTCAGATAATACAATATATGACAACCGTCTATAATAAAACAGCAGTCTTCTGCGTATCCTGAATTTGTATCCCTAGAGTGGATGTTATTTTGGAACTTTCAACTGGTCCGAGTGAGCTAACTGATTCTTCAGCAATAAATTGTGACTCCAAAAATAATATTCACTGACACTGACAGCAGCAAGCAGAATATCAGGTGCGTTTTAATAATACGCTTCTGCTTCCGGAATTGTCGGTTTAGTCGTTTTAGATTAAAACAAGAAAACCGACAATTACGAAGCAGAAGCGGATGATTAAAACGCACCTATTAAAAATATTGCGCCAAGATGTAGGCAACACGTAATAAGGGTTCAAAATGGCGGAGTTTTCTATCTCCTTTTAAAAGGCACTCAGAAAGCTGCGCAGTGCGACCATTCTCCGTATAGTAAAAGAAAATCAAAGTATGTGGCTCTATGTCAGTTTGACGTTTTTAAAAACATATTCATTAGGTTCTTTCGTTCGCTGTTGGTGCAGTGTCCACCAGTGTAAATTACACTAGTTACACCACCTTTATTTACCTAGTTTACTTCTTCCTTGTTCCTGATACACATGTTGAGTGTAATTCACTCCTGCTAAATAGCTGGTGGAGAAAATATCCACCAGTGGACACCACATCGCCGACAGGAAGGTGTAGTGGATTTTACATAGGGCCAAACGAAACAAAAAATCGTATAGTAACTTTAGGAGTTAAAGCATTATTTCTAGAATACAATATACAGGGTGTTTTAGATTTAAACGGACACAGCTTAATGGGAGGCAGAGTACACTTAGCTGAGTTCAAAACACCCCTATACTTAGCCTTTAAGCTTACTCGTTTCTGAGATATAGGATGTTTTATGACTTTTTGCCAAAACTTAAATCGGCCATTTTGTTTGAACGGCTAGAGTTATTTTGATAAAATTTTGTACAAAAGTTACACTCTCTTAGGTTAATAAAACCATAATTTAATTTTAAAGAATTCCAGGACCGGACTCTCTTTTTTTTATATTGCTCTTCTTAGCTAGAAAATTACCCTGTATATCGGATTTTAATAAATTTTACAGCACATTTAAATAGTACATGGATCAACAAATAAAATAATGTAATAATATTTAATGGCACCATCTTGATGTTCTTACAATAAATTTTTATAATGGCGACTACATTATTATAAATCAGTATGTACAAAATTAAAATCAAATATTTTACCCTGTACTTTTAAAACTCTACACAAATTAGGTACCATCTTCATTTATTTTTAACTACTGCATTTTCCAATAAGAAATTGAACATCTACGCTCACTTTATTTGATAAAGTAACAGAACAAACTAACAGAAACAAATAATTAATTTAAACTAAAGTAAATTTTCAAAATGAACACCGTGAACGTCAATACACCTCTGCGAACTTTTTAACAGATTTTTCACTGATTTGTCAATTATTTCCGGTTTATTTCTAATGTTGTTGCATACATTATTAATTTTTTCCAATAACTGTGCTCGGGTATTCATTTCTTCGTTGTACACCTCTGATTTAAGGTAGCCCCATAAAATATAACCCAGAGGTGTTAGATCTGGAGATCTTGGTGGCCAATTGGCGAAACCGTCTCGACTTATCCAGCGACTTGAACACACATTAAATGTTTGGTGTGGAATTTTTAAAAAATCACTTAATACCCAAGCACAGTTAAATCATTGTTTCCCAAATTGTGAAATATACTTATATTATGTCAATGTCAAAACATTGATCTTAGTTTAAACGCCCAATTTTGATATTTCAATTTTCGGAGAGTTTAAATTAAGTTCAGACGTGAACTACATTTGAAATACAGCATCTTTCAATTAAATCCAGTTCACTTACTGAACTCAGTTTGAAAAACTGGCCCTAAGCGAAAATTAAAATGACATTATTAATCTAAAAATGTCATTTTAAACCTGGTTTATTTTTTAACTACTAGCAGTGAAATTGGGCCTTACAGTCCCAGTTGGTGATATTTTTAAATGTGTTATTTTACCGCCATTATTGTAAGCTGAATGTCCCGTCCAAAAACCTACTCGACGAAATCAACATACACAAAAGCATGTACTGTGCGTTTTAAAGCGCCCAGACCACACTAAATACTCATTCGCAATTTCGATTGTTCGAAATTCCTTCAGTTGGTTTCGTCCATTGTCGACATGGGTGGGAAAAGCACCGGGAATAATGAACGCCCGGTGTGTGCACTTCTAAGATTGATTCGTTTTTTTTTCTTTATGGCTGCTTCCAGCATATGCTGCCCCCTTCTAGAGTCGCATACAATCAATCCCATCTTAACAGATGGTTAAATTTAATCTTTGAAGAGAGCTGGAGCGAAATATAAAGAAAATCAAAAGTCATCGTTATACCTATCCGTACATATTTTTTAAAATGTGTAGTGTGTTTGAATAGTCCTTTTGAAGGATTATTCGATTGAAAAGAATGCGAAAGTAGAAAATTAAACGTAAATAAGAGATCTTTAGTTGAAGCGATCACAAACAAGTTTTTATTTTTTAAGCATTTAACCATGTTTCGGAAAGTATAATTTTATCAACTTCTTAACATTAATATTTATTTTTTTTAAACACACATTGTTTGTAGATATATTCGAAATATTTTGTGTATTCGAGAAATTTCCAATACACCTACAAAATCGAAATAAATCAATTTGAAACACAAGCCTAGGTGTAATCTCTAATCTTTTAAAAAATTGGTCTTAATCGAAATATAAATTGGATGAAAATATATGGGACACCGTGTATATACTTTCGAATTCCGAATATAAAATACCTACATTTAACAAAGCACAAAACTAAATTCGAGCATTTGATATGAGAGAACCGTCACGTTGTTACTAAGTAAGCACATCTTATCAGGTTAATCTTCGCCAAAAATGGGTACCTCGCACCCAGCAAGCGAGCACTACCCGTACCCATAACCATAGCCAAAGATTACGAACAGCTGTCCTGTCCTGTAGTGCAGGGCACTCAACTTTTGTGTACTCAGGTGAATCCACATTTTAAAGAGGTCGGAGAGGTAGAAAATAAAGAAAGGCCCTCGTTCGCTCAGAGTTTGGGTCTTATTACTTTTTATACAAAACTTACAATGTGGCTTTGCTATGCTTTGCTAGGGATATAAATATAACCGGTATAGGTAAGAATATACCTTTTATTTACTTTTATTGCGCTGTTTAGAAGGATTTTATTTCGGATATTTCGATTGAAACAGATTTATCAAATGGAAGCATTTATGATGGTAATGATTCAATAAAAGATCATCAAGGTGTGTTAAAAAAAATTGATAATGGAGAAACTTTTTCTAGATTTTAAAATTATCACAGAAACTCTCATAAACTACGAGGTGTGCTGAAACAGTTTCATATTTTAACATGGTTTTGTGAATATAATTTTTCATCGACCCCTATGAAAATGTCAGTTAACGCACTGTTTTGACACTTCGAAAATGCCAAAATATCGTACACGATCGGTAAAAGACGAAAAGAAGAAGACATTTCACACACGTGTGTGATATTTTTTAAAAACGCACAGTAACGATTTAAGTCATAATAATGCAAAAAAAATAATAATATATCTGAATAGATTATTTTGGTTTATTCGATTTTGCAAAAAATAATTATTTACTTCTTAAATTACTCATTTGTGTATCTAAAAAATGCACGAAAGTTTTGTCAGCTCCTCATAAACTAAAACTATGCAACCAGTTGATCAATGGTTTGAAGAAATATGTTTAGGTTATGTTTCAAGTTCAAAACCAGGTATTTTTCATATTAAATGGATGATTTTTTATGCTTACATTGATTAGTTTATTATAATAATAACAATAATTTTATTGTTAAATTTAGGTAAATTTGTTTTCATTACAACATCGAAGAGTTAGCAATAATTGGTATCGAACCGCATGCTTAATACAGTCTGTTCGCTATACTTACGCGGGTTTCGGATTAACAAAATTATGCAAATTAGTCATTGACAACCAGTTCCACTAAGCCTCTTCCCAAGAAATTAGGTGAAATGGTAAGATTTAAATTAAAATAACATTAGGGTAGGTACTAAATTTGTTACAAATAATGTAGTTAAATTGATTCTTTGCAAGTGTTGACATTGGGCAGACACGAATTGAGAACCAAAATGAAAATATTAAGAAGGGTTTATTTTTGTACCTGAAAATATGACACGAATTGAGGACCAGGCTTCTGAGAAATAATTATAGTAAGTGCACCGAATTGCGGATTAGGGATTAAGGTTGTAATGATGATTCATTGCGTTAACGAGCATTTTATTACTTTACTTTCGAAATTCTAATATATATTTGAAGTGAGTGTTTTGTGTTTAGTTTATTTTGAGCAGTCTTGTAAAAATGAGTGAAATTAAAATGATCTTAAGTGAAAAGGGAAAGTCGTTACTTGTGTGGGATGATTATAAGTTTCGTGAAAAAAAGGTTCTTAAAAGTGGTGAAAAGTTTTGGACTTGTACTGTAAGTAAATGTAACGCAAAAGTATTTACGCTAGGTTCAGATAATATAATTTCTCGAAAAGAAACAGTGCACAATCATGAAAATGACATAAAGAAATTAAATAGACAAATTTTGAGTGTAGCAAGCAAACGGAAAGCTGTAGAAGATATCACAGAACGGCCATCGAAAATCATACACTCTGTTTTAAGGGAAAACAGTGATACAATGGACGCTTTGACAAGAAAAGACATTACATACATAAGAAATAATATGTATTACAAAAGACGTCAAGTCCAAGCACGTTTACCAAGCAATGTATCAGATGTTTCCGATATTTTACCAACATTAAATTTGACAACAATTAAAAATGAACCATTTCTCTTGGCCACTGATAATATTAACAATATTGTAGTATTTTCGTGCTATATTAATTTAAAATTTTTGTGTAGTAGTGACAAAGTGTATCTTGATGGAACATTTCGATATTGTACGAAACATTTTTTACAGTTGTTCACACTTCATATCGTAGAAAACGGCCATTATATACCAGTAGCTTTTTGTTTATTACCGAATAAACTTCGTTTAACATACGAAAGACTTTTCGTTATTCTTAAAGAAAAGTGTTGTATGCTAATTTAATATTTGTTCCAAAAATTATTGTATTATAAAACGAATAGATTTTGTAAAATTCGCATCAAATTATCATAAAGTGTATTAAATGTAAATAATATGTATATGTTTAAAAAATTAATTATAAATTGTAAATTGTGCAATAAATATCTATTTTTATCTGAATTCGTACTTTTCTTCAAATTTTGCAAATCCATCAGAAGACAAATAATAATATTATAAATGGGTATAGTGATAAGATACTTCAATTATTGAGAAGTTTGTTCCTCAATTCGTGTCATATTTCCAGGTACAAAAATCTCTCTCAGTAATCTAGTTAACGCAATGAACCCTCATTACCACCTTAATCCCTAATCCTTAGTACGGTCCGCAATTCGGTGCACTTATTTGGTCTGTGCAGGTAGTGGTCCTCAATTCGAGAACACCGTTGACATTGTATGTATATTGTAAATTTAGTGGAAATTTTAAAAATGCCTAGACGTGTGTTAGATGTAGATAGTCTAATTTGTAGTGTACATAAGTATTTTACGGATGAAAACGAATGAAAGAATCTGTAATGTCTGTACAACAACGCGTTTGCGATGCTCTAGAGATTAGTGAAACCAAATTAAGAGGAGTATTACAAAATCACAATAGTGAACTGCCGAAAGAAGATCACCGCAAAACTCGCCCATCATTGAAAACGAAAGATATTCCAGATGGAAAGAAATTTGAAATTCGTGATACCATTTATCGAATGAGGGCCAACAAGGAACATGTAACCTTAAATACAATTCTCTCGGAATTAATAGATAGAAAATTTGACGACATTGGCAAAACAAGTCTATGGCAAGTGATACATAACTTGGGTTTCAAATTTCAAAAGGAGGATAACAGAAAGGCTCTTTGTGGAAGAAGTTCTGTCATACACAAGAGAATTAACTTTCTAAGAAAATATTCTAAATTTAAAGAAGAAGGGGCGAATTTTATATATTTAGACCAAACATGGATATTTTCTAGGGGTGCAACCAAGAGAATATAGCAAGATGATAACGTAAAGTCCATCAAACATACCGATGGAGAAGGGAAGCGACACATGCAGGAGGGAAATCGGGTTTTATAGAAGGTGCTGATTTAATATTTTCATCTAAATCAAAATCCAGTGACTATCACGATAATATGAACACAGAAATGTTTGTAAAATGGTTGCATGAAAAACTTCTCCCAGGTTTAAGTGACCCCAGCGTAATTATTTTAGACACTGCACCTTACCATTCTGAAGTATTAAACAAAAGTCCAACGAATTCTTGGACTGTTGATAAAATTAAAGAATGGTTGACAAAGACATATACCTTTTCCTCAATATATATTAAAATCAGAATTATTACGCTTGGCAAATATACACGCAAAACCAAAAACCTTTGTTGTGGATCAGATTATTGAAAGTTACAGTCATCAAGTTTTACGTCTGCCACCGTATCATTGACAGTTTAATCCCATCGAATATATATGGGGAATAGCAAAACAATATTATGACAACCATATTGGGCATAATGGTTATAGTGACAACGCAGTTCGGGAAATTTGGCGAAAAGCACTTTCAATTGCAACTCCAGAAGTGTGGCAGAACTGTATATCCAAGTGCGAGAAACTAATAGAAGATTGGTGGACTCGTGAAAATAAAATAAACGAAATAAGTCCAATCATAATAACAATTAATGGTGATGACAGTGATGATGATGATGATGATGACGATTATGATATTTTGGATGATACTGATTTTCATTTTTGTTGGCAAGTTCAATTTTTTTATTTTTCATTTGAAATTCTCTACATGGAACAAATTTTTTTGTTAGAAAATATTTTATTTGAGCTAAATAACCCTCTTATTATACATAGACCATATTTTCTGTGTGAAGTGTAATATAAAATTATTATTAGGTTTATAATAGCCACATTAGACTCCATTAATGAAGAAGTTTAATTCTGCTTTCAATTATACAAAAGATTCTCCATTATTATTTAATTAAAAAGTTGTACATTATTTTTCATTTAATTTAACCAGTTGATATTTCCCCAAAGAACAGGTCAAACTTTCGGGTACTTACCTGGAAATACTCATAAAAATTTTAATCCGAAACCCGCGTAAGTATAGCGAACAGACTGTAGTTTTGAATTATTTTTATGTTCTAACGTTTTAGAACAAATGTATTTAGATAATAAGTGATTTAGATCAAATGTATTTTAGATCATCTTTGATTAGACTATTTGATATTAGATCAATTGTTTTAGACCTTTTTTTAGACCAACTTTCCGGGAATCATAAAAACTATTGGTTTCATGAGTATTTTTAATATTTTTAGTATAACCTTAGTAAGTAATTAGACTAAAACAAATATAAAATATATACCGAATTATACTTAGGTATATTGTTGATTCAATACTGATAATTAGTAATAATAAAAACTCGAATCAATTTGGTAATACCTACCGATTAAATTTACGAGCACTAATTGGTTTTAATTTGCAAAAATATCGTCCGTTAAACTAACGAATCGCGAATAATAAAATATTTATAAAGCTTAATTATTTCACGTGGCGTGACCTCAAAACCGAAAAATTCACTGAAACATTATCGCCGTCTGCCGATTCTCTGACAAATTAAATAATTGTTTTTTTGTTTGATTTTTATATGTACCATTATGCCGTAAATGTTTTATCTGCATTTCTACCAGCATACCAAACATGATGATTAAATTATTACATTTAAAAATACCTAAACTGATCTATTTTTGAGTATGCATCTCCTAAACGAACAAAGAAAGAAAATTTTGAGTTTCTCCAATGAAAAAATATATGTATAGTTGCTAAAGCTATGGTAATGGACTCAGCACACTTCCTAGTGGAATTCCTGTTAATATAGAAAAAAAAAGTATAATAATTTTGACTTTTTTTGTTAATTACTGTCAATAATTAAATTAGAGTGGCAACATCGCGCTTCTATTTCATCACGACGCTCCCGGAAAATGGACCGGCTCCGGGCTATTCCTTTTTTATGGGTCCCGTGACGCTATGGAATTTTTTATCACCCTGACTCACGCTGGGGTGACTTCTGATTGGCGTTGTTCCCTGTATTCGAGGTGGAGGAGCCGTAAAAACATCTCCCGCTATAGAATGTTTTTTTACTTTCATCCGGGTCTCATCGACATTCTTTCGAAAAGTTCTAGGGGCGGGAGAGTTGCTTTTAAATACCAAAAACGATGTACCTACATCTAAAATATTATTTCATTATGTTTGAGTTAGCGATCAATCTTTTATGCTGGTAACATTGATGTTTTGATTTTAAAAAGTTGGCAAAACTTAAATTGTCAATCGTTTGGTAAAACGTTATGTCACTTGCGTTCACTTGTCAATTTTGAATGGTTTGGAATGGTTTGGTTTATTAATTGGGTTAGAAAATGTTAAAATGTTTTAATCACACTTTCTAGAAGAAAATATTCATCAGGAAAATTTTTATTTATTAATAATAATAATAATAATAAAAGGAATAAAAAAAAGTACAAGTACCGGGCGAGATTTAGCCTGTTACTATTCTTTCACCTTACAATTTTACTGATCATTATTAAAAAATAAAAATTCCTAATCAAACATACAGGGTGATCCACTTATAATCCGAAGTTGTCTTTTTATTAATTTTATTTATTTACTACAATGCTCTATAGGCAATCCCAATTACAGAGCAGGAATAAAAGAACACATACATTATGTAGACTAAGTGGAACAAAATATACAAACATTTGTAATCAGCTAGTAAGTAAGTTAGGAAAGATATTTTATTTCCCTAAGTTTGCATGAGAAGATGTCAATGTCACACTCACACTATTCACAACGCGGCTAATAGTATGAAATGGAGAATTTTTCAGAACATTTGTGCGAGGTACAGATATGTGAAATATATCAGAATTTCTAGAGGATACTCTCGGAATGCAGATATCAATTTTTCTCAACAATTCAGGAGAATCAACTAGACCGTTAACAATAAGACATTATTTGAGGGGATTTGGATTATAAATGCCCAAAATTTACTTGGATTACTACTAGATACCTCTTGTTCATTCTTTTTAATATATGCTCTGTTAGAAATGTCTATTTCTAATTTTAAAGCATTTGAAGTCTTCAAAGGCCTCTAAATCATTTTCTCGTTTGAATTTTTTCCACATATTAGTTTTGACGCGTAACTGATTAATTATTTTTCTATTAAACCATGCTGGATATTTGTTTTGATGCTTGGAAGAATATTTGGGACAACCTTTATCAAGAATATTATATAATTTTCCATAAAAGTTTGTACAAGCGTCTTCTGCATTATTAAAGGCTTCTAAAAAATGTCCAGTCAATACTGGAAATTAAATTGTACATTAGTGGAAAATTGGCTTTCTTGAAATTATATTCCAGGTTGTTTTTACGGTTAATTTTTACTTCCAAGTAACAAGTGATATTCAGAGCAGGATGATGTTTATCTTCCACTACAAATGGATCAAGCGATTTTTCTACTAGACATTTATCATTAAAGAAGACTAGATCTAATAGCCGATTATTATCATTAAAGATAAAGTTAGACTGAGATAAATTAAAAAGTTGAGAGAAGTCATTGATTATTGAAATTTGTTTGTTACTTTTGCCGTTACTAAGATATTTGAGGAAGTATAAGTTGATGGCCCTGTATATAGGTGTATCATCCTTCATTTAATACGAAACAGAATATGTCATAACTTATTAAAACTGGGAGTCAATTTAAACGCTATATTTTGATATACAAATGTATACATGATTCTATACAAAAAATAATGGTTTTATCTTTAATTCGCAATAATAAAAATATTTTAGGTAAACCACTTGCGTGTGAAAATTAGCTTTATTACGAGCATTCGACAAATATTTTGCCTGCATAATTCAATATTTATTTGAGATACTATTTTGAAATAATTCGAAATCATAATATTGAAGCGAATTTCCTAAATAACCAGCAAAGTAATTTCAATATTTCGCGTAGGTATTTTTAATCGACATAGATTAAACCCGAAATATTTTTCTAAATAATTTCATCGATTTAATTAATGAACGATATTTTCATCGTCTCTTTATCTCTCTCGCCCTGTGTACCATAAAATAATGATGAATGTCAGAGCGGTCGCAATCTAATGAATAAACAATGTTTTTTTGATCAATTTTCATCGGAAATTATTTATTTATTCCTGTGGTAATTTGAATTTTTAATTTCAACTCGTAATCCGAGTACGTACCTGTATGATACAGAGTCGGATTCAGTGTATATTCGATTATTCACTGTTTCTATATTAAAAGTGGCAAAGGGAAACAGTAGTAAAGTCTATACATTATCACGGAAGAGTACGGATGAAAAAAATAAAAATCGACCTGTCTTGTACGAGCATTAATTTCTTACTTATTCAATAAACTACGTTGAGTTAACATAACACTTCATAGAATAATAAGTTTATTTCCCAAATAAATCTATATTACAGAAAATGACACAGAATCCAGAAATAACTGTTAAGACACTTGTTTTGACATAAAAATATGGTAAAATATAGAAAAATAATTACCCATCAAAAAAATTCATGTACTTGAAGGTAAAATAAAACAATAATAAAAAATATATAAGTAAAATCAAGTAAAATTATAAATAAAATTGTAAGTAAAATATAAGTAAAATTAGAACTAAAAATATATGTAAAATTTCATGTAAAATACTTAAATACTAAGAGAGAGAGAAAAAATATATACCAATAAAAAAATTTATACACTGGAGGGAAAAATATAAACAATAATAAAAAATATATAAGTAAAATATAAGTAAAATTACAAGTAAAAATATACGTAAAATTTTTCGAATACAGACCAGTTTAGGAAAATCGTGATTCCTATACTTTCCTTATCTTTATACAGACAAGAAAGTAAAAATATGTGTAAAATTACAAATAAAAATATAAATAAAATTACAAGTAAAAATATAAGTAAAAATATAAATAAAAATATAAGTAAAAATACAAGTAAAAATATAAGTAAAAATACAAGTAAAAATATAAGTAAAAAATACAAGTAAAAATACAAGTAAAAATATAAGTAAAAATATAAGTAAAATATGAGTAAAAATGAGGATACGTAATACATACAGATAGGAAGATATTAAATATTTTTTAGTGAAAAATAAAAATAATAAATTGCCTTATTTAAGATTCCAATATGTCACTGATTTTATTTAGGTCTGTTGCCAATATATATTTGTAGTTTCTTTTTAAATAGTTTAATTTTTAATTTTGTTTTTTTTATTTTTACAAGATTCGTGAAAAAATACAGTCTGCAACTCTACCTTGTAAACCGAAAGGAATCCTTGAGCAGGCAGCAAAAATTTAAGAAAAACACCGGTGGCCTTCGACAAATATGGTAAAATGCAGAATTATTAAAATATTTAAATACTAAAAAATATATATAATCATAGAAAAAATTCATGTAATATAGAACAATAATAAAAAAATATAAGTAAAATATGAGTAAAATTACTAGTGAAATTATAAGTAAAATTGCAAGTAAAAATATATGTTAAAGTATAAGTAAAAATATAAGTAAAATATGAGTTAAAATGAGGATATCATAAACATGTTTTCAGTATCTTTCTAAATAGTTTTATTTATTATATAGTTTTAAACCATTTGAATTTTTTTTAATTATAAGTAGCAATAGGATCTTCGTAAAATATATTTTTTCTACTAAGTACCGTGTCTAAAGTGAAAAAAAGTTAATTTACTGAAAAAAAAAGTAACTTTTACATTTCTAATATTAGTGGATAATGTGTACGGTAGTAGAAAAAATATTGTATGCAACTCGTGTGTAAAGTCCTTTTTTCGACTCATGTGATTGACGCACTCGCCTACGGCTCGTGCGACAACATTCACATTCGTCGGCAAGAGTAACTTTACACACTTGTTGCATAAATAACTATTTTCACTAGATGTAAACAATATCCTTGTTTCGTCTATTATACGAATATTGAAGTAGAGAATTAAAACATACAAACAAGACTCTAATTCATTTTACAACCTATAACATTTTATTTGAACCTAGAGTTCGATTACAATTAGAAGAACACAGCTACGTCATAACCAATACTTCTAATTTTGAATACATATTATCTATAACTATCTTAAAATAAAAAATAAGTACACTGTTTGGTTTAAAAAAAGAATTCCTATATTTCTATAATATTAACACTCCACTAAACCACCAGTATGTGGCGATAACCAATTAATTACTTTGCCAAATGATGACGTACCTGTGTTCTTCTAATTGTAATCGGACCCTACAATATTTGACACAGGTAAAAAGCTTAATTTTTAAACAGTTTTCCAGTATTTAGAAAAAATTTTGCATAGATTTTTTGTAACCCTTTTCTATAGTAGCCTATTCTTTTGGGACTAGATTAATTCCGAAAAATATAAATGTCTTAAACATTTCAAGAACCTTTTATGAAGAACGGGCTATAAAAACAGTAAATCTACTTTGAAAAATAATTAACAGTAATTTTAAAACTAAATAGATTTAATAGAACTTAAAGAAATAATGAAATAATTGATATCTGGATAGTATGGTGAATCGAGTCAGTCCGATTCTGCAACCTCATGCCATCAAAAGCGTATGATAAACAGTGTCATCCATCAGTAAAACAAAACGAGAATGAATATTAACAAAAACGTAATTAGCCATTTTTAATGTGCATATTTTATGACTACAAATTGTTTAATTATTTTCAATTCAACAAAAACAAATAAAGGCATTTGTGCATTAGCAATGCATATATACCTGACATTTAAGTATTATAGCTGTTGTTTAAAAATAAAAAGCATTCCATTTTTTTTCGTGCATAATAAATAGCTAGAATGGATGGAAATCACAAAAGATGGTTGGTACATTGTAGATATTTTTTTGTTTAAAAATCCTAAAAAACCTTTTAAAACGATCAGCAGAGTCTAATCGATGAAGCTTAATTTTTTGAAGACAAATACTAGTAGTATGGTGTAGATTAAAACTTATTTTGACTTTGCCTCCCACTTCGGTGTCACAAGCTGAATTTTTCAGGGATGAAAGTACATGATAAGCTAACCCTTATTCCGGAAGTAATACAAAATTAGACTATGCAAAAGGGTACTATCATAAAAAATCGAGTTATTGATACCACCATATAGAAAAAAAAAGCCTATTTTTTGTTCTAATGCTTAATTAGGTCTTGGTAGGAAGTATTTTTTTATAATTATTTAAAAAAAATCATTTATATTAGCCTTTATGGTAGAAAAAATATCTCGGTTTCAACCGCCTACAAATTTATATAAAAAAATCTTCTTTTAGAAATATACCTCTCATTTGACGAAAAACGAAGGCCTAAGTGAAAAAAAAAACTATTCTTCATAAAAGTTTCGCCTATGTATTGACAAGGTAACAGTGCTTTCCCCATATTTTTTTCTTTTAAATTAACAAAAATATACCAATAAACAATTAGTGATGTCATGGTTTTACTAAAAAGCAAACATTGAAGGCGCAGCCTCTTGACTCTCTATGCATCTCTCTCAGTGTTAAAATGTATGCAATCAGTTTGACTCTCTTATATTATTATATACAGGGATTATTGATTTATCCGCTATGAATAATAGGGTGTATTAATTACTTCAAGATTTTTTTTATTTTTTGTAGGAAAATGAAAAAGAAGAAAATATATATTGAAAGTATTGAAGGTATAAATACAGTATTATAAACAGTAAGGCTATTGCTTTGCAAAATACAATAAATTCCCAATATAAATAAATTATAATAATAATAATTGGAAGTATATAAAGCATAAATTAATAATATTAAAATTTATAAGTACAAGACTTTCAAACTAATCAGATTCACCACATGAATTAACATTTTCCAAAACATTAGCGGCTGTGGTCAAACTATTTCTGCAGTTTTTCTGTGCTATACAGGTGCAGGAACCGATACAGCAAATATTTTTTTCTTGCATTTGCAAATTTTGCTTTCACAGTCTAGAACAGAATATTATTGTTAGAATATTGTACATCTATCAAAATTGTAGGTGTATAGTATCTTTTTTGCATTTGCATGATGTAAGTTCTGTTAGGTGTGCTGGCAGGTCGGACAGAGTCTTAAAAGTGGGTATCAGACTTCCATCTTGATCTACTTTCCTTCCATACTCTTTAACATTAGGAAGTTGCATATGGCTTTAAAGAGCTTAGCCAAATATTTAGCTGGTAAAAACAGCTTAAAAATGTAGTCTTAGGGTGTCTTCAGTCGGTGGAAATTTAGCGATGGTTTTTGAAGAGGCCATTAATCCCCTCAAAATGTTAATGGAAGTAACATTGGCAGTTTTTGAATACATTTTTTTAAGATTAAAGAATATGTTTTCAGAGTGCCAAATCCCTCCAAAAAGTAATGGTGTACAAAGTAGGTTTTCCAACAGGTTCTTTTCCCAATGCCATAAAATTGGCTGGTTGTATCACAACCAGTCAGAGAATGAAAAGCAGGCAATTTTTTTAGAAAGTTTTCATCCAAATTTAAATAATGTACTGCTAGAAATCGTCAAAAACTTCTTAAAACAATTAATAAGACTAGAACATCTGTATCGTTGCAATAAATAATGCAGCGTGAATTCCCCGAATTTTTGACTGACAATATGTGCAATAAGATACGAGTATCAGCGTCTTCGTGATTTGAATTTAAGAAATCGTCTTTTGATGGTTCAAATTTCTTCTTTCCAAATTTATTGATATTCGCGAATCCACCACTAGTTACAAATTGAATATGCTTTTGCTGAATGGACTTGTGAAGAAGTTGCTTTGACAGAAAATTTTTAAGTCTTTTGTTAAATATCGAATGTGGAATATTGGGTCGGTCAATTTCTATATCAATTGATTTCTGGGATCCTCTCTTTTGACGTGTTGTATTTTTGATAGAATGTTTACAAATATATTAGCATTTTCTTTAAATGATATGCAACTTTTGGGCTTCCCTATTTTGATATCATTTTTGTCTTTGCTTCTTGCAACAACAAATCCGTAATTAAAATTTTAAACGAAAACTTATAACTTACCCAAATATATTCAGCTGCAACAGGATGAATGTAGATATGGTAAAGATGCAAAAATGTCTATATTTCTTCCCAATTTATTAGGTAATTTAATATATAACACATACACTTATTAATTCTTTAGTAAAAACAGATAACAATATGACACATTGCCCAATGGAACATAAGAGAAATATTATAATAAAAAAATGAAAAAATCCTACCACATCAATAATGTGATACATCAGCCGGCATGTAGAGAGAAACAGATCTATGTTACGTTTGAAGGCGAAGAGAAAGATACACTGAGAGTCGATGAAATTGGTGGTGAGAATTAATTACAGCGTAAACCTATGACATCTCTCATCGTTTATTGTTTTATCTTTGTCAACACATAAGCAAATATTTTATAATTTTTTTTTTCATTTAGGCCTTCGTTTTTTGTTAAATGAGTTGTACATTTAAAAAAGATGACTTTTTAACCAAATTTTTGAAGGGCTGAAACCAAGATATTTACGTTTATATTTTTTTTTTCGGCCGTAAGGGCTAATGCAAATGATTTTTTTTTCAAATATAAACAATTTCTCCCTGCAAAGATTTTATTGCGCATTGGACCAAAAAATGAGTATTTTTTCTCTATTCGGTGGTATCAATATCTGGATTTTTGATGATAGTGCCCTTCTGCACAGTCTAATTTTGTATTATCTACGGAATAAGGGTTACCTTATCATGACCTTCCTTCTCTGAAAAATTTAGCTTGTGACAAAAGAGTGGGAGGTAAATCGTTTTCTAGAGCGAATATTTTAATACATACACTCTACTATAGTAGGGACATTATCAGGTAGAAATAGACCATTCCACCCAAATTGCAAACATCAACGTTTAACTGCGATACATTAAACGTATGAATCATCCTTAACGTCCGCTTTATTGTTTTCTCAAAGCAAAATATAAACCGTGACAGATTATTGTTCTCCTTCCTGTTTCCCGATTTTCGCCTGTCTGGGGGAGCACGTCACTACCCCCTCGTTCCCGCTACACCTTACTTACTACCTTCCAATTCAATGGACACCCGAAACGAGAGAAAACCGAATAGAACGGAAAATCAAGTCGACCGTGCGGACAGAGAGACGTAAAAGCTTGCTTGATTTCGTTTTTCGTTTCATTCAAGTAATCCAGAAAGTAATACCATAGTAATACCTACTTGGTTGGCTTCGTTGCATTTGTTTTTGTTGTCTGCCCGCCGCTGATGGCTATTGTTCCAACGAGCAAGGCCAACTAAGATTTTATTTGTCATTTATTTACTTAAGTACTTTATAATAGTGAAACAAATGAGAATGATTGTTTTAATCAATTCTGATTATGCCGTTATTGTTTCGTTGCGATATATTATTATATATTTGCCTACGGTGAATGATATTTTTATGTTTTATTCATACATACATATATACAGGGCGTGATGGGTTTTGTTACTCCTACAATAATTTATTTAATAACAGGAAATCTAATTAAAGAACAGGATTACAAGAAAAAAAATATTCACTATCTGAACAACAAAATTCAAAAGTAAGTAGGTTACAATAAGAACAAGAGTTACAAAAGCTAATTAATATAAGAGAAAATGATTCTTAAATTTTATTTATAGTACAATTAAAGATTCACACATTACATAAATATCTTTTTAATGCATTTGTTTTAGGCACTGGAAGGTAAAAAGTGCATGCAGACCTTACCGAAAATCGAGGAACATGAAAGTTAATCCTTTCTAATATGGCGGAATCATCAATTTTATCAGTCAGTAACTTAAATAGAAACAGCACCGAGTTACAAGAACGACGAGCTGAAAAGCTGTTAACTGCATGTCTTTGCAAAAGAAAATTATGAGGCGTTCCGATCGCAGGGTCATCATTAATTTTGAAACTTAACAGTTTTAAAAATCGTCTTTGGACTTGTTCTAAGTTGTTAATATGAAGTTGATAAAATGGATTCCAAACTATAGGTTTTGATCTTACGAATGCATAGTAGGGTGGTGAGTGTAGATGGATTAGTTAAGTCTCAACTAATCCGTAAAGACGAGAAGCAGCGAATATAATAGTATCTATATACGGACCAAAAGATAATTCTCTATCGAACGTAACACCATGACACTGAAACTAGCGGCCTAGGCACACAGCGGCCAGCAAGAAAGCAGTGGCGTAAAATTTAATCGAATCCGTAAAAAAATCTGAACGTAAATATTTCATTTTTTCTAGAGGCCCTCGAGAATTAAAATAAATCAAATTTGAGAGGAGAGGAGTCCAAGGATCGAGTCGAAGGATATGAAATCCTTAGTAAAATTTCATCTTCTCCGTAAAAAAATCTGAACGTGAATATTTGGACTTTTCACGGTCCAGATTTTTTCTAGATGCCCTCAAGAATTTAAATTTTACGCCACTGCTTTCTTGCTGGCCGCTGTGTGCCTAGGCCGCTAGCTTCAGTATCATACGTAACACCTACATCTGTAATCTATCTATTTGAATTAGGTCGTGGTTCAAAGCCCACTTGTACTAAAGCTCTAGGCTTATTGTACCCCTCACAGTTTCTATCCCATCAGGTTGATTTTCTTGATGAATTCAAGAATATGTCTGAGGGGCGCGATTTTTTCTTCAGGTTCCGGATATTGTAACCCGAAGTACCATTCCTATTCCTATTTAAGATTCCGGCAGTGGCATAGTATGTGAATAGGAGTTTCGTCCTCATCTTCACATATTCTACATATGGAGTCATCAGATATCCCTAAGAGATTTAGGTGTCTTCTAAGGCCGCAGTGTCAAATAATATAGGATTAGCGCTAAGACCATATGACATGACAAAACATTTTGCGGCATTAAGCGATAAATTTTTTCTCAGACACCAGCATTCAACTCTATCAATATATTGGCTTGAAGGCGTTCGCAGTCAGATCTGTGAGCAATGATCAAACACAATTTTAGATCATCGGCATATAACATACAATTAACATCAATTATATCAGTGATATAATTAATAAATAATATAAATAATAAAGGGCACAGGTCCGAACCCTGTGGCACTCCTGTGGTAGATGTAAATACAGGGTGAGGCACCGAAAACGAAACAGATCGCATATCTTGAACACATTTTTTTTGAGAAAATGCAAAAAGAGGTCGATTTTTATTTCAAAGAGGACATCTTTCGATCATATCCTCAACTATCCTACATCCCTCCCCACCCCTCTGATGATGGATGATAGGTGGGCTCAACGCCGCGCCGCCAGACTATAGTCCTTCTTTACTAATATGATTATAACATTTAGACATAAAATAGATATGCTTTCTTACTCTCAAAGATCTGGAAACTGAAAGTCTCTGAATCACTAGATTCACTTGATGAGTCATAATTTACTGATATTATTAAAGGTGGGCACTATAGTAGATTTTCTCCAGATTCCACCTGTTTTCTTCTTCTTTTAACACATCTGTGGTTATTTGCCAAAAGCTGATAAGTAATTTTTTAAAATATTAAAGGAAATCACTTTAAAGTTGTTGTGCCCATTGACAAATTAACTTTTACATAAATACTTTTGTTATATAATAACTTTAGTTTGAATTATAGTTAATTATTATGTAAAAATATGTAGTCTAGAGAGTAATGTTGATCATGTAATAAAAAAAAGTACAGATATTAGAGTTTGAATGACTAGACTTTTGAAACTTCAATGAGATTAGTTTGTTTAAGAAGCTCTTTTGTCCTCTCTACCATTTGTTTGCCTCGTGACATGCTGGTGCTTTAATTTAGCACCCAAAATAAAAAATAAAAAAGTTATATTACCTAGGTAGTGACTTACTGAGAGAAGAAAAAACTTAAACTGTTAAACATTATAGAAACAAAATGATACATTAGCTTACCTTTATATATTTTTTATTTAACTAAAATAAGGTTTAATAAGTGTTAATAACGGCTTTATAAAAAACAGAACCTTTAATAATGTAACGGTCAAAACTTGATATGTCTGATGTTTACCTTTTAAAAAACGAACAGAACATGATATGTCAGACATAACAGGTTTTGGCCAAAACTAAATCGAAGTTCAGGAACATATCAAGTAAAGGAATCTACATGGCACAGGCGCAGTGTCGGAGATTGAGATATCATGTTTTGGGAAATAAAACTTAAATCTATATGACATATTAAGGCAATAAAATTCTAAATTTGATATAACAGATTTTGGCAAATATCCACAGATATGCTCGATTGCCTTTTGCCAACTTTCCTTCGTAACAAGTGATTGGAGGTTTCTAACAATACTTCTACATCTTTTGACTTAAATGTTGTATTATGTCGACCTACATATCCTTTAACTTGTGCCCATATCAGTTCAATAGGATTTAGTTTGCAGTGATAGGGAGGAAGACGTACAACATCAATATCATGTGTTTTTGTAAGTTCATTCCCTTCATAACGTACTGGAGGCTTATTTAATTTCACAATTTCTAATAGTTCTATTTTTATTGATTTTCTGGAAAGTTAATGTTTCTGTCTGTTAGCCACTTAATGATTTCATCTTTTTTCCATGAAGTATTTGGCACACGTCCAATTAGACGAGAATGGTAACTAGTGTTATCCATTACTATAACTGAACCCTTTGGTAAATGTTCTATCATCTGCTGAAAATATTCTTTAAAAACATCAGCGTTCATCACTTCCAATATGAGTTATAATTAGACGTCGTCCTTTACGGGAAGGAACCTTCAATCCTGTAGATAATCCTTCCAAAAAAGCCTGTCGTGAAGATTGAATGTTTGTAGCCTGCCATATTTTGTTAACTATGTAACCTATTCATCCAGGTTTTGTTCTTCTGCACGTAATTTAAAAATGGTTCTGAGGTACCTCCGTCTCCAACAAACAATTTCCTGTTCTGTTTATCCCATTTAAACTTCAAATCTATTAGAATTTCCCGTAGTTTTATCTTTCCCATTTTAGGAAAATACGGATCATTATTGATTGCGCCAAAACCTTGACAAGTGTTGGTATCTCTTTTTTAAAATAAAATTCTTATTCCGGTTTTAATTTGTCTAGTAAATTCTTACCTCCTGCATTTTTCTTTGGGGATTTCACTACTCCGCTTTTTAATTCACTCATAACTTTATATATCGTTGATTTGCTTACTCTCATCATATTACTTGTCTTTTCAACAGTATCGTCAACAGAAAACGAAGGATTTTCCATTTTTAGGCAATTATAAACCTTGCTTACAAATATTTTCTCGTTAACTGACAACGCACAGTTTTTTATACGTTTCACAGGTGTAAACTTTGAATTTGAACCACACTACATTTTTCAATACTACTGTCACTATTAACCGAAAATAACCACAACTTCTTACTATAATAGATAATATAGAAGGCCAATCGAACAAGGTAGGTAATATTGAGAACTGATCTAGATACTAACTGCAACTGCCTATCTTATCTTCATACCAAGTCCTAGGAAGGTAACCATCTTATAATCCCACCCCCTTGTTATCATTTTGGTTTTTCCATGGCATTAGTAATCTCCAAGATGATAAAATAACGATTAACTCTTAGATTATAGATTTCTATAATCTAAGGATTTATCCTATTTACATTTTTAATATAAATTATAGCACATTTATAGATTTTGAACCCTCAGATTACTTTCTATAAACTAAGCTGAAACCTTTCTCTCCACTTGTCATTAACTTTCACCTTGACACAAAAAATTTCCAAGAAGTCCATGATGAATAATGATTTAAACAATTTAACTATCAACCAACGTCCGGAATTTAATGAATTTAAAAAATTAAAAATAGGTATAAGAAACAGGTACCTGGTTTGAAAGAGTTTTTAAAGATGCTTATTATAATGTTTAAAGCTAGTATAATATTTATTTCGTTAACACCATGTACAATATTAAAATGGTCCCAGATAAAAGCGATGTAAATAGGAAAGTGGGTATTACAGCTACAACAGACAATTACAAAATAAACTTTCCACACAATCGATTTTCCATTTTTTTCAGAAATCCGACCAAAGCGAACAAATATGGAAAACGTTAATCCTCGTTTTTACACCCGGCCGGGAAAAACGAAACTTTCCAACTTTTCCTTATCTCTTTTAGCCACTCACAGTTCCGCGTTTGCAAAAATGTCAAAACGATTAACTTGTAATACTATTTTTTTTATGTGCTTGCTGGTTGGCCCATTTGCGCTTCAAGGAAAATCGACTAAAAAACGAGCACGGCGACAGGGGTCACAAGATATTTTATCCACACTTTTCTTAGTGCAAGTCCTCAATAACATTCTTTAAAATATGCTTTTTTAAAAGCACTTAATTTTCAATTTACCATACTAAACATACACACTACTAACCTATTATATAAAATCGGGCTGCTGCATTAGAATATTCGTGATTCATATTTGTAAGAAATAGCAAAAAAACGATAAACATAGATAGACTTATTAATTCGTTTAATTTTTCGTATTCAGGTACGAAATTAGATTTACTAATTATTTATCTTTTTTATTTTTGAGTTTTTTTAAGTTATTTGAAAAATATGTTTATTTTAACGACGTTAATACAAAGTTACAAAAAAGTATCACCTTAGAATTCACTCTGTATGATAGGCTTTATGTTTTTCCAGTGATTAATATTTTTGCAGCTCTCATCGAGAAATTGGATGGATATTAAATATTGTAAGTTATCGAGCAACCCTCGTAACTCGAATTTCGAATAAACTGCGTAGATGGCGAAAAGAGGAATTTTATTATTCTGGAAAAAGGAAATTATGTAGAAAATACACGACGGTTGTATATAATTGACGTTATTTAAATAAAACATTAATAATATGGAAATAAATACGACAAATAAGCGAAGAGAGCCAGCCCAGCGGCAACATGGCGGCCGATGCAAATTGAAAAATTTACATCTGAAAGTAAAAATGTACATATTTCGGGGTTAAACTGAATTTTTATTCTAATTCTACGTAGAAATAATTGCTTGATTGCGCATTAGTATGCGCAGGTGTGTCCCATACGCCAATCCGAATACGAATTCTATCTCGATTCGTTTGAATGCTATTATTCATACAAAAACGAATTTACGATTCTTCTACTTTCGGCGAATAAGACAAAAAAACTTTTTTGCATCGCAAGAGAATCAAAATTGTCTCATATTAATAAGATTACTTTTTGTCTCTAGAGCTGGGTAATTGCAAATTACAAGGGTTGTTCAATTACTTGTGCTCAAAATATTACATACAACCAGTAGAAATCCTAAAAATAGCATTTTAAAATTAATATTAGGCATCAATTGTAGTTAACTGAAAAAGACAATTATATTTTAATGTATATATTAGACACCACAAAACGGTTAGTCTTGTAGAATCGATAATACACCAATTAAGACACTCGGAAGAAAAAATTACAGTCAATGTCAAAGATTTAAAATATAAAGTAAATGATTATGTAGTCTATTCTGTATCATGCAGTTGCTAGCTAGCAAGTGGCTTAGACCAAGGTCGGTTGTTATGTTACCACTTTGAAAAAAATCAGAATTCTTTAAAGTAAAATCTGTAATAAAAGTGGTTATAAAAGTGAATTTCGATTGACTTAGAAGCAATCAAATATTTTTGGTGGTAAAGCATAACAACTAGTTGCTGAGACAGAAATATGGATTTTTGGATAAGAAATTAATATGAGGTATGTTTATTGATAAGATACTCAGAAATTATCATATTTTTTTGGAATGATTTGTTTTAGGAATAAAGTAAGACTTCAGCAAAACCTACTATTTATTGCTTGTAATCTATATCTGTAAGATGTGGTTCCCCTTACATTAGTTAGGCTTCAATAGCCCCATTGTGCATCCTCCAGATGCTGCCTTTCAAGTGAGATGTCGATAGGGATGACTACCTCTCAGATCGTCAGAACGCCTGCAGATCTGCTTGAGATAAAATTGCATAATACATTTTGCTTTATTAAGTTTTTTTTTTAATTTCAAACCAGTCCACCAACAAAATGTACCTAACTAATTCCAAATGATAAAATTACACTTCACTTGACGTCCCAGCACTTCCGACTCGAAGGTTAAATTGTTAGAAGCCTGATCTATACCACACTTACGAGTTGTATTATTTTTATAGCAACCGTATAACAACTTTGACAAAAGTAGCTATTCTAGTATTCACAGTTGCTATAAAGTTGTGAATACTAGAATAACTACTTTTGTCAAAGTTGTTACATACAGTTGCTATGAAAGGGGTAAGATAGCGAGTGGTTATAAAGTTGCCAGATAACTATAGTTACAGAATAGAACCCCTATATCTGACTCTAATAGTAATGCCAAAGAATGCAGCAGAGCACCTAGGAAATTTTGAGTTGAAACCTGTGCCATATTTTTAGGTTATTTTTATACCCTATTTAAAAATTTAATGCTCGTTTTTTAAGCTTTTTTTCTAAATACCACATTTTTAGGCTATTTTTGGGCTCTTGAAATATTATAATACTTTTCAAAAAAGAAGTATTTTTTTAAAATAATACAAGGGTGTGCTCTGCTGGCTTCGCTCAAAACTAGCAAAGCATCCTGTATTTTTTTAAAATTATAATTTGTTTCGAAAAGTTTTGAGTCTAAAAATATGGTGTTCTTGTTTTTGGAAAAAATCTGAGATGCTCTGCTGAACACCTTGATTTTTGCAAAAAAAAAACGAGGGGCATACAATTTTTTAATAGTGTATAAAAATAGCCTTAAAATAGCCTAAAAATATGACATAGTTTCAAATCAAAATTGGGTATGGTGCTCTGTTGCCTTCTTTGATATGCCTCCCAGAGCTTCAAAATCATTTCCTCGAGTTCGTCTAAAGTTTCTGGCCGACGTTCCCTTCGGGAAAACTCCAACTTCATCCAGCTCAGACGTGCTCAATAGGATTCAAGTCTGGGGATCTAGGAGGCAATTCAGTACGACAAAGAAACCTTTCTTTCTGAGACAGAAATTGGAAAGGTAGGTAAACTCGCAAAACTTTAGTTCTTCGTCTAGCAAAACCACATAATATGTCGTTGTCGCCATGAACCCTATGTACTATCGTTTTTTTTGGGCAGCCATATAAACTTATAATTTTAACGAATATCAAGTTTTACTTTTACTCATTTGTTAATAGCAATGCTTTGTTATCAAAAAATTAAACTTTATGTTAAATATCAAATTTGTAGTAAAATGTTATTATCTAGAATTATTATCTAGAATTAAGCCTATTGGGAAAAGATAAAATTCTTTTGGCATTTCAATCGAGAACTGCATAAATCAATCTCGTTAAATTTAAGAAATACATATTGCTGTTATTCAGCATTTATACATTATTTATTATTTATACATTATACATGCAATTATTGTGTACATTTATTTTAACTAAATTAAAAAAAAAACAATATAATTATTAAATAAAAAAGAACTATTCTTTCAGAATGACACAGACATGAATTTATTTTAATTATAATTATGGTCTGTTTCTAGTATCTACGTTTGGGCGTAAAATTACCTATTATTGAGTCACCGTGTAGATGTAAATCCTTCTATTCGACATCGAAAGCTGAAGGTGAATAATTTAAAAATGAAGGGAGCGAAAATGTCCGAAATAAAGGCTCTGGTAATTAAAATTGGGCCTTGGTGAATAAATTTGGACTAATTGGTGAATTTTAGATAATATCGCGTACATACAGATGGTTTAAACGAAATAATACGTCGAAACAAAACAAAAAAAAAACGCTTTTGTTTCTCGCAAAGTTTCCGGTGGTCCGGTCTGTTGGTTCCCTTGATTGTTCTTAGTTACTAACCACAAAATATATATCTTATTTTCTATGAATATTGAATGACAATGAACGCACTATACTTTTCAATAAAGCGGAGTATATCATTTACTTTATATACGGGGTTTTAAAAAAGGTACATTCATTAAAAAACGGTACTAATGTAACGTTCATTTTTGGCCCCACGAATTAATAAAATTGTTTTGGCTTACCTGGTTAATCATACGAAAAAAAAAGGGTAAAATCGTATTGATGATATCACTATTATTTTTGTCATTAACTAATTTCACCTGTATTCTAACTTTCGGACATCATTATTATAATTTATTTCATCTCACCACTAAGTAAAAGGATGGTAGCTCACCACTAGTATAATATTTTGTACAATGGTCATATTTGCAGTGTAGTGTTCACTGTTTTAATTTGCCAGATTCTCCTAAAAATAGACCAAGTTTCGTTGTAAATTTATATATATTATGTATTATAGTCTCACCTTTGGGTAGTTAATTATTTACGATACCATTCTTTAAGATTTTCTTTGTTTATTTTTGTTTTTAGTTGTCAGAATTGGGTTAATGTTTTTTAATTATGACAGTGAATGACATAAACGTCATTTAACGACAGAACACCGACAAGTGTCATGTTGGTGGGACGTTCCAATATCGGGCTCAGAACCCGAGGTAAGGTAGTTTCACAATGAGCGATTTTAAGTCGTGAGGGATTTTTTTTGCGATCGCTGTTGTATTAATTTGTGTCGGGAACAGTTTCCCAAATGTAGTTATACTGTATATAAATATAGTTTTTAGGGTACCTTTCGTAAATGGTCTGTTAAGTTATATAGTGGGGAATTCTTGAGGATGAATTTCTGAACCCACTTGGCTTGAAATTTATCGGAAAGGGATTTCGACCATTTTGGACGGCTGACGTATTTTTTTTTAGTCAGTGGGTGTTGAATCACGAGAAAGACGAATTTTGCGTCGAAGTAGAATTTTGTTAATATTTAGCCCCATCGGCTTACCCTAATTAAAGGGGATTTTAGATTCTACTTCATGGTTAATTTTGGGTAAATGGACATTTCGTATTTTGAGAGGAATTTTAGTGTATTGGTAAATTCCTATGGTCATTGGTCCAGCCCATATCTATTATAGGATTTTAACGCAATAATTGGAAGTTCACAGCATTTGGAGTGTGGAATATTGTTGTGCTGTGGATCATCTCACGTGTTTCTCATCCTTGGAAGGCTACCAAGTTAACCCTTTACGAAAAAGGTATGTTTTGTATATATTTGGTTATGTTACGCACCATGTGGCTGTCAATTTCTTTTATGTTATGACATGGTGTAACAGAATTTTAATTATTTGAGCTCATAATACTGTTTATGACTCACTGTTGAGCCAATGTAATTTTTCTTCATCCTAGATGCTGAATAGTTTCTAGTTTATGTACATTTTTGTTGTTGTTAGCCCAAGATTCGTCGACAGTTTCACCCAGGGGGTTGTTAACCCAGGATTCGACAACAATTTTCACCCAGGGGGTTGTTAACCCAGGATACGACAACAATTTTCACCCAGGGGGTTGTTAGCCCAGGATTAGACGACAGTTTCACCCAGGGGGTTGTTGACCCAGGATTTCAACAGTTGTACACAGAGGGTTATATCGTCCGGAGTTCAACGGTTTCATCGTGGACTCATCGAGGGAACACAGAACATTGGTATGCTAGCCACCTAGTTTACTTGTAACAAGATTTACAAGGATGTTTCTCGTTCTGGATAGGAAGATGGGAATGCTGTGAAAGAAGACACCCTACTATCAGGTTTTTCTTATACGTTATATTGAAGGTTTCATGCGTGCATTGTTAAACTATACATTCACTTTCAACCGAATGTTGTCAAGGTATTCTCAACATTATTTATACTTTTGAGCACAGAATGTTCTAGGGTTCTTTCACTCATAACTTAAGTATTATCAAATGTTACATCGTTTAATTGATTAATATTTTAAATGTTTACTTAATTTAAGCACTTAATGCTGATGTAGTAATCCTTCGGGTCGCAGAACACTTGGACTGCTTCCACGTTTAAGTTGTAATTCTTCAGTTATTAAGGGCTACTGCCATAATTTTACTTTATTCAATTTATTCATTATTAAATGGACCAGACTTAACGATTAAGTTAAGCAATCTCAGAAGACCCGTGTGGGGGCAGAGATTAAGTAACCTCTTCCAACCTGGGAGTTTAAGTAAATAACCTCTGTGTCTAAAGTCCTTTGTGTTCATTGTATTTTTATTTTATTTTTATATTTTTATTTAGTTATATGAATTATACTTAATTATAAAATTTCATGGTTTAATAATTTTCTTTTGGGTAGTTTGGTCTTAACCAAAAGTTAAGCAGATATCGCCTTCCAATTTGGAGAGGGTTATAAGCTTATAAGGATTATAAGTGTATTGTTTAGTTTATAATATATGATGTAGTATAGGTGCGGTTATGCACAAGATTTAAGTTAACTATTATTTTATATTTTATTTTTTATGTAAGGTGGAAATTAATATTTTGCGCAAGCGTCATGCCTGGTACCAAGCTAACGACGAACCGTGCCATACTTTGATACATTATTAATTTTTTTTGGGCTACGCATATACATATACAGTGTAAATTTTCCCTTTTATTTCCTCCAACTTTTTTTGGATTATCTAAGCCATTAGGTAATTAGTCTGTATATTTAGTAAATATTTTTTTCTTTATAAAGGAACATAAGTTGAGGTTTGTCTTTTATTTATTTCCTCATTTACTGGGTTTTTGGGGAAATAGGATCATAGTTTGGCCACTATATAGACCCAGTTGGCGCCTACTCATTTGTCTACTATTTCCGGAAATATTGTAAGCTATCCACCCCCTAGCTGCCGTCTGAGCGACGTCGAAGGCCCGAAGGTTGACACCGGAACAGCCGAAACTTGTGTAACCGTAGTAGACAACATTTTTAATTGTAGTTAATACTTTAATAATTTTTTTTTAGTTTAAAAATGTTGGTGGAATCACCAAGTTCATTTGGTAGGTTACACTAAATGGCGCCCAAAGTGTGGAAAATTTTTAGCAAAAGTTTTTTAACATGATTGTTTTTAATTTTTTTCATAAAAGTAGCCAAACATAAGAAATTTAGAAGATTAATCCCTAACGATTTCATAATTTTATTTTTAAGAAAATATTTATTTGTCTTCGATTAGAAGAATTTTAAACCAGCCTACTCAAAACCTGGTTTATAAGTGGATATAATTTAATTAATTGACACATTCAAAGCATATAAAGGGTAAGTTGATAACATTCACATGTAATTCTATCAATTTCATAATCTTTTTTACATGAAAAGAATTATTTTTCCGTGATTTGAGAAATATTAACCCAACTTATTTAAAGGGTAACTTTTGAAATGGATTTTAAAGCAGTAGCACATGTCCCAGAGGTCAAGTGATTTGCCACAACATGGCTACCTTATTGTATTATGCCCATTACAATATTTACGCAACTAAGAAGGCCCTGAAGAATCTAAAAATCAGGGTTCGAAAATATCCTGATATTTATATAAATATCATATCACATGATATATATCTAATATATATCGGATATATATCCGATATATATCATTTTTAAAATTTAATTATCTAATTAAAAAATAGTATTGTTTCTTGCACAAACTAGATTTTAAATTTTAACACAAACATATTAACAAAAACCTATATTTTAAACAACATAACTGTTTTTTCTTACTCAAATTAAAAAGAAAAACAAAAATAATTAATATAATAAACAGATTTTAACATTAATATTTTAACACAAACACATATAAATTGCTAGTTATTATACTTTTATACTTTTATACATTTATATAAATAAAATTATCGAATATATCGGATATATATCAAGGTATAAATATCATGATATATATCGTGATATATATCACTTGATACATATCCTCCGAACCCTGCTAAAAATGCTTTTGATCCAAGGGTTGCGATTTATACTGTTTTTGTTCGGCCATAATCCGTAGAGGCTGAATGGGATTCTAATTTAAATATTTTATATTGACAAATTCATATTGGCTGTCTTCCATACTTTTTTTTTGTTACTGAAAAAGCACTGTCAAATAGTTACAATTTAATAGATACTAAATTTTGTGCCTAAGAAGAATGTTGATGTTTGAAGATATATCAATGTCTCAATTTTTGGATAATCTACACCATATAAAAAAATACAATTTCCAATACTCAATTTTATCTATTACAAGCCAGAAACTATAATACAAACCCAGACAGTTTATATTGTGTTCACATCGACAAGCAGTCCATATTTTTCTTACTATTTTCGAAAATAATTTTTCTCTCCACTCCAATATGGCGAACATTTAATGGCAATAATATAGCGTACAGCCATGTTGGTTGCCAATGCATTGTATTGCAGATGAATATGTAATGGTATAACAGAAGAGAACAACAGTTGTTACGATTGGTTGTTCAATGTGCATACGAATAAAACAGACTCCGTATGGACTTGAACTGAATGCATTACTCACATTTTACACATCTACACTCATAGAAATCATTTAATAATGCTGTAATGGACAGCCATAAACAATGCTGTAGTAGACAAGTTATTTCAAATAAAACTACAATAATTTTAAATAAATTTTGTTCCTTTATAATCATAATAGGTGGGTGGGTTCAAATCCTCTCTGCATTTAATCTCAGAAGTGTTTCCCATGTTGCCTGTTGAGTATTTTTGACAAAAATGGAATCGAGAGATCAATTAGTTCTTCTGGTTTAATTTTGAGCTTTTCCAGTATGTGTCCTTGTTGACCAGTTTAGGAAAATTATTTTTTTTTTTATTATAATGTTACTCATTGTGAGAAGTATGGGAGAACGATCTTAGTTTATGTCCCAGTCCCATATTTCTTCCATATATGCATATAATTTGAGACGAGATAATTTATTATAAAAAAATTATGAGATTGGATATTTTTTTTTGATTGTACATCACAAGAGTTCAAATCCAGTAAATAGGGAGGATGAAGTAATAATTCAGTGCCACGATACTATACCCATCAATAGTGACCGGTATTAATACTGTTAAGGTACCATTTGGCAACGCGCGACAAGCAACGCGAGACCGAGACAGAAGTAAGGCGACAAATACTACCATATTTAATTTGATGTCTTCGGTCGCTTCTACCGAAATGTGTTTCATATAATTACATGTGTTCAGACGTGAAGAAACCGTTTAGTATCTCCTTTGCTTTAAAGTAAAATGGCGCCGAACATGGGCTTATTTTTTTATAGATTCATTTTTTGAAGGTGTTTTTACAAAATGGCTTATAAAATCTTTTAAATCAAAGTTTAATTTAATATGCAGTTTTTTGAAATTAAAATGAAATTAACTATTGGTACTTAAATACAAAAAAAGAAGAATCACACTGAATATGATGTTTTTACAAGAGAGCTTGTGACCTTCCTGAATCTTTTGTTTAGAGAAATATATTTTTATGAGTGTATGTTCTCGGGTCATCATTTCTATTTTAATACAGTTGCGTATACATATGGAAGGCCTGCTTTTGGCCTGGTCTTTTTTCCGTTAAAATGCTAATAATCAAAACCAGTATATTAATATCTTGTTTAGACACGCACACGCACTTTATGAATATATCTTCGGATGGACCTTTAGAACGTACAGCCCAAACTTGAAAATCCTGTACGGTACGAGCTCCTGTGGGGATTCGAGGATATTCATAAAGGAACAATCGCATTTGCATTTTTTTACAAATGACTGTGTAACCATAAAGAGGCTTTTGAATTATTTATTTTCTACTATACGGAGTTTATAAGGAGCTTTGTAGGGCTTAAGGCATTTTTAACTGCTTTTTTTTAAATAACCTTCGTTTGTTCCCTTTGTAGTGTTTTTTAGTTCGAAAATTGAAGATTCTAACTTAAATGTTTTTAGAAATAAAACCATCTTAAATTTTTGTTGCGAGGACATCCGGTATGCATATTCGTATCAAGCGTCCAGTATCGCAGGCTCACCTTTTCCGAGTTCCCTCGAATCCGTTCAGGTATACAGCGCGCGGGAACGCATTGTTCAGTATTTTCGCGTGGTACTCAGAGTTCGATATCGCAACATATTGACAAGATATGCGCCCCCTAAGTAATATTTTTAAATTTATGTGGCATTTAATCCAAAACACATTCGCCTTAAAGTTTTATTACAAGTATAAACAAAGTAATTTTAATGTTTTTTTTTAAGAAAATACACAATTTGCTTATTTTAAAAACTTATTTTCTCCTAAAGGTATATTTTTCTCCACACACAGGAGTAAATTTGGGGTGCTTTCGCCCCTTCTTTTTAACTAAAGAAGAAACTTTTTAAGATTGATCCAAATTTAAAAAATTTTGTACTAAAATCCTTCCAACTTTTAAAAATATCTGTCCATCCAACGAAAAATGCTTGAACTTTTCAGGAAAAATCAAGCTCTATAGAGAAACGAAGGCTATTGATTAATAAATTTGTAATGTTAAAAAAAAAATTAGTTTCATAAGGGGACAAAGTTTATGAATAAAAATGGGGGGTTAAAGGGGTTGAATTTTTCAAAAAATCATAAATCAGAAACAAAAAGTATTAGTTAAATCATGCTCTATAAGAGGATGAAGTTCTATTTTTCCTGAATAAAAATAAGGAGGTCGAAATTAAAAACAAATCAAAAATGAAGAGCGATATCAACATAAAATTTGTAGGTACCCGAAAACTGCCGAATTAAACATTTTCTACAGTAGTTGCCATTGTCGTTAAATAACTAATTCGTTATTCAATTCAAATTTTTTGAACGGAATCGTATGCAAATAAGATTCGGTCTTGTCATGAATGACTCATTGTTCCTTTCTTACAATCCGTGTTTTAAAAAAATTAGCGGAATACAAATTGACTTTTATCAATGAACAAATACTTGTTCAAAACAAACGGTAAATTTGTTAAAACAATATGTATTGTGTTTAAAAAGAAACGGACGCCTGTATACGTCAAAAATTGTGTATTTAAACGTTATTACCTTACCATCTATATGCTCTATGTTAAATAATTAAATTGCATTAATTTTCAAAATTATGCTTCAATAATTTCAATGACCACTGTGTTATTCTTATGTACATTAATGACAGTTGACAGTATGGTTATTTTGTTGGCATCCAGTGCTATGACTTTCCTCAACCTGTGACGCGTACTAAACACGCATATTAAACATTTTTTCTTTGAAAATAATACACTAGTGGAAAAAATTAAGGGGTCAAAAAAAAGTCTTGACTTTTTGCGATTTTTCGAGTGGCTGTATCTTTGGTAAAAATGGTCGTACGGGAATAAAAAAAAACAATTTGAAGCTTAAAGTGTCTAGTTTATGGATCTTATATTAACAAAATTTTCTAACCAAAAATTAGCACAAAATCCTGATGAATATCATGGATAGAAAATTTTTTTTATTTTTTTTTTATTTTTAGTGTACGGATTTGAAAACTCGACATATCCACTTTATGCATTTAATAGGTGGTTCCGTTAGCTTCAATTCCTTTTTTTGATGACCTCGAGATGACTTTTTCTTGCTGAGTTATGCGAAAATGAACGAAAATCCGTAATTTTCTCTTTTCTCGTCCATATATCAGGAAAAAAAAATTTTAAAATAATTTTTTTTTTTCAAAATTCAAAAAATAAAAAAAACTTGGGAAAATTGAGGGAAAAATTTCCACTTTGAAACCGATTTTCAGAAATTTTGCAGAACCGCCGGCATTAGAGTTACCCAAAGCGTACCACGTGGAGGTTGCACGGGCGGATTTACGCTTCTTTGTGTGTGTGTGTGTTCCTTTAAGAGAAGTGAGACCCGGTGGTTCGTCAGTTCCACCGTAATTTATGACTCCAAACTCATTCTCCAAAGAGTGTGTTTGTATGCTTTTCCCAAGTTTTTTTTTTATTTTTTGAAAAAGAATTTTTTTGAATAAAAAAATTTAATTTTCAAAAATTTTTTTATTTTTTGTGAAATTTTTGATTTTTATGAAAAAAATCAGGGGAAATTTGTATTTTTCATTTTTATACAGATTATGAGTCATAGAAGGGAAAAACGCGATCCTTCAATTTCTTCAAAAATTCACTCGCATGAAACAATGAAATGGCTTGATGGATCAGGTTGAAATTTTGTAGGGATTTCGGGGGAACAATGGCCTGTAAGATGCACACTCAACATTAGTCATTTTCCCAATATTTTCAATGTGGCACGTGATTTTCTAAAAAAACCTCTAAAAGACCTGTTTTCCGAAATTCTTCAGTCATGATAGGGATGAAAAAAATTTTTTCCGAGAAAGAACATGCCACCACCTTGTAGAGAAAATCGAAGTTTCCAAAACCCCCCTTCCATTTTCTGAGCGGCCATTAATTCCCGAGATATGGACGAGAGAAGAGAAAATTACGGATTTTCGTTCATTTTCGCATAACTCAGCAAGGAAAGGTCATCTCGAGGTCATCAAAAAAAGGAATTGAAGCTAACGGAACCACCTATTTAATGCATAAAGTGGTTATGTCGAAAAAAAAATTTTCAAGTCCGTACACTAAAAATAAAAAAAAAAAAAATTTAAATTTTCTATTCATGATATTCATCAGGATTTTGTGATAATTTTTGGTTAGAATTTTTTTTTATTACAAGATCCATAAACTAGACACTTCAAGCTTCAAATTGCTTTTTTTTTATTCCCGTACGACCATTTTTACCAAAGATATAGCCACTCGAAAAATCGCAAAAAGTCAAGATTTTTTTTTGACCCCTTAATTTTTTCCACTAGTGTATATATCTTTTGATTAAAATGTATTTTTTAATAAATAAAAGAAATAAAAAGTGCAAATGTATCAATCGCCCTGTATTATTGTTGGCTACGCCTTGGAGCTACGCGAGGAAGATCCGAAAAGCGGAGCGGTAGGTATCTTCCTGTCGAAAAGGCAGAAAAACCTTCAATCTCGTGCTCTGGCACCAAAACGGATGATGACTCGAAAACTATAATTCAGAAGTCGGTCTTAGCGGTAAATTTCAGAAAATACAGTGCCCTGGGGCCGGCGTAGCTCGTTTTTGGGAGCCTTTAAAAAATAGATTAAGTGTTATTAGGCCCGAACGATGGCAACAAGATTGCTTCTGTGGTTATATGGTGGTTCGCAGTCCACTTTTTCTTTCTGCTTCTTGGGCTTCTTCTTCTACTCATCTCTTCTCGTATTTGTAATCGTTTCTTGGAACAACAACTCGGTAATAATTGCTTTCAATAAATACTACAGAAAAAAATAATAAACAAAAGGATTGCGTCGACGTAGATTATATATAATATGTCCATGTTTCATCTAACTATAATAACGTAAATTATTTTTGGGTTTTTAAGGAGTCACAGTGTGCTTTTTAGAAATATCTCGTAATCTAGGAGTCTTAAGGCTGGGACTAAAAATGTAATTTAACAACGTGTTAGTAAATCATGCTTTTTATAATAATAAAGAAAAATTACAAGGGAATTGCGATAGAATTGTCAACAGCAAGGTTGTAAGAATGAATTGAACATAAATATATTCGATAATAACTAATTATAATTTGACATTATCATTAAAAACTTTAAAAAAAATTTTTAATGAATTCTCTATCATTTTTTATTAACTTTCCTACAATATACAATATTAAAAATCAGTCCAAGTACCTTTTTGTGTAGATTAGTCTTTTTTGTGACTTTTTGTTCCAAATTTTATACTGCAAAATTGATATTTACCGAGTTTAATCGTATTTTTTCTAAATTTTTTAGAATAGTAAATTTATTAAAGAAACTGTGCACACAGGATTTCCAAAGGAATTCTGGAAATTCTCACATATTAATCCGAAACTAAATCATTAAAAAACATGAATCATTATAACTCCAAATCGTACAATCAATTACCGCATTTATATAACATTTTCGAATCGCGCACACCGTTATTTTCTAAAATTTCACGGTTTCTTTTGACAATGATATTTAATAAAACGTTCACAATATAAAATAAATTCGTGCAATAAGTAGACAACGATTTTTCGACTTTGTTCTGGTTGTTTATTGTGAAACTTTAATTTAAATTGTGGTACCACAAAAACGCTCAAAACCGAGAAACATGCTTGACCTACATCTCAACGCTAAGAGAGAACGTTCAAGATTTTATTTCATGAATTATTAAATATTTGATCAGTTTTTTGGTGATGTTTTCAGTTTTATATCTTAAAATCTACATGTTCAAATTCTTTCCTAAGGCATCGCATTTTGTTTCAGTATCAGTGCAGTCCGGTGCTCCACAGGGATCTCATATTGACCCTGTCTTATATTTATTATCTCTTAATTAATTGTAAACAGTTATTTACAACCATTCTTTGCAATATTTACGTTTCATAAAATATCTATTTACTATTACATTTTACTAAAAACAACATATTTGAAAACATTTTATATTATGTACGTACCTAAAATATGCCACGTTTTGAAAAAAATCTGCATGTGTTAGATAAGTTTAGAAAAAAAAATACGGTTTATGACGCAAATAATATTATCACAACTTTATTAGGATATCTAAATACAAATATAGACATTCATACACCATATTTATAGCTTAATGATTCGAAATATGTAACTAATGAATCAATGATGCATTTAAGAACATAAGTACTTGATTTTAAGAAGAAATATTTTAGTATCTCTAAATCAAGTCTCATGAATGTGTTTAAATAGAATCATTACGATATAATTTTCAAATTAGTTGGAAAAATGGTTATACTTTACGTTTATCGATTTTGAATTACCAATTTAGAGATTCAGATAAATGATAAATCTTTAATAGTTTTTCCCGAAAATGTAGGTAAATATACATAATCGTTATTTTCTAGGAAATGCTTGATTTTAAAAATGATCCGCCTAATATTGCAACTAAATATTTAATATAATAGGGTTTAAATGAAAAATAACTTAAAATGATAAATCTAAGAAATTAAAAGATTCTTGTAAGTACTTATCCAGGTAAATTTCAATCCAAGTTAGAATAAATGTCGAACTCGAGTCTTCCGTTTGGAAGGCATGAACGCTAACCACAGATCCATCTATTCTTTTAATTTTGTTGCTTTAATACTCGTAATTAAATTGACTTCATATAGTTTTATTTGAATTAACAAATTATTTATATTTATAGACGAAATTAAAATAGAAATGCTATTATTTATCGATTCTACACAAGAATACTTTTTAATAATTTTAATGTATGTTTAATCTCAATAACTAAAAAAATATACTGACAATTAGTTTGACAGAATTGTCACTTATTTAAAATTTTAAAAATAATAACAGTCGGTTGATCAAAATAAGAACGGTGATTGGTGGATTTCATTTTTTTGCAGTGTGCTCACTACCTAGAATGGATATGAAATATATTCGTTCAGTTGAAGGCAATAGCATACTTTTTCGTTTTGTAATCTGTGCGTAGATAAGCTAATATCCATGTAGGCGTAGAAAAATATAATTTTAATTTAAACGTCCCAGATTCCAATTTACAGAGTGATACAGTGAATGTTATACATACATTGGTAAATTTGTCTACATTCTTCAGTTATTCTGAATCTTAGTTCCTAAATATTTTAGTCTCAACGAAGAAAATCAAGTGGCGCGTTAGATCTGGGGATCTTGCCGGCCTTTCTATAAAACCCCTCTACCAATCCAATGCATCGGAAATCGTTCGTTTAGCCATTATCTTATTACTATTGCATAATATGGTATAGCTTTATCGTATTGAAGGTATACATTCTGTTCGTCTACCACTATATTTCTGTGTCCGGTCTCTTTTTCTAAGCAGGGGCGGTTTCTCTATTGGTTCATTTATGCAGTGAACACCCAGTTAAATTTCATAAAAATACATTATTTTAAAATTACATAAATAACATAAAAATATAAATTTAATTTTAATATTTTTATTTTCATACGTGTTAATTTATATTTTTTGGTACAACATTGCCCTCTGGCTGATCGCGTCCTGTGGCACAGTATACCCAAGTATACTGTATCTGTGGCGCATTATGATGAGTGAGCCTAACACGAGTGAGACGATTTGGCGAATGCATATAGCTAAAAAGAGAAGACAACACGCCAACAGATCCTTCAAACTGCGCAAAAGAACACATTAATTGGCGCGCCACTCACAAACAAAGTTGCCAAACCAGTGTTGCCAGTCTAGTAGAATTCATAATTGTACTAGATGTAGTACATTCTGCGTGCATCAGTGTTAATTATATATATTGTGTTCCCTGTTTGGGATCGTTATCAATAAAGACCCCTTTTTTTATCTTCAATGAATTAGATGTCACTGCAAATAGAATTCGAAAGATCTGACACATTTAAGGAATCTGGTACATTTTTAGACAAATCTGGTATATAAAAAAACATGTTATGGCAACACTGTACCAAATCAAAGCTTTTATTATTTTATTTGTGCTCATTTAAAAAAATATGTTTAATTAAGAACTGTGACATTAATAAATTGAAAGTATGTATGTCAATTCAACGATTGTTTCCGAAAAACTTCTTTAAGGCAAGGTAAATAAAAGTATTTTTAAAGTTGTTTTATTTAACTATAATATAGTTTTATGAATCTAATTTGTTTTATATTTTGTTTCAGTGTCTAAGACCATTATAATGCAACTTCAAAATGGTATATTTTGTACCCAATTATAAATACTATGAAGTAAGAAGTAATCAAAAAATTAATAAATTTTTTGTTTCCCACAAAACCCGCTAAAAAGAAAAATTTGATTATTCTGATGAGATAACTACTTGACATAATTATGAAAATGTATAATAAACGTTTAATAAAGATAAAGAGACAAATGATTTTTCACTTAAAAAGTCTGAATCGGAAAAATGGATCAACCAGTTACCTAATTTAATATACGCAATGAGAAATGGTATGTATATGTACATTTAAATAGTTTATATAAAGTTATGTTTGCCTGTAATTATCTATTGTGTTACCCTCTAGCCTAGATTGTTTGTTGCATACAAACCTGAAATCTTTTATTTTAATGACATTTTTTTTTATTGCCTTGTTTGTATAATTTAGTATTTTCAAAAATATAAGATATATTGGTAATTTGGATCACTGCGGTATTAAATAAAAATAAGGCTGTTGGTAAATTAGTTTACAATTGGTAATAAAGTATGTCTCGAAAAGAGCAATAAGTATCAAACATAAATTTTTATTTTTATTAGGCACTTAACAAGTCACATCCCACATATTTACATGCTCTGGGTAATAATTCCTATAAGTACATATCAAAACACTAATATACTATCTACAATTAAACAATAATTTGAAAATCAAGTGGCGTTAGATCTGGAAATATTGCCGGCCTTTCTATAAAACCCCTACTACCAATCCAATGCCTCGGAAATCCTTCGTTTAGTCATTATCTTATTGCTATTGCATAATATTGTGTAGATTTGTCCTATTGAAGGAATATATTCTGTTCGTCTAATGAGTAATAAGTATATCAATTTCATCTTCTAATAATTGGAGGTACAATTCTCCCGTCAGATTTTCCTCCATAAAAGTGATCCAAGAATACCAGGCGATTGATCTTTGGAAACTGGGGGTTACGGTTATACAATACAAACAGATGAGGATTACAGTTATATTTATTAACAAAGCCATTTAAATAAATTGTTGATTTGCCTCTTCTTGTATTTTTTGATACATTATATATAACAAAATTGAATTCTGCGTCGAGAACTTTGGGAAATAAAGTACAAAATAAATATAGATTCAAAGATTATGAATTTTCTGGCAAGACTGCTGCTAACAACAACACGTGAATGCATTGGAAAGATAGATTTATACGAATTTGGGATATTATAGCACGATGTTTACATGATCAAACAGAAACAAAATATAATAAAATTTTTATATTTCTCGAAACTCCCTCGGCCGGGCCGCCCCTGGCGGATATTTTAGATGTGCAATCAACACAGAATTTTGTAACAAACATCGAAACATCCAATGGGCTGGCATCGTGGCCTGCTTCGATAATAAACAACTAATCCCGAATTTCAAACCGCAAATACCGACGAAATTGAACATTGACGAAAAACAAATTGCAACAAATAATTATTCGCCACATGTTTGCTAAGCTTTTACGGATAATTGACTTGTTGCTAGTTTTGACATTTTTTTTTTGTTTGGTTCGTAATACTCACGACCCGACGACATTTTTGAATAATATCGTGGATCGCTTGTAATTTGCCAGTGTCGTAGATTGATTTCTTTATTTTACTGGAAAAGTTAATTTATATTATTACTAGCTAAAATAGAGGGAGGGATATATGGAATGAATTCAACGTTTTACAATTTTTAATTTATTACAAGAGTGTTACTATTTTCTGAAATTCAAGTAGAAAATATAAATGGATTGTCTCCAAAAGGATATTTTAGTATCCATCAGTAAGTTGTAACTGCATCTATTAAACAAAAATCTCGAAAAACAAGTAATAGACGTATTTATAATTAAACCATTTAAAAAGTAGTTTAGACATTTTATTAGGTATGAAACATTCCATCTGTTAACATAGGTATATTTTAGTTTTGAAATATTATATGATCGAAATGGTATAAGATTGACATCATTATATTACGAAATTAGTACGTTTTTTATTTTTCTAATTTTTTGTATAGCAACCCACGAGTATATATATTGTGTAGCAATCCATTTTCGTAATTGGTAGTGCTAACTTTCAATCAAAATTACAATTTACTGGGGTTTATTTCAAAAAAGGAATGAGCGACACAATTTTTCTTCCACGACAAATTATCCATAAAAAAAATTGTCATTTATGCTCGTTTTCGTAATTGGTAGTAGCATTTGGTAACTGGGTTTATTTTAAAAACGGGATGAGCGACAAAATGTTTCCTTAAATATAATTAAATGTTAATAATATTTTGCTCACCGGCGGCAATAGTGGCATATCTCAACAAATGCAAATTTCCTTGAAATACTTGCATTCTATTTAATATTCGTTATAATTTCATCAAACAAGGACTGGCGTAAAAATAGTTGAAACTATTTCGCCCAATATGACGAATGCATCACTATGGCATAATATATATTCCGCCAACTAAATCAAAAATGACATATTTTTAATATGCCTCTAACCATAGATTAATGTCTCTGTGTCAGGTTCGAGTCGTCGTGTGTGAGCAGTAGCGATACAAATGAGTAGATAAGCAACGCTTTGTTTAAGCATTAGTGGCATATTTTGAGTTATGGCACTATAGGTATACTTCTCATTTTTGATGAATTTCGCAAAATGTGCCAAAATAATTAACAGCTGTATTGTTATATAAACTGTAACACTTAGATTAAACAATAGAGGCATATCTCTCAAATATCACCTTTTGTGAAAAGACAAAATTAACATGCTACAAAAATTTGGTGCCCAAAAACTCAATGTCATCACAGCCAAGCTCGTTATTACTATTCAAGTGACATTTGAATACATGAACATTGAAATAGTTAAAATTTTAATACTGATTTTTCTTCATAACGTTTATTTGTTAGTTGTGCCACAGCTTAAAAAATATAATATTCTTTAAGCTGTGGTTGTGCCACTTTTGTCGATATTTGTAACTTTGAAGTAGGTACCTACTTAACTTTTTTTACTTTTCTGTATACAGATAAGGAAAGTATAGGAATCATGATTTTTCGACCTCCAGTTTTCGACGGATTTTTACGTTTTGGAGTTCCCTGAATTCGTTTTGACTATTTTCGCGATGATGTCTGTGTGTGTGTCTGTATCCACCATAACTCATGAACGAATATCAAGAAAAACACCAAATGTTAAACTTAAGCTTTATTCCGGCATACGGTGAACTGATTAGATTTTGAGCAGAGTCGAAACATCTGGGGGGGGGGGGGGGTACTTTATAGGTGGTCATTATTATATTTTATGGAATATATCTGTTACTTACGTTTGGAGATGAAAATTCTTTAAATAAAAGTTACTTATAATATTATCTATAATTTTTATTCTACACATAATTTCCCTAAAATGTACCGGCCTGAGGTGAACTGATTAGATTTTGGACAGAGTCAGAACATCTGCGGGGGTACTTTGATAGGGGGTCGTTTTTACATTTTATGGAATATATCTGTTAATTCATTTGGAAAAGAAAATTCTTTAAATAAAAGTTACTTCTATTATTATCTATAATTTTTGCTTTATGCCAAATTTTCCTGAAATGGTCCGTATTCGAGAAATTTGACAAAATGTACAAAATTCTGATTTTTAAGAAAATTGTTTGTGATATGGATCTCTATGATTTTTGTATTTTACATAATTTTTCTAAAATGAACCGTAATGGAAAAATTGGAGCAAAAGTGTAAAATTTAAATTTTTCACTATTTTCGGTTTCAATGAATATATAATGAAAAATGTTTCAAGTTAGATGTATGCGGAAAATGTATATATTTAGTTTATCCTCTTAAACATTTATAGAGGTGCTGCACAAAATAACCGGAAAAAGCCTGTAATAACTAGATAGGAAAGGCATGTGTTGGACACATCAGATTTTTCTTCATAACGTTCATTTTTTAGTTGTGCCACTGATCAACCTTCCAAAGTAAAACGTTGATTAAATATTTGTGAATTAAGCACAGAAAGATTTTGTTTTAACTATTTGTAACTTTTAAGTACCTAGGTACCTAACTTTTTTTTTCTGCTTTTGTCTGTAAACATTTTTGATATGCTGTATGATATTTATCTATTGTAGATACTCCTATAATTGAGTGTTATACCTGTACTGCCGTTTTAACAAAATTGGAAAATTTTTACTCTTTTTCTTTGTCCCTATATCTTCTCTTACATGGTACCAAAACTAAATATATCGTATAGGTACTAAAATATTCTAAAAGTTTTTTCCTAAATAAACAAAACTACCCTTTATACTAACTTTACCTACCTATCTGTAGGTAGTTTTATCAATATTTCTGGTTTATTGGTAAATATAGACGAAATAAAAAAATAGAAATACCATTATTTATCGATTCTACATAATAATAACTCATTTTAATGTATATTTAATCTCATTAATTAAAAAATATATTGACAATTAGTTTGACAGAGTTGTCACTTATTTAAAATTTAAAAAAATAATAGCCGGGTGACAAAAACTGTGATACGGATTTCATCTTTTTGCAGTGTTCTTACTAGGTAGATATGTAGAACGGATATGAAATATATTCGTTCAGTTGAACGCAATGGCATAACTCTTTCGTTTTATAGATTGTGTTTCTAACTATATAATAAATATTATGATTAGTTTTTATGTCGAGCCTATCATTGTTTTTAATGCAGATAGTTTATAATTTTAGACGTATTCAAGGACGAATCTAGGGTGAATTTTCGGAGGGGGCCATTGTCATTAGCATATTTAAAATAAAAGATTCATAGATTGTAAGATTTTTATATCGGGGAGCCATGCAGCCCCTTTCCACGAGCCGCCCATGGGATGTATTGTGTAAGCACATTAAAAAAAACTAAGTACCTACCTGTATATAAACAACTTGTCCCAACTACCGATTTTATCGAAAACGTAGCTACAGAATAAGCAAATTAAAACTTTATTTGCCAAGTTACAAAACAAACGTTCAGCACATCATAGATGTCTGCCAAAAATAGTTAAAAACTCGAAATAACAAATTTGTAGATATGATTTTTCTTGTTGGGACGGCAGTGTAGAACTTGGTAAACAAAAGACGAATATCTAACTTACCAACTTGTAGCACGTTATCCACACACCCGGTCTCCAACAACTTTAATCCCTTGCAAAAGGACAAATTCTGCGATTCGGGCCCATGATGCGGCGGTTGCCCACCACCACTACTACTACCACCCCCGTTCACAGCACTAGAAGGCGACGGCGGCACTCTAGACAGCGACGAATACATACAAATGTCCCTTTCGTTCCTCGGGAAGGACCAAAAGATGATCCTCCGTTGCACGGGCTCCGGTATCCTGTCATAGCGCTCTTCGATCCTTTGAAAAGGGATCGTTTCGGCCACGGTTTTCGCGGTGACGTCCAACAAGGAGTCGGGGGTGCGCGGCCCCTGAGCGGGGGGCACGAGCAACGACGGCGAACCCCCTAAAATCGCGGCTCTCGAGCAACACAGGCGCCTACTGGTGGCTGGTGCTGCTGTCACCGCCATGGGACAAACTGCCTAGCGCGGTCTGCTCGTTGCACTGGCCTCTCACTCACTGACATCTGACAAGACCAGAACTCGAGAGAGGGACTGAGCGAGAGGCCTAGGGCGCAACTGGATCGGTGTTGCCAAGTCGACTAAGCAAAAATAATAATAATAAATACAATTTATTATTTTAATTACTAGTAGGTAATCTAACCATAGAAAAAGTATGGTGTTGAACTCTCTTATTCGTTTTATATGTAACATTCGCCTACAAACATCATAGTCACAAAAAATTATTTCTTGTTTGTTTCACAAGCACTACACTAGAGGTTATTTTAGCATTACCCATACAGCACAAACACATTTCGGAAATATTTCAACAATGTTGTATAAATATTACGAAACATCCCAGAAACATTTATGGGTAATCTGTAATCTTATAGTTGAGGAAGAGTCCTGTTCCTCTAGTTCTGACAGTTGGAATCTTTACATATATTTGCCAGGTTATATTTAATTATTTGGAACTAGGGAATAAGTATATTGTACATTGAAATAACTATTTTACTTTTAATCATCTATTTACCAATTTTTACATCGATTAAAAATCCCATAAAAATAAAAAAATGTTCTGAAAATTTAAATTTATGTCAAATTCAAATTCTAGATGTCAGTGCAGATTGTTGTGAATACGCTAGTTCAGTGATGATGTAATTATGGTTCCACTGACAATTAAAGTGACACTAGATTTTTTGAGTGCGTTCTATTCGTTTTGTTTACCTAAATTATATCGTTTTTTCACTTTTATAAATATGTTCCTAAAGTACGTAGATAACATGCATCAAATATACAATCGTTTAGTTACCAATTACATACTTTTGAACTATTTTATATGACCTGTAAACAATATTAAGGAATAAACTAAAAACAGTAAAAACGTATATGTCAAATTTATTGAGGTTTTTGTTAAAAGTTTGGTTAGAATTAAATGTCAGTTGAACCAAAATGACATCACACAAAACTAGCGTATATCCGCATTTCTAGACCCGTCAACTACAAGATTACCCATTTCACAGTAATATTTCTGAAATGAAAATTTGAAATCATTTAGAAATATTAAATAGTAATTTTTCAGAAATGTATTCTAGTTTTTTTTTCTAATACATATATTATTAGACTGAAAAAGAGACATTTAAAAATAAACATGTTTATTTAAAATACACAAAACTCAAACATTGATTCTTAAACAAACAAATAAATAAATATGTTTTAAAGAATATTTTATAAAATATAGAAGCGAGATGTTTCATTTCCACCAATTCCTTTAAATGCACTAATTTGAAACGACTAGAGTTTTTTTTAATAAATGCTCTAAGTAAAGAAACATTTACGATTATTATAATTTAATCATTAAGATCAATTAGCAATTTTATTTATACCTAACTTCCCAAGTAGCACCATAAAAACATTTTGGGTTAATTTCAGTTTTAAAATGGTTTTAATGTGGTAAATAAGAAGATACTGGTTTTAAAGTTACCTTGTAGATATACTGCGGGCACTTAAAAGTTGTTTAGTATTTAATACTGGTTTTAAAGTATAATAAGATTCGCTTATAAGACCAATTAATCTTAAAAGTTTGTATAGCTTGTTGTAGTTTTAAAATGGTTTAGTTTCAATTAACTTTATAACTACTTAGTTTTATGAAGGACTTGCAGGTTGTTTGGTCTTATTATGTTCTAGATTGTGAAGTTTTTAAGTAGTTTTAAAGAGATTCCTAATATAACTAATAAAACCTATTATTAAGTCTGCTTGATCTTAGGACAATCTGGTCAGTAAATATTGCGTTTTAAAACTATTTCATTACTTTTCCTTATAACGGCTTTCTTAAATACAAGTAGATAGCTATATTAAAACGGAACACTCTTAACTAAATCAATTTGGTTATCGTAAAGACTAACTGTACTTCTTGTTAGAAACAATAAAATTAAACTCATCTCCTATTTTTACGTGTCATGTCATGTCAAACAGGGGTTTACCTACAATAATTAGAAAAACTGAAAACAATATATTATTATTATTAATCTAAAAATACACAAAACACAAACTCTATTGTCTAGGGTATATGCTCTTGAAACAGTATAAACATCGATTAAATAAAACCCTTTGATCTTAACGTTTCTTTGTCCATTAACTAAACGGTTATATTTAATTTCCGGCCATTTTACTTTCTCGAGATGGTGCAAGCCATGATAGATAAAAATATTTAGGCCTGCATAAAAACGACAAGTTAACCATTTAAACGTATAATTTCGATTTCTTTTAATACAAAAATAATCTAAAATAATAGATAAAATTGTTTTTCTTTCTAATTTATGTTTCTCAATTTTGTGTTTTTGGATTATAAAACTTCAGAAATTTTAAGGCTCCTAAGTTTTTTAAGACTTTTTCGTTAACATTTATCGATAAAGTCGGGTGCGCAGTATATATTTCTAGCCTGACATTCTGAAATCACTACCTTACTTTTTATTATTTCATAGTTCATGGCTAGATCGTCACCATATTATCATCCTCAAATATAAATTGCTTTTATTTGCTAAAAGAATTATGTATATAGTTTTAAAAAACTATGTTAACAATAAGATAAATTATCTTTAAAAGTATACATGTAACTAACATTATTAAGTCCACTTCAGAGCCGCGTGTGTTTAAAATGTATTTAAAGTGGTCTTCACAGCAGCTTTAAAATGAGTTGTTCAAGGTAATATAGTTTTATGGTGGTTTTTATTTTTGGTTTTATTGACCTCTTTCAGAGTATGCCATTCTATGCTGAAGGCGTATTTATTACAACCTTAAGGCTCCTTTTAAAACTAATTGGTTTTAATTGCAGTTTTATTTTACAGTTTTAAAGCACCCTTGAAGTACTGAATAAAACTGTTTGGTGCTACTTAAGTTGTTTCTAGCTGGTGGCTGGACATGGGCATATGATGAAATAAAATAACTACATATTCCATCTTCTTCTTACAAATCAGAAATTCTTCATTAATTGTTGGCCTTTTACAACATAACCCGTTTAGTAACCTTTTGTGTAACGTATACCATGTTTCAGAAACATTTTCAGTGAAATATTTAACTAAAATATTTCGGAAACTTGTGCTTGAAATGTTATATGTGTGAAACGTTTGAAATATTTCTGAAATATTTTTGAAATAATGTGTGCTGTATGGGTAATTAGGTTTTATTTTAAAAAGTTACAACTAGCAAAATATATGCCGTATAAAAGTGAATAGTTATATAGTTATCGCATAATGCTATTGAAGTAACAATTTTATCTAAAGAGAAGAACATCTACATTATTTTATATATGTATACTTATTGATTTTTGCTGATGACTTAATTGTTCTATATCAACACTAGATGAGTGTGTAGCATTACAGAAGCAGCTAAATTATTTACAATATTGTTGCCTTAAATATCAATAAATCATATAATTTTCTGGTTATACTTCACTTATTAAATCTTTAATTATAGCACTGAAAATATTAGGGATATTGAAGTTCATTTTGATAGTCAACTAACTTTTAATATGCATATAAATTAAAATCAACATACTATATATATATATGGCTTTATTTGCAGTAATTGTAAAAATATCAGAAACATATCAGCACTAACATCTGTTTATTTTAACTTAGTCAGATCTAAATTAAAATATTGATCATTAATTTAGAATTCCATTTATTTTCAGTACATACTTCAGAAGAAAATTGAGTTTCCACTCTACATACAAACGCTCTAAGATTGCAATTACGTCTGTCAACCACTTCGGTGTCAGTTCTTATTTATTTTAGTTTTATCTGAATAAAAATGCTACACAGAATGAATAAAAATCTAACAAAACAGCTTTTCTTCCGATGCACGTAATTCCGCGACGTTCGGCAACGCCGCGCTCTCTTGGCGAGACGAAATCCACTACGACTGCGCCGTCTTACCTCAGCAGACTGCACAGCTGATTCGACCCCCGCGTGCGTAATGTGCTTTGTTTATGTTGGCCACATGGCGCAAGGTGCAGGGGGGGCGCCACCAGAAGGGACGGAGACGAGAGTGTGGACCACTGTCGTACACCGTACGGCGTTGCCGGATGCTAGCAATTGTTGCGGATATAGAGAAAATTTAACTAACAACTTAAAATATTTTTTATTAACATTAATAATATTTATTGGCTAGGTTAGACATTAAAAAAGTATAGAACAAGTCAGGTTTACATAGTTTAAAATTTGGAATCACTTTAAACAAAGGTAAAATTAAAAAATAATAAAAATAGATATGTAAACAATTGGAAGACAAACGTTTAAGTAGGTCTTGCAGATATTCTGGAACGCTGTAGCACGATTTTAATTGCATTTTTAAATTTAAAATTAATTTTTAGATGTTTTGCGTATATATACATATACTACTTTTTTCATTATTACTTGTAAGCTTAACTTAGTGCTCTTTTATCATGAATATAATTATAATAATGTAAATAATAAACCGCGATAATTTATAAATAATGTTATACATGAATCGCGAGTTGAAATATCTAGTAATTACTCATTAATGGGACACCCTACCCTGTACAGAACAATTTCTTATATTTTATCATCAATTATAAACATTTTGTAACAATATTTTACTGCAAATCTACGCGTTTTGTGTAACTGTAACTTAAGACTGAATTTCCTTTTCCTATAAAGAAATCAGCAAATAAAAGAGCAGCACTTTTGTTTGGGCAGCCTTTGTGCCAAAAATGTAACGAAGGGTACCTACTACTGTATGTGAAAAGATTCAGGTGTATACAAAGGGACCAAAAGGAATATGAGCACCTGGTACCGGGTACCTGGTAGATAATTATTTTTTTTATGAAAAATACGAGTAGGAGTAAAAAACGGATCCGTTAGATTTTAGACAAGTGGTTGAGACGTAACAGTTTTTTTATTGTGTTAACTTTTCTATAAGGTATAAAGTAACAATAAAAAATCCTAAATATATTAGCTAAAGATTGACTGATTAGATTTTTTGTATTATTATATCAAATATGCATGTATAATTTATTATTATTCGATATTTTGTTAATACAAGACCACCATCAACGTCTTTATTTGAATACAGATAATGTTGATGAATGTTAAATGTTCCATACATTGATATAACAAATTGTGATTATTCAACTTGTCTAGTAAGTTTACTAGTACGGACCTGTATTGTGAATTATTTGAAATAAACAACCATATTTTAAAAGCTTATTTCTCTCTATTACTAATGACAAAGATAATTTAATTGCAAAAGAATTTACATCTTTTTAAGTATGTATTTTGAAGATTTGCCTATAACAATTGAATTGCAATTTTGGCGAATGTTTTGTAAAAACAATTATTTTTTAAGCATACCAACATTTATGAACATAATTTTACTCCAAAATTATTACTCTATACCGTCATTTTTTACTGTTAAATATAAAACTCACTATAAATTCTTTCTTAGATCTAATACATATAAAAAATGTTAAACTTATCGGTATTTTTACTGAAAATTTTTAGTCATTTGGATCACAAAAAAACTTATGATCAATTTTTCCATGAAACCAATATTACCAATCATAATAAATAAAATGTTTGAGACATGAAATATTTAGGTCAACGGTAAATTCGCAAAATATAAAAATACAAGCATTTATTCGTAATCAAATTATGATAATTGCAATATACATTGTGTTTGCGTAAGTCAGCTACATATGAATTTTTTTTTTATTATTAGTTCTATAAAAAAAATGTATTCTTTATAAAAAGTTTTGCGTAGTCTAAAACGCAAAATTCAACCATAAGATATTACATTTTTTGAATCGTATACGTCAAAAAATATAAATTTAGCTCAAGAGTAAAGTACTTTCATTTTTGACAAACCATGTGTTTCATTACAAATATCCTTTAGATAACGAATGAACTAGAATTAGTTTTCAAAAATATCCCTAAAAAGCCAGATAAGCCCTAAAAAGCCAGATAATTTGGGGGGGGAGACCTATATTCATAAGCTTTTTGACTAGTCCGGCATGCCAGACTTGGTCGAAGGCTTTTTGAACATCTAAGAGAACGGCTGAAGGGATTTGTTGAGAGTTTACTGCAGTGACCGCTCTGATGTCAGCTCAAGGGGGATGAATGGATGTTTGGAGGGAGACAGGTGCTACCTGTTAGGGTTTTTGTGGGGGCTTTTGCCGTTCTGGGCAGGTTATGGAATGGGCGGGGTGGTTGCCGCGACAATTTGGGCATTTTGACACCTCAGTTTTTTTCAGTCAGCTGGCCTGTGGTGCAGCCCGTCATTTGGACAGGCGGGTTTTTTGAGCATTCTGAGGCCGAATGCTCAAGGATGCAATATTTGGGGATGGGAGGCAGGGGGTTTTGGTTGGAGGGTTCGCAGGGATGTCGTCGGCCGAATATGCCGAAACCTTCGCGAATTAGGTAGGAGTAGTGTGACCTGAAGGAGTCAACACCCTTATTAAAGAGGTAAATTCTTGGGTTTTCGGTGACCTTATTCTCCATACCTTGGTATAGGGAATGCTAAGGTCTTCGAGAACCTCTTGAATCTCCTCGAGAGTGATTTTTTCATCAACCTGGCGGATGACAAGAGAAAATTGGGGGGCGGGAGGGAGTTTGATGGTTTCTTCGAGTGGGTTTTGGGTGTATTTGGGGTTCAGTATGATTTTGTTGTATATAATGTTTGACATTCTATCTTGTACTCTTCACAGTTTAACAGACCCCCCTTAAACCCCCACTTTATAGAGCTTGATTTTCCTGAAGATTTCATTATGTGAAGAGTATAATAACAAATTCGTGAGACACTAAATTGTTATTCCCATTTTATCGAGACAGACGATGCCACAGGCAACCTTAGCATCAGAAAAACGAGAAGCGATTTGATTTTAAACGAAAGATCCAAATACGATATTAAGACGTTGAAGTTTCAGGTTTGTAAAGTACAGTCTTTTCACTAGCTCTGATTTTTAAGAGCCCCTCCATATCGTCCTTTGATTAGGGTTTATAAATTATATATGAAATTTATGTAAAAATATTTGTGCTCTTTACCTCTTAATCCTGTTTATTTAATAGCTATTTGTATTACTAGGGACGAAAGTGCCAGTTTTCCTCCCGCAGGATGAAGTTTACTGCCCGACGCGAAGCAAAGGGCAGTAAACATCCAAGGGAGGAAAAGGCACTTTACTCCCAAGTAATACATATGATTTTTCCGCCTCCCTCAAATAACAAGTCATTTTTAAATAATTTATTTATGAAACTAACAAACAAAATTTATTTACTTCCTCTCTTGAGAAAGTTTTTGCCCTATTAGGTTTATATCCCTGGTTTTGTCTTTTCAAGAAAGCAATTAATTTTGGGTATTTAATATCCACATTTTCTTTTATTTGAAGCATGGTACGTAGCATTTCAATGATGTGTCACACCTAGTACTTTCCCTATTTCAATTTCATTGGTAATAGTGACAGAGGGGTGTGTAGTGTAGTGTAGTGTAGGATAGTTGAGGATATGATCGAAAGATGTCCACTTTGAAATAAAAATCGACCTCTTTATGCATTTTCTCCAAAAAAAATGTATCTTCAAGATATGCGATCTGTTTCGTTTTCGGTGCCTCACCCTGAATTATAAACTTCTTGAGTGATTTAAATTTAATAGCTTTAAAATCAACCCACAGCCCAAACCGCTACACCTATAACTGTGAAAATTTTGCAAGCACGATGTTCCAAGAATAGACTTTCCAATTTTAAAAAGAACACTCTGTACAATCGTTATCAATACAATACACCCACGCGAAACGTATTGTAGAGTAGAGCATTGGACTGGCGTCGGCCATTGTTCATTGATTAACTATTAAGTAGAGAGACGTGGAGAGCAGAGCAGAGGAGCGAGGGCTTGCATAATTTGTGACGGGACAGGACAGAAGGCAGCAATCGGGAACGGGAAATCGGGAGAAACGGGAGAGGATGGAGAGATGGGACAGGGCACTAAGCCGTACAGACCAAGATATCATCTTGCCACCGATTATCGATCCTTTTCTATTCCATACTTCGATGCATATCGCGCGAATATTCAGGAATGGATTGAATATTTTTCGGTCATTTATTGGGACTGTACTGCGAGGGGGCGCAAATTGTATTAGGACATGTTAAAACGGGTGCGGGGTGCGTTTTAAATAGATTCTAGAGTGCGAGCGTACCTATATCAATACACGTTGTTATGACGGATTTTATCTAAAAAGAGCTTGTAGCTGATGCAATGAAAAACTCTCGCATTTCATGCCATTTTTTTTGCCCTTAAATTATCATTAATGCTTGTTTACATTAAATTTATGAATGTGTAAATTCATTTTTTTTTTTAAGTTAGAGATTAAAATTAATTATTAAGTACAAGGTGGCGCACAATCAAGTACCCTATGGAATGTTGTCATGGTTTCGTTTGTAGTTGACATCTGTTTGAGTTTTTCTGTCAGTTGCAAAGTAGATACTTGGGAAATTTAGTATGAATTGATATACGCCGCAAAAACGTGCCGAAATCGTAAATTTTTTTTATCAAAATAATTCGTCGATTATCAATATTTTTCCTGGACTCCTTATCTCGAAAAACGCCGATATTGCATATCCGTCAAGGTCTCCCAATTTAACTGTTCCAGACTTTTGGTTATCTCAAAGACAGGGTATTTGTAAATAATCCTCGAACAGCAGAAGCATTAAAAGACAACATCCGGGAAGAAATTGACATAATACCATATATATGAAAAATGCTTTAAAAAGAGCTCATTATTGCATTAATGCTGGGGGTGGCCATTTGGTCGATATTGTTTTTAGTGTGTAACAAAACAAATTTTTAGAGTTTAAATAAATATTTTTCATTTATAATATGACTGTTTTTTAATTAATCTTACTTTTATATATTAAACAAATAGGGGTCTTTATTTTGCGCCACCTTGTACTTACCTGTAAGTTAACAAAAAAATGAATAAAAGAAAAATTCCGTATGTCACCAACTGTCTACGTAAGTTAATGGCATATGAAAATTTTTTTTATTATTAATTTTATGACAAATCGAGGGGTAATTCACTGAGGATATAGGTGCACAAAGAGGAGGATTTATGAGGATGTATAAGGATTTCTCGAGGATGTATGATGATTTCTTGAGGATATACCAGGATACAACTGTTTACCATGAATTTATTTGTCCTTAAACTATCAAAAATTTTAAATTGCACTAAATAGAAAATAAGATAGTGTGGATTTACCTGTGAAAAATTAGAATAAAATTAAAAAATGTGTTCCACAGGGCTCCGTCTTGGCCCTTCTCCTCTACCTCATCTACACTCACGACACCCCCCCAAAACCACTCTACGTCCAAATGCCTCCTATACGCCGACGATACAGCTCTAATTTCGGTAGCCAAAAATTCTAACCAACTAAATACTCGAACCCAAAATCTGTTAAACCAGTACTCTTACTGGTGTAGCAGATGGAGGGCCTCATTAAATCCACAGAAAACACAATTCATCGTCTTTAAACACCCAAATTCTCAAAGAACCTCCCAGAACCCCCAACTCGTAAATGTAGATATCCTGGGAGTCAGGCTCGCTCAACCAACTGAAGTTGACTATTTAGGGTTACTATTTTCTTGTACATTTAATTGGTCCTCGGATGTCCAACGCTCTCTTGATAAGATGCAAAAACGAGCCAGTTTCCTTGGGGCTTTGTGCGGACGAATGGGGCGTTGCAACACAAACACCCTTATTCACACTTACAATTCCTTCATCCGACCCGTTACCAAATACAGAGCTGTACCCTACGACGTACTTCCACACACTTATCCCACACTCGAAAGAGGTATACTCAGACGTTGCCAGTATCTTTCCTCTCGCTCCCCCAGCGGAGAAGTTTTCGAAAACATCTCCAACACCCCATCTTCACACGTTTCCAAACCCTTAAATAAATAATACGTCTCTCGCACGCTGAAAGGCATCAACACACTCACAAGACACTACAAACTCCATGGCGTCTAAACCAACTCCCACTTTTTCGAAAACCGAAAAGAAAAATGCCACAACCAAATCTGAGACTTCTCTCAGACTCCCCCCCCTCACCGTTGAACTCCAGGATCTGCTGGAATCAGCCCCTCTAAACATTAGATAGACCTTTCCCAATCATATAATTAGAAATTCATACTATTTGTACAATATCGTGATTTAGGTTTTTGAGGTTTCCCTAAATCATATTCCTCACCTTATACTTGGACTTGTCCATTTATGAGGTTGGAAATAACAAAATTGGCGATATTTTTGGGGAACACAACCTTCCACACAGGTCCCACACGCGCTCATGACACATTAGGAAATAGGTTACTTTTTGTAATCAGGGCAGACCTCCCTTAAAAAGAGGATAATTCCTATAGCAGGGAATTAGGAAAATAAAATGTCCTAGAAAATGTAAAATTACTTATGAAAAAGACATTAAAAAAAAAATTATATATCTTCATTCTAGTTTCAAATTATGATCGCCTAATTAATTGCATTATATAGAACTATGAGAAAATGTTATTCTAATATTCACTAAAAAACAAAATGATTGTTTAACGGTTTCCTTCTGTTTCTAACACTATTATCATTGTATTATTATTAAATGTTTTTCTAGCAGCAATATAAATGTTCTTAAATTATATTTACAAATGATGTGCAACATCCAGTGGCGGTTTGTCCGTAAGGGCACTTGGGCACGTGCCCTAGTATAATAAAGAAAACAAAAATAACTTACATATTTTATATTTTCCTCAATGCCTATTATTATTATTTCATCTAATATTCAGCGCAAACCGCGTTGGCACGACACTGGACGACCGGGCGTTGAGCGACGTTCCGAAGATGGGCACAGGGCACAGTAAATGTGCGCCTCTGTTGTTTTCTCTCTCATTATGATGCGAAAAACAAGAACAACGACAATATCGCTTAGCAAGAGATGAACACATGCGATGGATTATACGTCACAAGCAGGGCGCTGTCCCAGATTAACCTACACCAGATACGATTGTATGCGGCGGCAATAGCCTAGAGCTCCTACCACTTTCTTCCTAGATCCAGCGGAAGAAATAGTACGGACGATTGCGTTGGCTCCAGTGTCAGCAGAGCTTGCAACCGTTGAACGTTTAGTCCGACCGTCTAGGTTACAAAACATCGCCGAACTTGTGAATTTGTGAAATTTATTATGACGGGATATAAATTTGTAGATGTACATCTGAAAATAGAGATGGGACAAAATTTTAATTTTTCTTTTGTCTGACTTTTTCGAGGATTTCAAATCTCTGTTTGCATATTTAAGAGTATAAAAAATTCTGAGTCTTATAAATAAATTAACGGTGTACATTTTCGCAAATTGTTGGCAAGGATGACCAAATTCTATTTTGCTCATCTCAAAAAGGTATGCGTTGGAAATTCCAGGCTTAGTTGACAAACTATCAAATAGAGATATAAATATTTTTTTTAATTTGAAAATATAAAAGAGAAATTTTTCGCTGGGAGATTTTAAATTGCCAAACACCTTTTCTTCAGAGTCGTATGCTTTAAAATGCGTTAACAAGTTAGAATTGTTAAGTAAATTGCATTCTTCTGATAAATTTACGAAAATTTCGCAAGAGTGGATATGTAATGATTTTTTGATTAAATATACATAGTTAAATGCATTTTGAGTGGTCACATTTAGCTCCCTGTAGTCAAATTCAGAAATCGTTATTGCCCCAATTGATTGTTTTGAAATATATTTAATTTTCATTAAGCAGAGAACCTGTTTACCTAAGGGAAAAACGAATCCTGGGATTCCTTTCCAGTGTGTGCCCCACTGCCGCTAGTGCCCACGAGCCGCCACTGGCAACATCAATACCTATATTATATTTTTTATCAAGTATAGAATGAAAATGTTGTATAATATTAGTAATATATGAGTTTTTACTGCATTATAGGATTTACTTTATATATGTCTATAATTATGTTGTGTAGGGGTTTTAATAAACTTTGTAGGTTTTTTTTTTACTTGTTGATCTGTCTTGTTCACATTCACGAGTATACTTTTATACAGCGTAGAGCCCTATCTTGTATTTTTGGCATTATAATCACCTCAAATAAATTAACGTCATTCAAATGTAAATTTCTGTAGGAATCTTCATATATAACATAAAACGGACTTTACTGTAACGGATAAACCACTACGAAAAGCAGTTTCTGTGAGAGCCAGGAAGTCGTCGCAAGACCAGACGGGTTTGGTGTCTCCTCGAGAAGACGCCTGCCTCTACCGAAACTACTTAATATTTATTTTATTTTTTTCGAAAATACTGTTCATCAGGTCTCCAGTCTACGTTGAACGTTGGAGTTGATTTGCAATTATTTTTAAAAACGTCGAATGTTCAGTTAGATCAATTTACATTTTACTTACTGCTCTACTTATTTTACGACCATCCTTCTCAATTAAGGATCGTTTGCGTTCAATCAATTTCAGTATTTATAAGAAGAAATATACTGAGACAGAACCGTCGTCGATGTTATCACGAACTTAGTACAGTAAAAGGGTATAAAACAAAAGGGCAAAAATGTTATTTAACTTGTATGAAAATCTGTATCATTCAACTTTACATATGAAGACGAATCTTTTACTGTCTTCAAACGGGGAAAAGTTAATTTAGTTTTAGAGTGTAAAGAATGGGTTTATGAAGGGAGATTAACAATTTTAAATAAGCAAAAATCATCGCTATATAATTGGAAAATCGATTAAAAGTGTAATATACTTGGTGAATACCATTTATAACTAACCTCTGCTTTAAATTTTAATAAGCTATGCAATACAATCAAGAATTATTGGCGGAAATAAAAACCAATTTGTTTAATAGCTTCATATCGATCAAAAAGTTCATACCCTGACCGCTAGAGAGTCAGTGATCGTTTCTAGCATTGTTAATAGAGCAAGCATCCATTTTATATCCAAATTTGATCTACGTATGACTTTGAAAAGGTATGTATCCTATTACTTTCTATTGTATAGATCAAAGACAAGGAAAGAATATCCTTATATCTCATAATTTGTGATTTTATTTACAGTAGCTGTACTATGATGTGCCTGTGTTGTCACAAAATATCGGATAGGAATAATATATTCATTTTAACTTTGCGTAATTAAAATCAGTTGTGTTTAATATGTATTTATTTTGATTTGGTTGTTTTGATAAAATAATCTGTTTCATATTTTTAATTTTACATTTAAAAATATGAATGAATTAGATTTTTGTTTAATTTAAAATATATTTAAGGTTATAGGTGAAGAAAATAATGGGGGATTAAAGGGGGTTGAAATAAAAAAATCATAAATCAAAAATCTCTATAAAGCTCTATAATGGAAAAAATCTGTTTTGAATTTATAAAAAATAAAATTGATTCTGAAACAAATCTGAATAAATAGGGGTAAAATATTAAAAAAAAATCCTAACCCAAGAACGAAAAATGATATTAAATTGAAATTTTTACCAAAAATCAAACCCTTTGATTTTAAAAAATCTGATTAAAAATGGGGATTTTAAGGGGGGTTGAAATTAAAAAAAAGACAAATCAAAAACGTGAAGCGATATCAACATGAAATTTTACAAAAATCAAGCTCTCTAAAGAGATAAAACATATTGATTCAAAAAAAAAAATAATAAAAATAGAGGTTTAAATATATAAAAAAAAAACCTAACTCAAAAACCAACAATAATAACAAGTTAAAATTTTTGGCAATAATCAAGCTCTATAAGGAAACAAAGACTATCGATTTTACAAAATACTGAATAATATTGAAATAAATCTCGGAAAAATCAAGCCTCATAAGGGGATAAAACCTACTGATTATGAAAAAAAAACTGATTCAAAATGGGGGGTGAAGGTGGATCTGTATGAAGAGTATAATATAGAATGCCAGTCTATATCTTCATTCTAGTTTAACACATCAGATTATGAAGAGTTAAGTTTTGTTTTAAATAAGACCTCAAAATTGGTGAGAAGCTAGACATTAGACCTAAAATCCGCAAAACCTAAGAGGTTACAAAAGAGAAAATTGTAATTTTTAGGCTTATTTGATATTTGATCATAAAGAAAATGTGTTTTTCTTTTTGCAGGGGTGAAATATTTGACTATTTCTTTATCTCACAGACGCGATATGCCTAATTAGCAGTTAAATATAAAATACGGGTGTTGTTTTTTTTTTTTTATAATCCTCTTAAATTTCATGAAAACCTGATTTATAAAGGGATACATTTATTTACTATTTTATTGATACTTAAAAAAAGGAATACCTTATAGACATAAATTTGGTATTAACTTCTTTTAAAACAAATAAACACATGTTTTGCCAGTTTGCGAAAATTCAGTGATATACCTAAAATAAAATATAAAATTTCTAGATTACCAATAAAAATTAAAACTATAAATACAGGGTGTACCAATAAACACTCCCGGGTCAGATATTTTGGTAAGAAATAGGGATATTTTAATTCTGCAAAAGCCAGTTTAGAGAGGAGGTACTAAGAGAGCTTCAGTTGAAGATATAAATTGATTTTAAATAAGTCGTTATCTAGATGGCGCTGCGCTCAATAATTTTTTTTTCGATGGGAGGAATTTTTTTGTGTAGTGCATTTTGTTCTATGAACTAATTCGATAAATCTAGCCATTTTTGATATTCAGAGTGTTTTTCGGCATTAATCATTGGATTTTAAGGAAATGCTGAAACAGGTCGATTTTTATTCCAAATTGTACACATTTTTACAATACAGACATCTGTCATGTGTCGAACTCCCTCCCTTGCATTTCTCCAACAACTTAATTTTAAATAGGTAATGTACCATGTATGGCGCATCATTGAAATGGTAATTTAATGGAGGATTTAGAAATATGCCGGTACATTGCGTTACTTAAATTTTTGCTCCCTCTAGCGGGATAAAAAACTATTACGTATTATAAAGAGTGACACTGCCATGTCTAGTACATTATTAAAAAGGTAATTTTATGGGGAATTCAGAAATATTACTATTTATTGCGATACATTTAATTGTACCGCCCTTTATCGGGATAAAAAACTGTACGTATTATAAAGTGTGATACCTAATTTGAAAGCAAATTTAATTACTAATTCAATGTATCACACAACATTAATATAATTATTCTCCATATTGCACTTGCTATATTTTGAAAATTAGTAATGCATTATTTTAAACATTATTGCTAACTTTATTTTGTTGCAAGTGCAATATGGAAATATTTACATTATTATTATTTGGTACATTAAATTAGTTTTCAAATGAAGTGTCACACTTTATAATGCGTTTTTATCCCGATAGAGGGCGCTAAAATTAAAAATTTCGCAATTAAGTCATATTTCTTTCTCCATAAAATTACCTTATCAGTGATGTGTCATAACATGGTACATTCCTAAGGGGGTTGAGACATGACAGATGTCTGTATTGTAAAAATGTGTTAAATTTGGAATAAAAATCGACTTTTTTTGCATTTGCTTAAAATCCAATGATTAATGCCGAAAAACAGGATGAAACTATTTTGAGTGACCCTCTCTGTATATCAAAAATGGCTAGATTTATCGAATTAGTTTATAGAACAAAATCTGCTTAAAAATGCATTTTTTAGAAGATGCGCTATATAAGAAAGATCTTCCCCAAAAATTGAAGCTCTCTTAGTGCTCTATGAACTGACTTTTACAGAATTAAAATATCTCTCATTACTTACTAAAATACCTAGTCTGGGAGTTGTATTGGTACACCCTGTATATACATGTATATTGAAATTTAGTTGTAAACAGTAAAAAATTACAAGACTAACAAAACAAAAATTCACTAAGAATACTGAAATCATCGACATTTTTTTATCTATATGATATATACATACCAGAAGGCATTTGAGTTAGATCTCTTCGTTGAAGACCAATATAACGAAAATATACCCAGACAGCACACCAAATCCTTTGGATATCTACTGGACATCCCAATATTCACTGAATGTCCAGTCCATGGTGGATATCTATTTTATTTCCATGAGATGTAATTTATAGACATGCAAATGCCCATAAATAATAGTAATTATATAGCAAATTATTAAAAAATTACGCCATTGTGGCTAATAGTACCGTTCAGATATTTAAAATTCATTTTTTTAAGGTGTATTCATTATCCCGTGGACATCCACTAAATATATCAAAGTCTAGGTGCGAACGCAAACCATAGTGGATATCCACAAGATGTAATTTTTGATTTTGCCCACTAAGAAGAAAGTCATTCTTGGACCGGTTTCGTCCTTATTAGGACTTATCAGGACTAGAATTATTTCCTTTTTTAAACCGACTTCAAAAAAGGAGGAGGTCCTCAATTCGTCACGATATTTTTTTTTTTTTATGTATGTATGTATGTATGTATGTATGTTCAGCGATAATTCTTCAACACGGTGTCCGATTTCAATCATTCTTTTTTTGTTAGAAAGGGGGTACTTCAGGGGTGGTCCCATATAAATTTGGTCAAAATATAATAATTGGGTCCGTGAGAAAATCCTCAAACTCTTCATTTTTTATATATGTTTAGCGATAATGCTTTACCACCTTATCCGATTTATATGATTCTTGTTTTGTTAGTAAGGGGATACTTAGGGCGTGATCCCACATAAATTTGAAGTCGGTTTTTTGAAATTTTTAATTTCTAATACTTGTTAAGAATAGCCCGCCGCCTGGCTGGAGTCGAGAATTTCTATATATTGCAAAAGAGTCCTAATAAGGACGAAAACGGTCCAAGAATGACTTTCTCCTTAGTGGGCAAAATCTTTGAGTATTATTTTATGTATTTTACTGAATATTTTGCTGAATATCTTCTATATCCTGGATATAGACGGACATTTGAGATATCCATATTAGATCCACTGGATATATATAATATCTTGTGGATATATTGGATATCCACAAAATATATTCTGTGAATATCTCTGGGGTTTCTTGTATTGTCCTGGGAGATGCCCATTATATATTTTGCTGGATATCCATAGGATATCTTCTATATTCTGGATATAGACGGACATTTGGATATCCACGGGATATTTCTGATATCCTGTGGATATATTGGATATCCACAAAAGATATTCTGCGGATATCTCTGGAATTTGGTGTGTTGTCTGGGTAATTATAAAAAAAATAATAATAAATGAAGATTATCCAACTGCTCTAGAAAAAAGAAGAAAATAATGCTAGGTACCTATATGTATTCACAATCAATATAAAATCTCAACTGGGGGTGGGTTCACTTATCAAAAATATGATAACAAATAAAGTAAAAAAAAATGAACACAATAAATTCTTTTTTGTCTTCTTTCTTTTCTCTACTACGATTTCTCTGCTTGTCTATTTTCTACCACTGCCCGTTGGTCCTGCCAGTTGCTCGTCCCAGGTTGTTCTTCCTGTGTTTCTGCTATCTGCTCTCCTTTCTGCTAATGCTTTATGTCTTTAAATTTTTGTAATGAAATTTATGTTTACATTTTGTTATTATTGGCTGTATTTTTTAATATAACACTGATAAACGCTGTGCTGGACAGTTTTCTACTATAGATTGTTTGTCCAAAGAATCACAAATGTAGTTTTTAAATATTCCTCGTACAATAGCATCGGATATTTCGACACGAATGCCTCGTATCTATTTGAATAATAAATGCCATATAGCGAATACGTGACTTCTCGTCAATAATCCCGAAACACTTGCTCCGAATCTATTTTAGCGCTATTTCAGATTCCTTGTTGTAGACAAAGTGCTTAGCGGTGGTGGTGCTTTCACCTCCAACCATGCCATGCCAGCGCCCCATCCCCATTGTATTGTATCGTCAACGCGTATTGTTCCGACCTTTTATGGCGATTGTCTCGCGTACAAAAGCCTTCCTATTCTTCTTCCTCTCTGTTCCATTCCATCGGCTGGCTCTACGACTATCGACTGAGAAAGCAAAGAAAATGAGAAAAATCGTCGCAAAACAATATTATTTTAATTATGGATCAAAGGGAGACGTCCGGAGACCTCTCGACTAGATTTCGCCGATGATAAACTTGCCGTTCAGACAAAAGAAACGAAACAATGCCAGTCGACGATAGTGATGACACAAAGATGTAAAAGATTTTCAATTGAATCGATAAGATTTTTTGTTAATTGAGTTGATAACTGCATGCCAGTAGAAATCGGAATGAATAGATTTCTATTATTAGATGTAAGTACGATGAAACGTTTTGTTCTGTGCTACGAGGGTTAATCAGTATGTTGTCATCTTTAAAACTCCTTATAGTTGCCATTTTGTAGGTCTCGCTGAGTATATTCCGAATCATTATGGGTTTGTTGAGATCAAAGAGGTTAGAAAGGGTAGATATAACATAAGAAACATTTGTTGCTGCGCGAATTTTGCCAAAACCGAAAAACTGGGTGGAAGGAGTAGGGAGATGTTCTGGACTGGACTTAAATATTTGTATTGTAGTACCTAATTTTCGTAGGTAACTAAAAGTTTAAAAATTATGCGACGTTTTTTTGACTTCATTTGTTAGCACGATTCATTTATGATGAGGGCAATAACACTTTATCAATATATAGTTAGTAGCTAAGGGTCGATTCCACCGTTGTGTTAAACGAAGTTTAAATTACTATTGCCGAATTCTCCTTAAAATTGTCTTTTCAATGACGTGTCATACTTGGCACTTTCCCTATTTAACTTGCATTGGTTAAAGCATTTTTTGGCGTGCTCCCGTTGATAAACAGTAACATAGAAATCGTGACATGTCAAATTTCCCCACTAGTTCATTTAAAATAACGGTAGAAGGTCGAGAAACGCCGCACTTGACGAGACCACTTGTCCCCTACGTATTTTGGGGTGCTGATTACGAAAATGAGGGTTAAAACTGACAGCAATGGTTGGAACACCCCTAAAATTGCAAAAAACACCCCTAGATAGGGGTGTTTTCGACTGTACTTATTGTTTTGCAAACTAACTCATCTCATATGTTTTTTGAGGCACTGATTACGAAAATCGAGATTAAAACTTGCAGCAATGGTTGAACCACCCTTAAAATTGCAAAAAAAAACACCCCTAGATAGAGGTGTTTTTCGACTGTACTTGTTGTTTTGAAAACTAACTCATCTCATATGTTTTTTGGGTAGCCGATTTCGAAAATCGGGGTGTCGAGACTGAAAAATTTGTGACACCCCCCACATGCCAGAAACACCCCTTCCAAGGGGTGAATTTTCGGAAAAAATTACCAGTCACGGTGTTTCGCGAACTAAGTCATCTTATATGTTCTCCAAATTAATTTTAATTTTTGAACAAAAAGTATTAAGATCTTTCTGATACTCGTATTTTTTTAGTCTTTATTTAAAGTGATTCAGAAGTTGATTGGGCCGAAACAACAACAGAATTTGACGAGGATGAAGAAATTTCTCCATGCAAAATACCAAGACTAGATTTGAATACAACTGAATAGTGATATCTTGTAAGAAGTTTAATACTTGTCATATTTCATTTTTAGTTTTTGTATTTTATATTTCATTTTTCACCAAAATCCACCGTTTGGGAGGGTTGTTTCGGGCATGTGGGGGTGTCACACAAATTTTCCAGTCTCGACACCCCGATTTTCGAAATCAGTGACCCAAAAAACATACAGTATGGTTCAAATGAAAGGAATAAATTCATTATAATGGAAGTAGGTGGTTTTTCGAAAAAATGCTCGGACAGGTCAATTTTGTTTACTAAAAGCGCAATTTTTTAAATAGAATTTAATTTTCCCCCACTTCCCATTTTTGGGCAGTGACGTCATTGACAATTTTTTTAAATAGTAACCCCAATTTTTTTTTCTTGATTTTGATAGATCTTGCAATTTCCTACTCGGAAACATAATATTTGAAATATCTGACATAACAATTTTTTTTGAATAAAAGTCATTTAAAGATCAGATACATAAATTTTATTTTATTTTGAAACACAATAAATGAATAAAAGATTATTTGTAATTAAGTGCTTCATCTAAAAAAATAATAATAATAAAAAGAATTTAATGACAATTTCACAAATTCTTTTTTATTATTATTATTAATTATTTTGTTAGATTAAGCACTTAATTACAAATAATTATCTTTTATTCATTTATTGTGTTCTCAAAATAAAATAAAATTTATGTGTCTGATCTTTAAATGTCTTTTATTCAAAAAAAATTGTTATGTAAGATATTTCAAATATTATGTTTCCGAGTAGGAAATTGCAAGATCTATCAAAATCAAGAAAAAGAAATTGGGGTTACTATTTAAAAAAATTGTCAATGACGTCACTGCCCAAAAATGTGAAGTGGGGGAAAATTGAATTCTATTTAAAAAATTGCGCTTTGAGTAAACAAAATTGACCTGTCCGAGCATTTTTTCGAAAAACCAACTACTTCCATTATAATGAATTTATTCCTTTCATTTGAACCATACTGTATGAGATGAGTTAGTTTGCAAAACAGCAAGTACAATCAGAAACACCCCTACTTAGGGGTATTCTTTGCAATTTTAGGGGTGGCTCAACCATTACTGCAAGTTTTAACCCCCATTTCCGTAATCAGCGCCCCAAAAAACATATAAGATTGCTGAGTTTGCAAAACAACAAGTACAGTCGAAAAACACCCCTAGTTAGGGGTGTTTTTTACAATTTTAGGGGTGATCCAACCATTGCTGCCAGTTTTAACCCTCGTTTTCGTAAACAACGCCCCAAAATACGTAGGGGACCAGTGGTCTCGTCAAGTGCGGCGTTTCTCGACCTTTTACCGTTATTTTAAATGGACACTATCATGTTTAAAAAAAAATTCTTCGCTAAAATAATATAATAATACTCTCCCTAATTCACCCCCTTACGAGTTAATTTCAACCCCTGAAGTCGACTGAACGACTTGTGTAGGGGAAGGGACGGCTATTATTATTATTTGCCGTGGCGCTCTGGGGCGACTTAATGATGATTGATGGTGCCATTTGACTTACAGGTAAGGAAAACCCGGAAAACCTCACCCACCATCATCGAGACGATAATGTATGGCGATTTTATAATCTGCATGTCATATCAATAGAAATTGAATTTCTATTAATACGGCACACATCAAATCTGATCTAGTCTGGGATTCTGAACCGGTTAACGTCAGTCGTCAACGTTTTAGATAAACGAGCTTATATTTTGTGTATTTAAAAGGTATTTAACAATAAACAAACTGTAAAAATTCTAAAATTGAGGAAGATAGGCAATTTTTCTTTTATATAACAAATTCAAATAGAATTTAGAGACATTTCAACGAAACCACAGACTCAATAATTAATTATTATAAAAATATGAACGCACAAAATAAAACGCAGCTACCAAAAATTCCAAAACAAAACGGCATCACGGAACGCTATGGACGAAAACTTAAAATTTAAAATGTCAACTGTCACTATCAACCGTTTGTTCACTACCTCACGAGGTCGGGAACAGCTATTCGATTCTGATTGACGTTTTCGGGACGTGATGTCCCGAGTTTACAATTTGAGCGATTCTAATTCCAACTTACGTTCCAGATGTCTCGAGTATAGTTGTCAGATTCACTCGGGACCTAAAGAGGTAGCGTAACGTGAGTGAAATTAGTAAAAGTATGGTTAAGAAATGCTTTATTTTGATATTTTTGTGTTGAAATTAAAAAAATGAGTTTTTTAAATAATCCAGAACATTTATCTACAATTTTAAATATATTGTGTGAACACGAACATTTTGCAAGTGGCATATTTTTAATTATTCCTCATTGTATTTTTTTTTGTAGGAGTTATGTTTTATTTTAACCACATTATAAAAAAATTAGTAAACTCAAAAACAATATTTTTTCCTAATATTACAGAAGAAAACCAAATACAGCATACATTAATTTATTTAGGAAATATAATTTATTATTTGTATAATTTTTTTTTTAATATACTAAATATATACAGAATAGGCTCAATTTATAATACAAACAGTTATACAATAATATAAATAAGAAATGTTTAAGTAATTGAGTGTAGAGGAATGACGTATGACAGTTAATATCATAAAAATATGTCCTCCTTCAAACTAAAATCGATCTGTCCGAGCGTTTTTTTAACATCCATGATACTAATACCCAAAACCCCTATCAAGTTTTCGTTGGGTCACCTTGTATAAAGACTATTTATAATTAAGAAAATTAGCTCATAAATAATAATCTTTAAACAAAATATAAATTAAATGAATCGATCCCATATTATTATAGAGAAATACTAAATAAATAGTTTTGAAAAAACTATTAAAACCAGATGTGAAGTTTGAAACGAATAAATTTGTAATGAAATTGATATTTTGGTATTTGATTGTATGTTACTCTTCCTGAAAAAGCATTCGCCATAAAACAAGAAATAGTAAACAGTTTATAATAATAACTTTTATTTGCTACTTTATAACATGTACCAATGACCAAGTACGGTTCTGTTTATTTTCAAATAAACAAATATGGTCGTCGATGTAATCTTTAAAAATTAAATAACTCACCGAAATAAATGTAAGTTTCCTTTATCACCGTCACACTTCGCACTTTTATTATAAATAAAGCTTTTTACAACACATCTTGGCATTTTCAACGGTAATTTCCAAAATTTAAGTCACTAAAATACCAAATTAATTCTCGTTGACACATTAAATTTGGACGAACAACGCTCTAACATGTGATGTCCTCAACTGTGATTGGTGGGTGTAAATAATTTCGAAGTGGGATTATGCGCAGTGTCTTATGTTCCATCCAAGGTTTGTATAATCTAAGGTTGAGATATCCAATGTTGATTAGTTTGATATAGACGCAAGTATTTAGGGACGAGAATTTGTAAATGGACTTCAGTTTGTGTAGTTACAATAACTTCAAAAATAGCATAGATATGGGCGTTTAAAGAAAACCACAAAAACTGTTGACAAAAACGGTTATAAGTATACTAAGTACATACGTTTTTTAAATTATTAAACCTACATAATAATTTACAAAGCAAGATGTTAAACCTATGCAGTAAAACTGTTAGCTCCTTAGACTGGTTGTCATTGATAAGTTGACAGATGTTTTTAATTAGGCATTCCAACGACCTGTCCAAATGGCTACCAGTGGGTAATGACAGTTTAGATATGGCAACCCTGTTGTCATGTTGTCATTAACAGGGTCAATGATACATATATAGTTATATAGATTGCTCAAAGCTGGTCGTTTACGAGCGGCCATATTGCCTGGCAAATATATATTAATTTGAATCGGTTTAGCAAAAATGTGTTTTAAAACCAATTTTTAGCCTTTAGATATTTAAAAAAAAATAATTGCTTACATTTTTACTTCAAGGCATAAGCTTATGTTTATTTTGAAAAATATGGATGGTCAATCTATGTAACTATCTATTTCATTGACCTTGTCAAATCACCAGGCCTACAGGGTTGCCATAATTTTGCCATATCATAACCCGTCAGAACCCACTGGTAGCCATTCAGTTTGGAATGCCTAATTCTGACGTTAGTTTTAGTTTTTGAGTTTTGATTAAATATAATTTGAGACAAATATACAATTCAAAAGTTTATCCCAGTGTATAAATATAATTTAGCTAAGAGGCTAAACCTACATAATCATTTAGAATTTTAAACAATTATACTAACCTTGGGCCTACGAAATTGATCACAGAAAATATTTTAAACAAGAAAAGAACTTTATCCGGATCACAAATTCTAATATTGGCGAGTAATCGGCACATTTGGATATTCCACGTGTAGCGCAGGTCATTCTCTCGATACTTCAATATGTGCGTTTACTCCCACTTGATACTAGCAACAGCGTAAAACACGCATGACAGGCAGAAATTAAATTAATCTAGGGAGATACTATATAGAAACTAATTCTTCTAATTTAAAGTACCTTTTTGTTAATTATGATTATAGAAGAAAATACTTTTAATAAAAGTTGATTGTGATATCATTTCTCTATAATTTTTGTCCTATACATGATTTCTCTAAAATGGACCATAATATAGAAATTTGAATTTTCAGTATTTTCGTTTCGAATAATAATTATCCTTAATTCATATTCTAAATAATTTTTGATTAGATGGGCCAGTCATATTTCTGAAACATCATATTTTGTTTATTATCGTAGTTTAATAAAAATCTCTTCTAAATAAATGTTTTATGCTTAAAATGTATTTTTACAATTTATTCTAAATGTAAAAAAATAAAAAAAACATATTGATTAATTAACAAACTAATCTATATGAAATGTATCGTCCTGCTGTTTCAGATGACCGAATGATTTTTACTACCTGCAAGAAAAAACAAACATTTTTTATTTTCTATAAATAAAAACTAAGCAATAGATATTCAAATATTAAAAAAAAAATTATACTTTTACATGAACGAAGTTATGTTTAGAATTTTGAACAATATATTCATTTTTAGAATTCAATATTCTATTTTTTCTAAAATTTATTTTATTTGAGAAAAAAGGAACAAGTTCTGAATAGAAATAATTTTTTGAATATTGAATGTAAAACATTTTAATTCCAAAGACAAATTACTTCAAATATAAAGCAGGACTAAAATAAACTTCATATTTCCAAGCAATAGATAATAAGTTAAATAATTTAATAGTTATTATTTATTGAAGAGATATAATTTCTTGAATGGAGTGAAACATTTTAAAATAATTTAATTTTATAAGAAAAACTATACTCTCTAAATATAATAATAAAAACCACAGATTACCCAGATGTAAAATCCAGGAAAAGATCAAAGGATTTTAAAATGAGATTTCTATGACCTTAAACTTTAAATGGGTATGGCATAGGTGTTGCTTATTTTTACTTATTTTCAATCATCTTTACTAAATATGACTTTCTCCTAAACATACGTTTGGATGTCACAAAATTTAATACTCAAAAAATTAGAAATTGACAACTGGTTTCATTATCAGGCCATGGTAAAGGAACAATCAAAATGAGGGGTACAAAGTTATGGGCATAATGTCATCAATTAATACAAGGTTGGTACCATTAAAGGCAAAGTCAGCACACAGGTATGTTGTAAACAAATTATTAAAAGTAAAAGTTTATTATACTTTATAATGGATATAAATTAAAGAAAATCGTATTTCATTAAAAAATGTTATAATTAAATGAAATGTTATACTTCTCCCTACAACAATCCAAAATTTGTATATTTTCTAGTAAATAAATAAATAAAACAAACTTACTTGTCCTCTTTTAAGACCAAAATACCTCGCTACAGGATCACCAGCTTGAATTCTCATCAACATATTTTCTTTCAATTTACTGAAAAAATCATTTAAGGAAAATAGAAAAATAAGATTGTTTTTATTAGAATGTCTCATAAAATGTCATTTTTCAGACAGATTGGAAATAAGAACTTTTAAAAATACTTCAAATGAATAGCTGAAAAATACTTTTACAACTCAGGCCACAACAGTAAAGCAGATCTGCTATCTTAACGCTTTGTCGATATTTTTTTTTGCTATTGTAAAATAGTAGTCCATAATCCACCTGTACATCAAATTTAAAAAGAAGCATTTTTAATTGAATAACAGAAAACTAAATAAACTATAATTAAATTGATTTGACATCAACACAGATATTTTTGAAAAACTCAACTTTTTATCCTTATAACATAAACTACTATTATTTTCAACATTAAATGTTATAACTATTTTTTTAAAGGATACTATCTAGCCAACAATTCCTGTTTCTCTTCCGGTGTCATAACAACATGTTCTGGCACCAATTCGTGTTCCGTAATATTAATAAGCAATTCTGATTCCAAAAATTGTTCTAAAATATACTTCGGCGCCATATCTACCAGAGATTGTTTGGCAGAAGGAGTCATACCTACAAATTTAATATTTAAATATGATACTTTTGATCAAGTAAGCAATTTGTGTACCTGCTTGAACGACTATAATGGCTCTGTGAATGTTTTCTTCCTGCATACGAGAACAATACGTTTTTATAGTTTTAATACCGATTTTTGGTTCTTCTGGAAAAAATACGAAAAGCTGGTCGGTAGGATCATCGTTATGAGCCACTAATACGATCAAATCACTTCTGCCCGGTCTCTTTTCACTAAAATATGAATACTTTACTATGAAATTTATTAGTATAAGAATTACGTTTACAGTACCTAGGTTTGTCTCCAAACTGTTCTTTAAATTGTTCTAATGTCTGGTCCAATTCATCCTGCGTTACTAAATATCCCCTATCGTGGCATAACTAGAAAATATTTGCTATAATATATTATCCCTAGAAATTAAGAAAAAGTGAGGTTAATCTTACTTGCATGACGGTTTTTCGTATTCTCCATAGTTTATAAGTTTCTGCTTCATCATCCATGGTTTAAGATTTTAATTTTAACGATGTGAATTGGCTGATTTCGTAGTTAAATTAATTCGAAATTTAAAATCTATTCTACAATTTACAACATAACAACAAATATGATTATATCGCCGTTTTCGTTAATATAATAACAGACTCTAGTGAGTTTCCAAGAGCGAGTTCAAACATAATCGTGATAACAATCAATATTTTTAATTCTCTCGTCTTATGGTGAAAACTTAGTAACTTCGCAGTAATAATTCTTCATCCATGCTTCAAAGTTGCTAGTTTTTAAATTGTTTATAAAATGCGTTTTCTTCTATATATTTAGATTTCATTTCATAGTTTTCGATCCATTTCGTCATGCATCGTTTGAACTCGTTTGTTTTGAATAAAATAATTTATAACATCGCAATTTTCCTCGAAATTCTTATAAATTAGCGTTATCTGTTACAAAAAACAAAATAATTTAATAGATTCAAACAAAACGACGGCTTGTTTGTTATACATTTGCTCGCACCGGAGAATTTATTAGTCAATTAATCCGTCGACGGATATCTATTCACTTCCTCTTCTTTTTATTTGACCCTCTTACGGTATGATTATTTCAATCGGGCCTATTACTATAAAGGCAATCTTTACCTGCCTTTTACTGTTATGTACATACCAGTCTTCTTCAATTAATTTCAACCTTTTACCTTGTGAACTCAAATTTTAATAAAAAATGTCTAAAATAAAAAATAAGAATGTTCCTTCTAATTTTATTGCTCTTTTTAAGAGAGATGGGTACAACAAAATACATTTTATTGTCAAAAATTGATAAAAAATTCGCGCATGTACAATCAAAATTTATTAGTTATATACGAGGCGTGCTCAAAAACTTAAATTTAGTTCAAGAGTAAAAGTACCTTTATTTTGGACCTTGTTAAAAATTATTCAAAGCTCTAAATAACTTTTAATAATAAATATATATATATAGGTACTTTACTTCTAATTGATTTTTATTATACACGTACATAACTGATACATTTTTCATTTTAGATCATGCAGTTGTATCAAGAATTTTTTTTTGAAAGTATAAAAACATTTTCAGACTTTTGACAGATAGTATATTTAAAATTTCAATTCGATAAATAATAAAAATTCCGATTTTATTAATAATATATTTAGGTCTTAGGAAAAAATAAAAACACTTTATTAACTTAGAAAAAACATCTATTCAGTTTATTCGTCTGGTACTTCTATTGAACCATCATTGACTTCGTCTATAACGTCATGAGGTGCTTTTCCATCGATGGTGCAACCTACAGATTGTGCGGTACCCAATACTTCCTTGACACAACCAGAAAGTTGTTTGGCCATAGACCGGGGCCTCATTTGCTTTGCAATTGTGATTATTTCATCAAAGGTAATGTTGCCACTGTGTTTAACTTAAAGAAGAAAAAAAAAGTTTTCTTTAAAAATTCCTATTATTGAATAATAATTATTATTAAATAAATAAATTAATAAAAAAATGATTTTCCTATAAAGTTATCAAAAATATTGAGTACATAAAGCGTTTAAAATATGAATTAAAGACAATAAAAAATATTTTTTCCATATTTTCATTGCCAATGAAAATAATAAAAAATTCAAAATTTCTTTCTTAAAATTTTTCCTTACAGTTCATTTTAGAAAAATCACTTATGGGAAAAAAATTATAGAAAATACACGCGTAAACAAGTTTTAAATAAATGTTATATGAATTCAAAAAAATAAGTATTTTAAAATTTTTTTTTGGATATACAGGTTGTTACATTTTGCTTGGCAAATAAAAATGTATTATTTAATTGTATTTTATTTGTTTTAGAATGGTTTATGTTGCATATAGTGTGTTAAAATCCGAGGTTATGATTTTCTTCTAATAAGATGCACATCGTTTGCCTTTGCTTTTTAATTTATTTACTTACATATAAAAAAAAGTATAAGTGTTCAAATATACCTATTCAAAAAACATCAAATTACATGAACTTAGTAAATACTCACTGTTCTTTTGCTTCTTTCTATCACGTGGTGGTTCTTTTAAAGCCTTAATAATAAGAGAGGCGGCTGATGGTACGACAGAAATTGTAGCCTGACGATTTTGGATTTTCAATTGAACGGTTATTTTCAAACCTTTCCAGTCGGCGGTTCCTTTAGCGATATCGTCACCAACTTTCTTTGGAGACTACAACAAAAAACATACACTCACAGAAACGTCGTTTAAATTTAATAATAAAAACTTACCAACCCTAGTGGACCAATTTTAGGGGCCAAAGATGAAGTAGCGCCCACTTCTCCTCCTACACATCTTAAGTAAACTGAAAATAAAACATATAAAACGTAAAAATATTTTCTGTAACACCAAATATAGGTTATGATTACATATTTCGTTTATTTTGAATTTGCAATGGACCTACCGTATTTTACTTCTGTGGGATCGAATTTAGGTGGCATTTTTAATTATATATTATGGATATTTTATAAAAATAAGGCGAATCTACGCCGATGAATGTAGATTTTTGCCTATGTGAAAAATTTTTCACAATGGAAAATATTAGAAAGACACTTGACAGTTGTCAAATGTCATTTAACTGATTTCTTCTTTTTTAAGTAGACTCGATAAATTTGAAAGATAGTTTAATCAATCTATTTTCTTTTCTACCTTCCTATTTTTATTGTTCAATGTAAGCCTTTTAATTGTTTTTTAATAATAATAAAAAAATATTAATTAATTATACAAATTATTATAAATTACTTAACACTATATTAATTAGAAAACAAATTGAGGTGGCCAATTGTGATTTAGGGCAAAGGCCATTACAGATTGAACAACGAAGTAGAGAAATATAATCTCAAAAAAACCATAGATAACAAAAAAAAGAGAAGAGAAGGTTTGAATAATGTACGGAAATTTACTTTATTTTTAGTTCATCAAAACGCGATTCGCGTGCTGCGATGACTAAATACAAAGCCATTTTATACCTATATAATAATTAAAAAAATGTGATCAAATAATTGGATAATTGTTACAAATTTATAAAGTTAATAAAGCTAATTTAATTATTATGAGGTGGTGTAAATCTGGCTCTGATAGTGATAATAAATTAGGTAATTGGTTATGTTTTATGTTGTCCTAAAAAATATGACAGGCAGATATTTTTGCGGAAAATTTAGGTGAGTAAAATTTAATTAATTTTGTTTTAGTTAGATTTAAGTAATTTTATAGCTATAAAAATATACTGAGGTTCTTAAGAATGTCATTGCTCATAATGCCTTCGTCAAATTCACATTCAAAAGTAAATATAATGTAATGTTTTGTTTACTTTTTCAAATAGGTATAACTTCAGCTAAAAGAAAGCTAGAATTTTTTAATGATAAAATTTAATGTGTCGAGGAACCTTTAATAAAGAAACCGAGTGTAAGAAATGGAAAGTGTGTACAGGTAATTTATGAACAGATATTGTAGGACCTCATCATAGATTTACAAATTTAAAGGAATATGATGAAAAAAGCGCGATTGATGTATACTCAAAAAGAAATTGTTAAGTTTTTAGGGTGCTATTCATGATTATCTTTATGAAATACTACCCAAATATGGACATGTGTAATTTTTGCGAACATGTTAATTTTGAATAGTTCACTTGCCAAGAGCATAGGTACATCATATGTTTTTTTGAAATTATTGAACATCTGTGTACCTTTTATTATAAAAAAATATAAGAATTTAAAAAATAATATATCTGTTAATTTTTAAGATACACCCCACTTTTTTGTTTTAGATACTTATCCCTGGGTATGAAGACTTTTGGAATGGGCATTACAACTAAGCTGAACTGAAATAAATGGGTAAAAGGATAATTGAGTCATTCAGTGTCAGTGCCAGAGTTGGCTAACTAACAAAATTTCAAAGCAACTTATCTTTGCATACTATTTTAAAATAATTTCTATAAATGCCAAAGTTGCATTTCCTAAAATTATCATGACAAAACTAAATAAACACTTATTTGACAAGTGACTATTTTCTCAAACTTTGATCTACATCAACTCTTAATCAATTATTGTTTAGGCAACTCTGGCACCAAATACTCAAAAATAAAAAATTATTTGGCTAAGCGGGTTGCAGGAACATTGATTAAAATTTAGTTGTCTGATAAACTTTGACAGAGATTAGACTAAATAATTTGAAGTTTTTGTAAATCAGCCATATTACATTCTTTCAATTTTACATAATATAATGCAACATAGTTAGCAAATACTAAAAATAAAAATTGTTCAGGGAAAATTGATTGACTTAGTAAGGAAAATTAATACAAAAATTTCACTATCTGCCCATATTTCTTGCACATTAATAAGTCAATAGTACTAAGGCTTTTTAAAACAATTCTGGTATTTATAGATATAGATATGAAAATTGTACCCAGTTTTTGTTAATATTGATATATTATTTATTTTATAATAAATTAGTGTGTGATTACAGTGCTTATATTGTGATTAAGCTGTTAAATGTATAATGTAATGACATAGTTAATAGAAATATAATTTATTCATCTTTGAGAATTATACACTATACAAAGACACTAGGTACATAATGTAAAATCCTATCAGACTAGTCAAAAAAGTGTTACGTAAAATACATTAAAAAATAAAATATATATAATAGACAATTCATGTTAAGATTAGTTTAAAAGTTCAAAAAATCTTCTATACTATAAAATACATTATTTACAAGAAAATCATTAAGATGTTTTCTTAAATCATTACGACTAATTTGATGATAACCTGTAGTATCTTCTAATATGTTACTGAACTTATTGTAACACTTAATCCCAATATATTTTGGTGAATGCTGGCTTATTTGTAGTCATGAAAAAGGTTGATGGCTGTTAAATTTTAATCTAGTATCATATGAGTGCAGGTCTTTATTTTTCTTAAATATATGCTCATACCTTCTTTTGAGAAACAAAGGCTCTTTCACAGTATGGTGAAGAACCCCAAAATATTAACCCATATTGTAGAGTCGAATGAACCAAACCCAAATAGCATAGTTTTAAATATCAAAAGATAGTGTCTCCCTTAAATTTTGGATGATATAACAAGTACTTAATTTTGAAGTTACCATTATTATATGAGCTTCCCAATTTAATTTGGGATCTAATATTATTCCTAAAATTTTTATGTCGTCAACGCTTTGAATAGTTTTTCCGTCAACGTGCAAGTAGGGTTCGTAATCTGGTAATATGTTTTTGGGTAGAAATTGCATGAAGTTTGTTTTTGTTACATTTAATGCCAAACCGTTATCTTTACTATACTGGTTAATCTCACGAGATGCCTCGTTGCTACTTTGAGTGACCTGTTCAATTTGATCATCTGCCATTACAATATTGGTATCATTGGCATATTGAACTATTTGATGAGAGCTTAAACAAACATTACTTATATCACTTATAAAAACTATAAAAAGAAGTGGGCCCAAAATTGAACCTTGGGGAACTCCTATTGTACATGGAAGAGGATACGATTTTAGACTATTTGTTACAATTACTTGAGTTCGATTTATTAAGTAAGACTGTATCCATTCATAAGGTTTCTCTCGTATTCCTAACCCATTCATCTCCAATAATAAAAGATGATCCACCATATCAAATGCACGGCTAAGGTCATAGAAGAGTCCTAAAATATGCTTTTTATCATTGAGTGCTTGATATATAAACTCTAGGCAAGCTGCAATTGCAGTAGATGTTGACTTATTTTTTCTAAATCCATTTTGAGTATCTGGCAACATATTAAAACTTTCAAAGGTAATGAGTGAGTCTAATAGAGTATGTTGACTCAAACATTTTAGTTATTTGACTAGATATACAGATTAAACGATAATTTTCTATATTAGATGCAGATTATTTTTATAAAGAGGAATTCCTTTAGATTCCTTCATATTTGGGAATAATCCCGAAACAAAGGATTCATTAATCAAATGTGATGTGGGTTCAGCAATACAATGAGCAACCGATAACAGAATTTTACCATTTCGTCAATACCTTCAGTGGGTTTAGAAGTAGTTGAAAAAAAAACTTTTATGATGTTTATCAATACTCATAGTATAGTTAGGTACAATATTATTTTTATTTACATTCATAAAATAGTCATTGATATAATTTACTTTTTCTAAGGGTGTTAATTTGTCATCATTTGTAAGTTTAATAGGATTCAATAAGTTGGTTTTTCTTTTTCCCCTACTCTCGTTTATTATATTCCAGGATTCTTTCATTACATTATTACTTTTTAAAATACGATCATTATTTTTTCTTCTCAAATATTGTTTTGTTATTTTTTGATACTCTTTTTTTAAATTATTGTAACGTTATGTATAATATGTAGAATTTATTTCTTTCTTTAACCTGTTCATTTCACATAATAGATTAAGTAACTCTTTAATATGAGGTGGAAACTGATTTTTTAAATTTTGTAGTTTTATCGCTTTCTTTGTTTTCATAAATACAATATTGTAGTGGTATAGGAATGATTAATAAAAGATAGAAAATGTATCATTAAAATTAGTAGATGTGTATACTTCACGCCAATTTTCAACTGATAAAATATTTATAAAAGTTATTACGTTAGGATCACTTAAATCTCGTTTATATCTGTATTTAAATTCGTTATTTTCAAAATTAGGCAGTTTAATCGAACATAATAAGTAGTTATGATCAGACAAAAAAAGTATCATATACACCCACCTTATCTACATCAAAATTGGTAAAAAAATTATCTAAACAAGTTGAGGTTGTACTTGTTGTTCTTGTTGCAACATTTATATGATGTTTAATATTAAATTCCTTCAATAAGTCAATTAAAACAGTTTTTTGATTACCTTCAATCAAAAAATCTACGTTAATATCACCACAGATAAAATAGTGATTGTCGTTTTGATAAATATTATGAATTAATAGCTCTAGCTGATTTATAAAAGTGTTAAACTTAGTACAAGGTGACTTATACACAATAATAATAAATAAAAAAAGTTTAGAATCGATCTTTATTTTTCCACCACATACTTCAAATTCACCTTCTATACACCACCTATGTAAATTAATTGATTCAAAATTTGCAGCAATACTTGTTTTCATAAAGATACTAGCACCACCTTTTTCTTTATTTATCCGTGAAAAATATGATACTAGCTTAAAATCGTCAATTGAGGTAGCTTGTAAATTGTTAGAATCAAGCCAATGTTCAAATCAAGCCAATATTCTAAATAAAATAAACTTATTACTATTTTTTTTTTTTTTTTTATTTAAAACAAATGACATTTTCCATTTTCAGCATACAGGGTGTTTTTTAATATTGCGAAAAAATTCAGAGGCGTGTCCCTTGGACGAAATGAAGCAAAGAAGTTCCTATGAACATATGTCCTACGCCTCTTAGATTTTGAACTACAGGGTGGTTATTTTTTGCGATACATTTAATACCCTTGTAGATATTTTTCTGAAAATTGGTACGCAGTTTCTATGCATACAGGGGTATTAAATATATCGAAAAAAATAAATTTTTTTCTTATAACTTTACCACCATGTAGTTCAAAATCTAAGAGGCGTAGGACATATGTTCATAGGAACTTTTTTGCTTCATTTTGTCCAAGAGACACGCCTCTGGTTTTTTTCGCATTATTAAAAAAACACCCCGTATATTTACTATAAATTCATTTAACTTATTAATTATTCAAATTGTAAGTAAAAGCTGTAAAATAGGAAAATAGTGGCGTCGATACAAGGAGATGTAATGAGTAACAATGATTCAAATTTTATAAAAACAAGTTTTTTTTATTAAAGTCTTCCATTTTGGACTTACAAATAAAGTAAACTAAAAAATCGTGCCAGGTTTAAAACATAATCAAAATAATAAAAAAAGAGAGTGAACTAAATTAAAGTAGAACAATGCGAGTGTATCTGTTAGATTTTAAAATCAAGATCAATCCTTCTAGTGTGCCGATTTGCGAAAACATTTATTACATTTTCTTCAAAAGAAGGGAAAGAACGCATGCTTTCTAGTAAATCTCCTTCAATGTTCATCAAAGCCAATGTTGGCAGCCCCTCTTGTTTTTGTGAATTCCGAAGATATGTTTTTATTCTTTTCAGACAAGAGGATTTCTCTGTGGGACAACTTGTTGCAGGAATAGTTAAAATTAAACGTATGAGTTTAGTTAATTCTGGAAACACTGTATGTAATTGATGAGACATAATGTATTCGTGTAGTTTGAAAAAACTACCGTATTTCATGTCAGGGTCAATATAAATTACTGAAAGTTCACTTTTCAGTCGATCAGGATCAAAAAATGTCCCATACGTCTCAAACAAAACAGAAAATAATTCTTCGGGAAACACCTTTTCGAAAGTAGGGAATTGCTTCGAGTCAAGAAGATTTAGAAATTTCAACTTCGATATTTCGCTAAATCGTTGTGTGATGTTTAAGATAATAACATCTAAAATTTCATAAAATAAGCGAGCATAACTGTCTTTAACTTTATCATCTTCTTCTTTGATTGAATCAAAACGGATTCGTTTTCTAGATGGTTCATTTTCAGCAATAAACTGTTCCATATTGTTCCAAAAAAGATCAAATTCGCAACTCATTTTTTGCAGATGCGTTTTAAAATCGTCAAGCTTTTTATTGCAGTAATTAATATTGGAAAGCTTTGTTTGTAGAATTTTAAATTGAAAAATAGAAGAAAACAGAGATAAAAAGAAATTAAAATCAAAATCATTCAATAAATCTAAGAGTCCTCTTGCACACATAGTCGTCTCTCGATCCCATTCTGTGGATTCATTTCGTACAATTGTGTCAAATAGCGTCTGCATATCTTGTTTATGTACACTTATTGTTTCCACTAGTCTACTTTGAAAGTTCCACTTTGTAGGAATTGTCTTTGCGACGACACTATCCAATGCATGAGTTCTTTTGGATGATTTGATAAAAAAAGCAGAAAAACTTGAAAGATTTATGAAAAAAACTTTTACTTGTTTGATATAGCTGGCTGACTGGCTCAAAACTAAGTTAAGTTTGTGGGCATAGCAGTGAATAAATAGTGCGGATTTACAATGCTCTTGAAGATTAGCCTGTAGATCATTATGTTCTCCAGCCATCACAACTGCTCCATCATATGTTTGAGCTACTAATTTTTGTCGGCAATCAAATTCGTCCAAAATTTGTAAAATATGATTTAGTATGGAACCAGCTGTTCTGTCCGCGCTAATGTCCACAAAACGAATGAATCTTTCTTCAATATTCCCGTCCTTGGACACATATCGGAATATTACCGACAATTGAGATTCCAAATTAATGTCGGAAGCTGCATCTAAAATTAAGGCTACGTAAGAGGCCTCAGAAATTTCTAATTTTATTTTATTTGTCAGTACTTCTCCCACCGATAATATCAAATCATTTTGAATATCGGGCGACAGATCTCGGAAGACTGTAGAGTTTTCTAAATGGGTTTTAAAAGCATAATCGTTTCTTGCAAGTTCATAAACAAATTCTACATAATTTCCCTTGTTTGTTGAAAGTCCACTTTCATCGTGTGCCCTGAAGGGAAGACCTAATTTTCCCAAAAGACATGTCACATTAATCAGGTTTCCCATAATTTGTCTATTTATTTTTACTCTCTCATTGTGCTTTTCAATATCAAGTTTGTATGTACTACTAAGGGAGATTTCAATTCTTTGGTTTTTCCCAAATAAAAGCAAAGCCTTTTCGGACAAAATATGATTTATTGAATTTCTATGTTTCTTTCCCGACCTATATATGTTATTTAAATCATCGTAGCCGGTAGTATTCCATATATTCTTTTCCTCGGAAAACAATAGACAAGGCCAACAGAAAAGTTTATTGAGTGCCTTACAACCACACAGCCAGTGTTCACTTTTATAAACATTTTCACTAAAATGACGAATACACGATTTTAATTTAGTGTTAATATTCAAAATATGCCTTGGAGGTTCTTCTTCAATAGTTTTTAATTTTTCTAAATACATCATAGAACTGAAGGATGATTGCAAAATTCCTTCTATTTTACACCCGCACTTAGAATCCATGATACTATAAAAAGAATCATGCTCAGAATCGGCCATCACTATTCCGATACTCGCATTAGCATACGAACGAGATGTGTTAAAGAGAACACATCACAAAACAGCGTACTGAAAACACGAAACTCGGATTCACGGCCGGAAAGGTCGCTGACCTCGGCTCGTCCCAGGGGGGGGGGCTATTTTGATTTTCAGAAGTGTCATATGTCAACGTGGAAAAGGGTTTTAAAGCCAGTAAGGTTTATTAAAGGGATGTGACGCATCACCAGCATTAATGGAAGCTTCTCCACTGGAAAATGTTACTTTAAATTTCATAAATTTTAATGCCAACCATTTTTTAAATAACTTTACTTAGTAGTGTTCTACTTCACCGACTGTATCGATTTTATAGTTTAACAGAACGCGATTGGCGCGCTGCTGTCGTGGTCAAAACTTGATCTTGATTCTATCGGGTATTGGAAAACAAATTCAGGTGGTCAGTTGTGTTTTAGGGCAAAGGCCAGGAATGAAAATAAAAAAGATGAAGAAAAGCCCGAACACAGTCAAAACATTTTTTAAATTTTTTAGACATTTAACCATGTTTATTTTTTTTCTAGTGTAAGTTAGGTAAACATACCACTTTAACCTGTTCTAAAGAAAACGACTTGCAACATCTAATAGGCTGTTTTCAACCCCAATGATAAAATAGTCAAAATCAAATATCTCGGTTCCTAGACATACAAATATATTTATATTTTAGCATAAGGTAGGTACTAATACCACTTTCAATATCTGTTAAAGCGAACGACTTGCAAGATCAAATAGGGTGTTTTTCAACCCCAATGAAAAAATAGTCGCAATTAAATATCTCGGTTCCTAGATATAAAAATATAATTGTTTGGGTCCATAACACTTTAGTGTCACAAAAAGTAAGCCATTTAGAAAGAAAATAGAACCATTTTGAATGTGGTAGAGACTAATTCTTTACAAAAAAGTGCGGATTTTTTCAAAATATAACCATTTTTTTCTAACCTCAATTTTTTTATTTTTTGGAACATGAGTGAATTGTTCGCCGAGTTCAGGTACGAGTTTTGCAAAAATTTGTCAACACTCAAAAAAAAAACTAGTTTCTATAGTAAATTTTCGCAAAAAAATAGAAAAACAGCATTTTTCGAGAAAAATATAATGAAAAATTGAAGTGATCTAAAACCATATATTTTGTTGTTTGTAAAAATGCAGTATGTTTACCTATAGAGAGACAACTTAAAAAATATATTTTTCGTCATGAAATGTACCACCCCAAACATTTTTCCCATATTCGCACAAGAAAACATCACTAACAAAAAAATTGTATATTTTTTATACTGAAATATCAAAATATTTAAAAAAATTACGTAACCGAACGCACGTAAAAAATGAATTGAATGTCGCCTGAAATGAAAGCATACCTAATTTTTCAAAAAAAAATCGCTTCCCGACCAACTGACACAGAGATCAAAGAATATACATTCTTGCTTCTCAGCTTAATATCATTACTTCTGCCAAACAAACCTAAGTTGTCTTATCTATTGATTGTTGCAGTAAACGCAACATAAAATTTAAGAATATTTATTGATTTAAAATACATATTTTTCTGCAATATGCTCATAAATAGTCTTTAATAAATAATCAATAAAACGCTTAAAACCTATGTAAAATATAAAAACACAAATAAAATTGCGATAAATGAAATCAAACTCTCGACAAACGCACAAAAGAGCATCCGCGAATCGAAATTACTACGCTTCTATCAAGTAATTAGGCATTCCAAACTGAATGACTACCAGTGGGTTCTGACGGGTTATGATATGGCAAAATTATGGCAACCCTGTAAGCCTGGTGATTTGACAAGGTCAATGAAATAGATAGTTACATAGATTGATCATCCATATTTTTCAAAATAAACATAAGCTTATGCCTTGAAGTAAAAATGTAAGCAATTATTTTTTTTTAAATATCTAAAGGCTAAAAATTGGTTTTAAAACACATTTTTGCTAAACCGATTCAAATTAATAAATATTTGCCAGGCAATATGGCCGCTCGTAAACGACCAGCTTTGAGCAATCTATATAACTATATATGTATCATTGACCCTGTTAATGACAACATGACAACAGGGTTGCCATATCTAAACTGTCATTACCCACTGGTAGCCATTTGGACAGGTCGTTGGAATGCCTAATAGGTAGTTTTCAACATCCGCAATAAAAAATAGTTCCAACTTGGAAAGGCCATTTTTTTGAATTTTGGCTATAATCCGCAATTTTTTTTCCAAAAATCAAGAAATACCTATCTGTAGTTTTATTTAAAACATATGTCAAATCTGTAATTTTGTGACACTAAAGTGATATGTCACCAATTGTTTTTCTAGCATTAAGCTTTGGTTTCTTTGAACACTCCGTCGCGGTGAGCGGACAGTACGTCGACCGTCGCGTTTTGACGATTTTATCCAATCGGAGTATTTAAATGGGAACAGTTTTCTTGAATCCGCTTAGCTAAGCAGGACGGCGTCATGCCGCTGATTTGTCGCGACTAATCGGTTCAGATCTGTTGAGTTTGATATCAGCGGAATCGTCGGCGTGCGCGGAGACAGTTTGTGAATACAAATAATTATTTTTTTATTATTTTTATACCAATTAGTGATAAATTCACACATACAAATCATGAAATCTTAATAGATTTGAACTTAGTTATGCAGAAATGATCCAGAAATGACTTGAGTAGCTTTTTGATATGTTGCAGTCTAAAATTATATTCTTCTGAAATGATCCAACAATTTAGGATATATTAATAGTGAAAATCATAAATACTCGCTATATATTCTATTGTTATCGCGTAGAGAACTTAACTTTAACATCATTTTTCTCAAAATATGGTTTGGGTGGATTGGATCATTTCTTCATAACTACGTCCATTTGGTTCGACATATCCTCCTTTATACAGTGTGGCAGGAAATGTCGTCCTTTACTAAACTCAACACCAGTTCAAAAAGATCTGTAGAAAGTCTAAATTACTCCCTAAATATGGTTTCATTTCCAAAAAGCCTCCGCTGTACCGTGATATTAAAGGCACCTTCTGTATCGCGACACAAAACCAACTTATCCACTGGCTTATTTCAAATTTTGCAATTGCCAGTTCTTCTTCTTCTTCCTCTTCCAACAATAATAACAACGCAATCAATTTATTTGAGTCTATTTTAGTACCTTTCGTTTCTACTTATAATACATAAACATCACATACAGACATAAAAAGTCTCATTTTCTATATTTAAACCAACCACCTCGGGCGAAAATCGCTGTCCTCAGCGGTCGACGTACTGTCCGCTCACCGCCACGAAGTGTTCAAAGAAACCAAGGCTTTAGGTATATACGAATACCACTTTCTTTCCAAATATATCCCAACCTAAAAGAAAATGTAATAAAAACTCGAGTTATATGAATACAGATAAAATAAAAAGACAAAAAGAAGTAATCTCATTTTTACAGGACGTCATTAAAAACAAACCAACAGACTACAATAAAAAATTATATAAACAAGAGAAAACTAAATACAATGCATTGCTAAAAAAGGTAAAACAAAATAATTTACTTCAATAAATTAACAATTCAGACAATAAATCTAAAACTGTATCGCAAAAAATAAATAATGAAACAGGACGTAATAATAAAAATAAAGTAGAATCTGAAATCGATATAGAAACCTTTAATAAATATTTTGTAAATCATTCATCTGATATAGTAGAAGGCATCCTCAATAACAATAAAAATAAAATTGACTTAACTTGTTATAACAGAAAACATCAATCACTTTTCTTAGCTCCTTTTACTGAATCTGACACCATAGATATAATACAAAACATTAAATCAAAAATAACTCAAGATATATATGAAATTAATACCTATTTATTAAAAAACTGCGCTCAAAATATTGTTGTTCCTATTACTGAATTGATAAACTGTTGTTTAGCTGAAGGTACCTTCCAGATATTTTTAAAACGTCCAAAGTTCTACTATGCCACAAAAAAGGAGATGACTCAGTACCTGAAAATTTTCACTAAATAAATATTTTATATTTTTCTAAAATGTTAAAGTAAAATAATTTGTGCATTTCTTTGAAAACAACCTGTTTTCTGTGGAACAATATGGTTTTAGATATGGAAGAACAACTACAGATGCCATGCTGATTTTAATGAATAACATGCAGTAGTCTTTAGAAAACAAATCACAATGCGTAGCTATATTCACTGATCTGTCTAAAGCATTTGACCGTGTAAGTCACACATTGTTAATCAACAAACTAGATAAATATGGCATTAGAGGCATTGCAAATAAGATGATTGCTTCTTATCTGCAAAACAGACAACAAAGTGTATATTACAGAAATAAACTTAGTAAACCTTTATTAATGAAAAGAGGTGTTCCACAAGGATCCGTACTAGACCCTCTATTATTTTTAATATATACCAATGATCTTCCATCATATATGAATTCAAATAATGTCGAATTACTAACTACATTTATGCAGATGATACCAATTTCTCATATCACTGCAATAACACATCTGACATAGTTATCAAAAACTCATGACTGAAGCTAAACAATGGTTTGATAGCAACGAATTATTTTTAAATCACAATAAAACTGAAACATGTGTCTTTGGGTTGAACCAAACTACTAGTGAAACAATGAACACTAAATTTCTCGGTATATATTTTGACACACAACTTACATGGAACTATCAAATAAATAACTTATGCAACAAGTTGGCAAAATTCACGTTTGCTCTACATAGAATATCAAATATAGTTGATACAGAAGCAGCAATAACTACATATTATGGCTTATTCCTATTTAACATATGGGATTCTAACTTGGGGAAAGCCTTTTTATCTTGCAAAAATAAGCAGTTCGCTCTATTCTGCAGGTAAATTATTATGAACCATGCCGACCACTATTTAAGCATAATGACCCTGTTTTCGCAAATAGTATTTGAAAACTTGCTAGCCATAAAAAATAATCTGGAAAACTTCACGTCACTCAGACGATAACAGAGCGAAAAATCATCTAATCCAAACGAGAACCAGAATAAACAAGTCCCGAACAATAGGCATTTCATTCTATAATGCACTTCCGCCTCACATCCGTAATCTACCAGGAAAAAAGTTTAAACATCAAATTAAAAAGATATTACTGGACATGTGTCTATATAACACTAAGATTATTTTGTAAGAGTGAAACATGTCACCTAATATTTTTAATTTGGAGTGAGGGTAGCCATATGTGAGTAGTAGGGATTAAGTGTAAGGGTTAAAGAAAAGGTCCTTTATTTCTCACAAGTCAAAGGTGAGAAATAAAGGACCTTTTCTTTAACCCTTACACTTAATATTTTTAATATTGTATTTTTTTTATATTTTTTATTACTATTACCAACCATGATTTTTTAAAATCCTATTTTATTTTAAATTTTATACGAGTATGCTGTATGTTAATGTAAGTAAAATGTGGTGTATTTTGCCATTTATGTGTACTAACGACTATGTAAACATGTTTATATATGTATTACTGAGAATAAAATATTTTTATTTCTATCTGTTAAATAGAACGACTTGCAAAGTCAAATAGGGTGTTGTCAACTCATAAGCGATATATATCAATAAATATCTCCGTTCCTAGACATAAAACATATTGTATTGTACCTATTATATTTATGATTTACCCTATATCATTGTAATAATAATAATTTATTCATTAAAATAGTACCTATAAAACACATTTGATACAGAAAAAAAAAAGAGAAATGAAAAAATTGGCTCACGTTAAGTGACTTAACACTTGTTACGCAATATAGAGTAGATATACTATAATACATAACATACATATAATAATACTAATAATTATAAAAAAAAAAAAGGTAAAAAAGATATAAATATTACTTGATAAATTATAATACGAAAACATCAATCCTTCAAAAATAGTGAGTACTTTTTAAGTTTTATTTTCAATTAGATCTGAAATATATTTTCTTGGGGTATTGAAAGTAAATAGTTTTAAATATTTCTTGAACAAATGGAAAGTAACCTTGGATTGCACTTCCTCTGGTAAGTGATTATACATCTTAGGTCCTAGATATGAAAAAGACCGTTGAGTTAAAGATCTTTCCACCAAGGGTTACAATATGGTTTATTCTATTCCGGGTTAGGAAGTATGAGATAGTATTGTAGTTGTGAGTCTAGTATATAGGGTAATATTTTAGATTCGTGGAAACAAAGTACATTTGTCTTATATCTAATATTTTGCTTTCTTCGTAAAGTATATCTGATGAGTATCTAAAATTTTTATTCATTATTAATTTAAAAAATCTGAGTTGTATTATTTCTAGGTTATTAATGTGACTATGCAGAGCACTACCCCATACTACAATACCATAACGTATATGACTTTCTACAAGAGAATAGTATAAAGTTCGAAGTTGTTCTAGGGGCAAATGTTTTTAAAAAATTTAAATTTATAGAGAATAATTTGTAGCTTTTTAACTGTATAATTTATGTGACAATTTCATTTTAAATGTCTATCACCAAGATACTTATATTTTTTTTCAGATAAAATATACACTTTTCCATTGCTAGTGATCTTTAAACTTTGAAATTCTGGTAATCCACCTGCATTGCAACTGATTGGTAAGTATTTTGTTTTTTCTAGATTTAGCGTCAGTAATTTTGAGTCTAAGAATTGTTTAATAGAAGCGAAATCATTTTCAGCAACTGTTATATTACTGTGTCATCAGCAAATCCAATTATTTCACCGCTGCTTTGTATTGAAAAAAGTCCGTTTATATATGAATTAAAAAGTATAGGCCCAAGAACAGTACCCTGAGGAACATCATACTCTCTAGTATTTCAGAGTTACTCGTTTTATTAGCAACTCTAACAATCTGCCTTCTATTTGTGAGGTAGCTTTTAAAAATTTTTTGGCTGTTTCCTCTTATTCCCATATCTTTAAGAGACTGTAAGAGTAGCTCATGACTTACAGTATCAAAAGTTTTTGTAAGATCCATAAATACACACATACATTGTCTACCTTTATCCAGAGCTTTGTATATTTTTTCTACTAACGCTAGGATGGCATCTTCTGTTGAAGTATTTTCTCTAAAACCATACTGTTTTGGAGACAATGTTTTGTACTTAGACATATATGAAGTTAGTCTAATTTTTATTATCTTTTCAAAGATCTTAGATATATGAGTTGTCAAAGATACTGGTCGGTAGTTATTAACTAAAGTTTTATCGCCTTTTTTGTAGATCGGTGTTACAATTGTTTCTTTTAAAGTATCAGGAAATACACCTTTTTCAAAGCATATATTTATAATGTGTTTGAGTGGGCCCGCAATTTCTTTTGAAATTTATTTTAGGATTTCTGCTTGTATATCGTCGGTTCCTACTGCTTTTTTATTTTTTAACTCAGCGATAACTTTAATGACTTCGTTTTCTTCAATAGGAGACAGTATCATAGAATTCACTGGTGGTTGCTTTTGATCTTGGTAGTAAGTTTTTGTAATTTTTTCGGCCGGATTCTTTCCCATTTTGATGAATTGTTGATTAAATTCATTACATATATCTTTTGGATTTGTTAGGTGTTTTCCTTCAATATCAATTATTTTACTAATTTTTTAATTTTTCTTGTTCTTACCTGTTAATTTGTTTACATTTTCCCACATTTTTTTTAGAATCACCAGAATTAGTTTTAATTTGTCTTTTATAGAATTCAAACTTTGTTTTTGAAGTGAGATTTATTAAACTATTACGGTATCTTTTATATTGATTTTTTAGAATTTCATTGCCGGGATGTTACTGAATAGACCCCTTAAGGTGTCTTAAAAGTAACAAAGTAGAATATAATTCACTTGCAACATTATCAATGTGACTCGACCAATTTAATCTATTTTCTATATAAAATCCTAACTTCTTTAATTTTTTGAAAAACTTGTTTATTTTAATGACTTGGAACTTTGGAACCACCCTGTATACGAAACTAACCAATTTTAAAAGAAACAATAATTGAGAAAATGTCCAAGAAAATACACATTAAATTGTAAAACGTCACCGAAAAAATTACTTCTGACCATCCTAAATCCCAATGAGAAATTTGACCTCTGAGGAGAGTTCCTACCTACTTATTCAGCAAGTTATTTAAGAAAAAAAAATCGGTTTTGGTGTGCACGTGAGATACGTTTATAATACCTACCTGTGGAAGTGGAATCAAGTAGTGCAGTGATCGAATAAGTAGGACACTTGTCTGAGAATTGAGAGAACCAGCGAAAGTTATTTCATTTCATAATGGTGGAGTGGAGATTTCATTTTTGCTGCTTCTTTTACAGATTATCACCTCTCGATATTATCACGAGTATGTGTATTCAATTTGATTATGCATTGATACACCTATCAGGTGCTGTCAAATAATATATCAATAATAATAGATTTATTTATTGCTTTTAAAAACATTTTACAGCAAGGATCTGACATATAAAAGTATGTCCCTCATAGAGATACAATTCTACAACTTACTTCAAAAATGTTTTTACAAGAAAAAAGTTTACCTTACATTTAACAAAAAATAATATTGATTTTTTTTTATTAATTAATTTTCTCTATCATCTTGCCTCTTTTTGACCCATTAGCTAACGATGCCTTTTTATTAAATATAAATTAATCACATCCTAATTAATTAAATAAATAATTAAGAGGAAGTACAAAAATATTTTTTTCAGTCAAACCTATAGCATTTTCATAAAATATGAATAAATCAAAAAAAATTATTTTAAATACCATAAATCCTGACTTTAAGTTATTCATTTATTATAAAGGATTCTAATAAGTTTTAGTGTTTTAGAACGTTCCATGTAAAAGTTGCAATCGTCTTAGCTGAATTGATCGTCATATTACCAATCCGTTAAAATCAATAGTGATAAAGAAAATATATTTTATTTGTTATTGTTCATCATCCTGTATACATTAATTAAATTTATCAGATGTTTTTTTTAATGGCTCGTTATATTTGTAGCACCCTGTATACCGATATCTCGGAGTTGTTGCACGGATAACAGGTGTGTGTAGAAGAATGCGCAATAGGCCAGTCAATAAAGACATCCTATTTTTTAAAATTTCACATTGATTACAAAAGTTAAATTACACTAAGTTTATATTTGCAAAATGATTTTTTTTTTTTGTAAAATAGCAAAAGTGCTGCAAACCGATGACACAACTGGAACAGTTATTCCAGTTTGTAATCTTTTTTTTTACAAGAGTAAAATAATTTTTTTTTCTAATTGTGTCAAAAAAATAAAGCAAAAGTTTTGAAAATTGGTTGCAAATGTTACTATTATTTTTCTTTACACTCTGGTAAATTTGCAACCTATGACAAGGTCCGGAACCTTAAAAAATTAACTAAAATTAACAATTCCTACTTTTCGCAATCGCAAAAAAAATAGAAAAATATTGCATTGTAACGCTCCAAGATTAACGCAAATGATTGTAAATTGTAAACAAAATAGTACATTATATACCTAGGGTGAGAAATATTACTTCTCGTTAGGGGAATGGAGTGAATAATAGCAATTTTTCAGGTTAGTAGTAAAAAAAATATATTTATAAGAAATATGGGATTTGCAACCTTATACTTATTAAACAAAATATTTAAATAATTTATTTAGGCCCTGAGTGAACACGAATTTTAAAAATTCTAGTTTGTCGAAGAATTACTTTTAGCTAAGGTATTTGTTTATTTTTGTTACCTAACTATATCTCTCAATCACTTTTAAATAACAAATAGCCAAATGATACTCATTTACTGATTGATAGGATAGGGAAGAAAATAATTTTATATTTATTTTTTTCTATTGTGTAATGTATTGTTGTTATAGAAGCTAGAAGTTACAATTTTTCGATATTTTTTCTTAGTTAAATTGGGCGTACACGTTAATGGTGAGTGCTCGTTACTTGGTGACTTTCTATTACTAATTAAGTACTATAATTCCTTCTGTCTAACCTTGAGTCACTAACTCGGATTATTTAAAGTACTCATATACGTTACCCGATTTTTCACGAGTACTGTCTAAAATTTGCAAACGTGCTTTGAGTATTATTCATATAAGTACTCATACTCAGATACTTATGAGTACTTTGCGAATATTATTTCCTTTTTCAATTTTGTGAAAATCAAAAAATATTTCATTTTTTTTTAATGGGACCAACTGTCTTAAAGTTTCAAATGATGCATTGCTTCGGTGACAAAATATCATTTTCCATTTCCTTGTTTTATCAATAAATATTCTGTATATAATTAATACAATCATTATTTTAAAAAGTTACAAGTAGAACTTTCTTATTAAACATAACATTCTTGTAGGTCATTTAATAATGTTCTGTTATTTACTCGGTTTTATAACTTGAACCTACAATTGAAAAATTAAAAAAATAAAACTAAATCTATAAGACGCTATTAGATTTTTCTATTTAATATTTACAGAAAAATTTCCATAATTTTTACAACGATAAAATCTAATAAAAAACCGTATGCAATCACAGTAGTTATTGTGGTAAATATCAACCATTTTTTTATATTATTGCTGAAGCAATTATCATAGAAGCTAGAATTAATGTTTAAAAATTATTGACAAGTGATCCATTAATAAATGTTTTTCTATTTTTCCCATTAATTTGTATTTAAAATTACGAAATATAAATTTTGCAAATGTCCTTCATGTTTAATATATCAATTTTGTGACAGTGTTACTGTTTAAAACAATAACCAATATGCAACCTTCTGTTATGATTTTCTCAATAAAGGGCTATAGATCTTTTACAAAGTGAAATATTAAATTATGATTGGGTTTACATATTTATGTCTCTATGTTTTGATCGGAGTTTTTTTTTCAGTATCAGGAACAAAAATCTATACATAGTTCTGTCTACTCTAGAGCAGCCATACTCAACCTTTTTTTCCTTCGGACCACATACGTATGTTCGTTATGTTACACGGGCCGCAATATCTTTGGATGATAACACTTTATTTAGGCCACCCATTTAAAATTTGTTAGTGGGAACCTCTAATAAAAAAACCACAAAACAAATATATCCCGTAAGGTTACTGTACAAACAAGATAACTCACAATAAATACGGTAAAATACTCGATAGGCATTTCTTACTAAAGTTACGATAAGAAATATTTTATTAAACTCAGATTGCATGATGCGTCATTTATATTTAAAATATGTTGTTCAGACCAACAGACCACGATGTTCAGACGTAAAAATATTTGCTCCTTCTACATTGGCCTTTTGCAACGTTACGATGTTATATGAAACTTTGCATCAGTTGGACAAGATCGAACTTTTTGTTAAACCTTAGGAACATTTCTCTGACCGTGTAGGACCTATTTAAAAATGTATGCAGGTATTTTGCGTTTTTGTTATTTGTTAGAAATCCCATTTTCAAGGTTATGCATGCAATCCTTAAAATAATGATAAATATTATTTTATTTTCGGAATTAGTTTTGTAATAAAGCTCCACCTTCAGTTTTATAACCTTTATATATCCGCATTTCTAATATCCCGCATACATCTTTGTGTTGTACATTTTTCTTTTAGTTTCTAAGATTTTTAAAGATAAAATGAGATTAAATCGCATTGATTTTCTCCGCAATGCAGTGAACAAGAAATCATTAAAATTTTTGCATGATAGGTATAAGCATTAAAAGTTTGCAAATTGGATATTACTTGTCAATGTATTTTTAAGTTGTTTCCTTAGTTTTGCAACACTTATTTTAATTTCGGAATACAAAATTGACCATAGACAATTAACAATCATCTGCGCTAATCTTAGGCGTTGCAAATTTGCATTTATTTATAGCAAGTTATTTAAATCGCTCTGTAAAATTTTTAAATTTTTTTGCGTCTGCATTAAGTGCGAATTGTTGATTTTTGTTAATCTATCTAGATTCCTGACCCTGTCCGAGGTTGCAAAGTTACCAGATTGTTAAGAAAAATAATATTAAAATTTGCAACCAATTTACAAAACTTTTTCATTTGATTTGACAAAATTAGAGGAAAATAAAATTATTTTGCCATTTAAAAAGCACTTTTGTAATTTTTTTATCTGGGATATAAACAAAAACGCTATTTTTATGTTCCAGCCTTTCAAAAAAATTGGAAATCTGACATCTCAACAGCTGCAAATCGTATGTATGGATTCATAGTACGAGTGGGCCGTGATTTTAAAAACACAGATACTATTAAATCATTGTATTTCTCATTTGTTCGATCTAAACTCGAATATGCCTCGTTTATTTGGGATCCTTATTATCAAATACACATTTGTCGGATAGAGTCCACACAAAGGCGTTTCCTCAAATACTTAAGTTTTCGGGCAGACCAAATTTATCCACCGATTGGTATTACTCAAAATGCTTTACTGACTAGACACAGATTGACAAGTCTCGACGTAAGACGAAAGTACTTCTCCATAATTACCCTCTACAAAGTTGTTAATTTTAAAATCAATTGTGAAGCTCTTTTACATATGCTTAATTTTAGAATCCCACGCGCAACCTCTCGAAACACTGAATCATTTTACATAGCGACTCCTCGGACAAACGTTCTGAAGTTTTCACCTGTATATAACATGTGTAATAATTATAATAATATTAGTGAACAGTTGGATATATTTAATTGCAGTGTTAAAAACATAAAAACACATTGTTTAAAATAATTTTGAATTTATTTACTGTAATTTTAGATTAATTATCTATATGCTTTTTGTTAAACTGTTTTCTTTCAAATGTACTCCTGTTCTGTAATTGGGTTTAACCTGTTGAACAATGTATAAATAAATAAATAAATAAATAAATAAATAAATAAATAAATAAATAAATAAATAAATAAATAAATAAATAAATAAATAAATAAATAAATAAATAATGTTGAAAATAATACAATTTCACAATAATTCAAGTTTAGCAGTTTTTTTAAAAAGTTATAATAAATTTTAATTTTTTGCAATTATTTATTAAGTTTTCCGGACCTTAGAAAAAGTTGCAAAATTAAATTTATAATTATTTCAATTTAATAAACTTTTGTAATTAATTTGAATTGATTATCTTCAAAGACTGGCCTACAACCTAATAATGAGAATGAATATTATTTTCTCTATAGCTGACGTAATAACACAAACATCGAAGAAAACAGAAATACATTGGTTAAGGTACATTTAAGTTTTTTTAATAGTTATTTTTGTCAGTGTCATTGAAACTGGCATTAGTATGTATCGATGTTAACAAATTGTGAATTTAAACCGAGCATTTGTATATAGTTAACATATTTGCATTTGCAAGTCAATTTCACTCTTTTACAATGTCAATTAGTTTTTTGTGTAATCGCTGTTGTTAAAATTTGTACATTGTACCTACACAATACACAATTATAAACCTGTTTGGCATGTAGATGGAAAAATATTTTTTTATTACGTACTTGCAGATGAGTGTTAAGGCCTCAAATTGTCTATAAAAAAAATTGAATAAAAAGTAAGGAACATAATTAAGATATCATAATGTACTGCAGCACGGCTCTGGATAAAGCAATAACATTTCGAACAAACCCAAGAGATCTTCAAGACAGCTCCAAGAACACCATAAAGCAGCTTCTAGTCAAAAAGGAACCATCTTAAAACGGCATTCAAGACTAAATTTTAAAACTATGTTAGAACCAATTTGCTTTTATTTTATATTTTTAAAGAGTTCTTCAAGGCAATTTAAATTTATGTATTAAAACTTATTAACTGAGGTTTTGCATTTAAAATATATTTGCACCAAACTAAATTACCTTGAGAACAGTAGCGTGGGATATAGGGGGCAACCCCCTCCCCCTCTTTGCGTTAAGAGCACCTTTGGCGCCCCTCGTAGAGATTTAGGCAACCCATAAAAGCTTCGCCCCTCTCACTTTGGCTTAGACTACGCCACTGCTTGAGAATCATTATAATTAATCACAGGGCCGACAAAAGGGGGGGGGCAGCCGGGACTTATTCCCGGGGCCTGGGCTCAAATGGGAGCCCGGCAGCGGTATAAGGGGGGCCCGGAAACTGCGGCGAGGATTTTTTTTACTTTCAGAAGTTCGGCACACGAGGGGGAAGTTTTTGCTTTTTTTTTAGAGAGATACAGTAAAGAGGAGGAGAAGTTTTTGCTTGAAGACCTTTTTTTTGTTAGAATGATTCAGTAAAGAGAAGTTTTTGCTTGAAGACTTTTTTTTAGAGAAATTTAAGTAAAGAGGAGAAATTTTTGTTTGAAGACTTTTTTTTTAATTTTTATAAAATTGTCATGGGGCCCGATCTAGAGAATTGTCCTGGGGCCTGACCTGGCTCTCGGCGGCCCTGATTATTCACAGAAGAGTTTTTTTAATTAATTTTAATGAATACATCGAGATCTCCATAAAACTAGTTGTTCCAAAATGAATTGTTTTAAAACCATGTGCTGTTATTTAATCCATTAAAATAGCAAATTAGTTTTAAAATAGCCAATGTCAAGAGTATTATTAAACCAGTATAAGATCAATAGGCTTTAAGAGCAAGTAATTTTCTTAATTTTAATTTAAAGTGCTTTAAATTATTTGACTAAAAATAAATGCTCTTTAAGAACTTTTACTTTATTTTTTTTTTGGTGTCGTCGGCATTAACTGCTAAGGTTATTAGCCTCGTGTTCTGTGTAGGCTTTGCTACTGTTTCCCAGCGCCACTTTAGGAACAGCACTGTTAATTAGAACTCAACAGTGAATGGCCGAGTGGGGAATTCTATACTTAATCTTAAAACAATTTTAAAACAAAGATCGTTTTATTGAAAATTTAAATTGTCTCAAATTTGTTACTTGGGTAAAATAATATGAGAATAAACGTGTTTTTGGCTGCGATGCCAATTTTGAAATAAAAGTTTTTTAATAATAATAATAATAATAATAATGTTTACTGGATAATTATTCTTTTAGAAAACGTTTTATATAGTGTTTTCTAAAAATTGTAAGTGTTAGGGGAACATTATTTAAGGGAGCTTTATCAAAAGTGGTACTCGGTCGTTTTATATAAAACCTAAAGGCTGACAATTATCACTTATTTCTTAACTGTGTCTGTCAGTAGGTATCCTAAAATTTTGAAGCCAAAGTACGAAAAATTAGCACTTCAGCGGTAAGAACCTACCTATATGTTTTTTTACGAATGGTAAGTAACTACCGTATTTGTCAGTAAGAAATAACAATAGATCATTGATATAAAGCAAAAAAAATAAATGGTCCCAGCCCAGATCCTTGAGGAACACCTAAGTTCAAATAATGTAAATCGGAGTTAATATTATTAATATTGTCGTATGTACATTTTAAGGATTTAATATAAATTCAGTAATAATATGGTTGGACGATGGTTGTTTAGTTAAATTCACCCCTTCAGTGATTAATGATTTAATTCTTTTAATTTGTAATCGTCATATCCAATAAACAAACTAACACCTTACAGAACGAGTACCTCAAGGTAAAATTCCAACGTACCCAGCTCACCTCTACCTACGTCGTAGATGGTATTCGCAGAGTTGGACTGGCAAGTCCAAAGCGACAGCCATTTTTGTTTCTGCTTTCTCTCGCCGGTAATCTTAGTTAATTTCTCAGATCCTGGCTTTTTCTCCGAGTAATGACTCATCAGACTTAACTGGAATCCAAAAAAGGCTAACTTTATAAATTCTTATCTTGTCATAATATTGGGATGGATCACCGGTCGTATATGACAGATTTGGCCTTATCTTATTTCTTTATTTTTCCAAGTAACAATTTTAAAATACTAAATTTGTTTAGGTATATAAAAGAATGTATAAATAAATAAAAAATTGGGAGATTAGGGGTTGAAAAAAACCAAACTCGAAAAAAAAAACGATATTAATTTAGGAAAATCAAGCTAGAAGGTCTGATGGCAATGGCCCCTCCAAAATCTCGACCTGGAGTCATCCTTGGTATTAAATGGCCATTGATATAATCGCAGATGTGAAAACTAACATCTGAAGATAGCTATAAAAAGAGATAGAAAATCGGTATGTATGATGATTGTAGACAAAATACAATAATGATAAATCAAAATGAAGAACCGAAAGATAGGGGGAGAAAATTAGTAATTAAGTTAGAGGAAACTGTAAGAAAAGAAAGAAAAGATAGAAAAGAAAGAAAAAACTTACGAATTAGCTATTTTAATAGTAATATTTAAATTTATACCCAGTACGTACCTGAGCAACGGTACTACTCTCGAGAAGTCGAAGTCGACGAAGGAGAGAGAGAGCGAGCGAACGAGCCAAAGGTATGCCGTTCTCAGCACCAGCTAGTTCTTGGAGTGCTATGTGTCGGTGAACGTCTAACACGAACCCGGATTATTGTTATGCGTATACAGGGTGGTGTCTAGCGCTGCTCAAACCCCCGAAAAATGGGCCTACGAGCGCCAGCGAAGTTGTGGCTGTGTGCGCTGACTCAAGTGTTGTGTTTTTGGATTATTGACGTTAACGGACATGTCGCTTTGACATTTCCGCCGGCTAGAAAGTACGATTTGGATTTCTTGGATAGTTCGCGTACCAAAGCGCCATGTGGAATGCCTAAAGGTAAGAATATCTTCGGATGTTGTGGCTATTCGATGAAAAAAATGATTCAGTGATTTGTCGACATACTATGTGTACAAGAACAAACTGATAATAAAGCGTTAATGGTTCTGTGCAAAAGTAATACCTATTTTCATTACGAGAGGAAAAAAGTTAAAAAAAAGAGTTGAAATATAAAGGTGTACCACAGAGATATATGCTTGGTGCACACATTTATTCCTAATTTGCATTTATGATTTGTTTTTATTTTTTAATAAGTAAGTAAGCAAATGATGCAAATAATAATTTAAAATGTGATAAAAACTTAACAATACATAGAAATTTATGATATATCAAATAAGGAAAACGTTCAAATAAACATGATACAAATTACAGGGTGTTAAACTTAAGACAACAGGTTTTTTTTCGAAAATATTTTAAAAATCCTTTACCCAATTTTTGTTGTAATTACAAATTAAAAGGTTATAAATAAGTTGACAATAATTGTCAAATTGTTTACAAAATGCTTCAATCGTTTTCCAAGGCAACCATTAGTTTATTTCCTTTTTTTTTCTGTTTCATGTGTGACCTAATATACAATTAAGTGGATTTTGTTTTCTCGAAAACTAAGAGAAATTCGAAAAAAATTCTAGGGACGAAAAGTTGTATTTCTAGTTACTTATTCAGAAAAAAAAGTCAGGGCCGTACTTTTTTTTTAGTCAAAAATATTTGTTAAGGTGCCGCTCAGTACGCCATTGGATTTAATATATTTAATCAAGTTAAGAGCCAAATTAGCCCCTTAACACTGCAAAGAACACTGCCAAATTACAACAAAATTGGATAACGGATATTTAAAATATTTACGAAAAACCATTTTATTTTTAAGTTTAACACCCTGTATCTTGAAAATGAAGCTTTTACAGATATCCATATTTTTATATGACTTTTTTTATTTTAAAATCACTAACACTAATTATAATAATAATGATTCATTATTTGCATTTTATAAATCCTATTCAGTATGACAAAAAAATATTGATAATACAGATATGTGGCCAATCTCCCGGATTCAGATAGAACTCATAAAAATAATTTGATATTTAGCTTATTTAATTTGCCAGGGACGGACTAGCTTTAACACAATAATGCTAATATTTTTTACATTCTTTATGATACAGACACAACAATAATATTTTTGACAACATAAACCTTAAACTGAAAAAAGTACACTGATCAATATTGATAAAATTATTTGTTTTCGATTAATACAAGGGAAAAAGTATTAGATTTTAGCTCGAGGTTGGAAACAAAAAAACAGAGCTAAAATCTAATATTTTTCGATTGTATAATACACTATTTTTTCTAGGACGGGAAAAACGACGATTTAATAATGAAAAAAATATTCTAAAATATCTATCATTACTTATGTGTATATACAGTATGTCCCCCTAAGTTGGAATCATATGGAAAACTTTTTTATTATTAATTTTAGGGAAAAAAAAGTTATTCTTCATAAAAAGTTCTGTATTATCTAAAACCTAGAATACAGTCATCAAATATCAAATTTTTTCAGTGGTATACGAGATTTGTCAAAAAATATGAGTTTTACTCAAGAGTAAAGTACCTTTATTCTTTATATCACTGATACAATTTGATATTTGATGGTTGTATTTTAGGTTTTAGACCATGCTCGACTTTTTATAAAGAACAACTTTTATTCCTAAAATTAGTAATAAAAAAGATTTTCATATGCCGCCAATTTGCGTAGACAGTTGGTGGCGTAGTCTAAAACCTAAAATACAACCATCAAATATCAAATTTTAACAGTCGTAAAAAGAATAAAGGTACTTTACTCTTGAGTAAAACCCACATTTTTTGACAAACCTCGTATACCAAAAATTTGATATTTCATGACTGTATTCTAGGTTTTAGATAATGCAGAACTTTTTATGAAGAATAACTTTTTTTTCCTAAAATTAATAATAAAAAAGTTTTCCATATGATTCCAACTTAGGGGGACATACTGTATATCCGGGAAAAAGTACTCACTTTTTCCCGGGGAAAAATGTAATTATAAAAAGTGAAATTTTGTTACCTGTCAAGAGAGATAACATTTTATCTCTCTGGCATTCCAAACTTTTTTTCCGTCACAGAAAAAAATTGTTTTTTGCATTGGTTGTCAGTGATAAAAAATCTTTTTTGTTGCTACGTTTTTGATGGTTTTTATTGAATAATTTTATACGTGGGTTCTAATCGTATGCATTCCCAAAAAAAAAAAATTATAGACACTTGTTATGTTATTTTTGTGTTTTAGGACACCCTGTATAAAAGTAATTTTTCCATTTTTTCAGACTTATCGGATTTTGATTCTGAACTCTCGATAAGCAATAGCAGTTTCAAAACTGTTGTTATATAAAATAATAATGAGTAATTTTAAATAATGTATCCAAATACAACAAAAGGTAAAACAACATTTCAAATAAAACGTAATATAAAGTAAACTTGCCCTATTAGAAAAAATTAGTATTTAGTACCTATACAAAAAAGGGAAACCCCGCCTATGTATTTTTTCATGTCCCAATAAATTGTTATAAGTAAATAAATTAAATAAACCAAGCTCATTAATTATTAACGTTACGCTTACCTAAGAATACCATTATTAATCGGAAAAATAATTACTTTGTTATTCAATTAAATGCATTTTTAATTATTATTGTCTATTATTACTGTCAATACTTAACTGTCTTTCTAATAAGGTAGACGAATACAATTTGAATTCTGGTTTTTTCTGTAGGTATTAGTCATATAAAAAGAACAAAAAGGTGTGAACGTGCCCTAATATTGAGTTGAACGCATCTTTGACTCAAATCGATTTTTTATTCTAATTTTGTTACTTTTATTTAACTAAAGACTAGTAAGGACCGGTTCCACCGTTGTGTTAAACGAAGATTAAAATGACTTCGATTAACACAACGGTGGAATTGGTCCTAAGTGTAAGTACCAATACATAACAAAGCAATGCAAATTAAAAAAAAAATATCTGTAGATATTTAACACAGAATAATGCATTACACGAGTATAATATTATCTTTTGCATTATTTATTTAGCTCATCCCCACGTAAATGGTATTTCACTACAGCTGTGACCATGAGTCAGTTTTAAAGAACCTTCTAATTCGCTCGAGAAGAATTCACGATTCAGTGCAAATAGTTCTAGTTGAAAAATGTATACAAATAAATTAACGATGCTATTTCTTTTTTATCCTAACCAAATTATTGAATATGGGGGGACACCTGAAAACAAATCTACCTAAAAGCAACCTTAACTATGAATAATTCTGATTAAACCTTCTATATGTAAACTACACAAATAATTAAACGTTTATTTTACGTATGAAGTTTATTAAAATAATGTTACAAAAATAATAATTATTGAAACAAATGGAATAACACAGTCTTAACAAAAGAAATCGACTGCATTCCTCAACGGTGTTCGATAATCTGCCCATCCAAATAGTTAACCCACTGATTGAACCTTAGAATATGATTGAACGACTCTTTTCTGTCGACCGCCGGGTTTATGATGTTTTGCTTTCCCAGAAATCGGCTCGGGTTAAGGGACCATCCAAACAATAGATTACATATAATAATAATAATAATCTCCCTAATTCACCCCCTTACGAGTTAATTTCAACCCCTATGAGTAGAGAAAAGGAAGGATAATCTCATATGGTTGTTTATCTCAAAAAGTATCTAGCCAAAAGCAGTAAATAAGGTTACAGAAAGTGACCAGAATGGCGCTAGTGTACTAAAAGAGCGAGATCTAAGATTCAATGATATATAGTTATATAGATTATCTATATACAGTATGTCCCCCTAAGTTGGAATCATATGGAAAACTTTTTTATTATTAATTTTAGGAAAAAAAGTTATACTTCATAAAAAGTTCTGCATTATCTAAAACCTAGAATACAGTCATCGAATATCAATTTTTTCAAGCCGTATACGAGGTTTGTCAAAAAATATGAATTTTGCTCAAGAGTAAAGTACGTTTATTTTTGACAAAATCGAAAATTTTCATTAAGAAAATTGATAAATTCTTCACAAACATCAAGAAAAATAAAGCATATCATGTTTATAGTAGAGAAGAGAGAGAAAAAATTATGGATTACCGTAATTAGGTGGATCAATGCAAAATCTAGAAAAAATCAGAATTTTTTTAGTTAGATCGGTGTAATTGCATATTTAAATGTAATTTTCAATTCTAATCAACTTTTCTTAATCAAAATTTTAGATTTTGTCAAAAATAAACGTACTTTACTCTTGAGCAAAATTCATATTTTTTGACAAACCTCGTATACGGCTTGAAAAATTCGAGAGTGATTCCAAGATATTTAACCCCCTTTTCCATTTTTAGACGCTGTCCCAACATATAAAGCTCTTTTATTCCTTGAAGGTTCCTTTTTCTTGTTCTTGGGTGAGCTGAATTATCGACTGTCACAACTTTCGACGCCATTCTGGTACAGTGTCATACATTTTGAGACACTTTTTATAAACGGAGATAGTTCACTCCATACTTTTAACCAAATCTTAAATTTAATCAAGCTGGATGACAGTTAGGTACTGTAGGTGTTTCAACTGTCCCATATAGAAACAAAATAAGATATGACTCTAAAATGTAAGTAGTATTAAAAAAACCACCAGAGGTCGTTAGCTTATGATATGCCTCTTTGGCCATTAATAGATAGACATAACATAAGATGTTTCGCGTTTTAACATCAACTTGTATCCAACTTCATTAAACAATCGTTTGACAGATTAATATGTTTCATCTATCTGATTAATTATCGAAGAATGGACCTGGCTGAAAGGGGTGGTATTTAAAAATATACAAATAATACATTTTTGCTCTTATAAATTGTGATATAAAAAAAAACTTCATGAGGAGAAATTGTGGTGGACTGATATTCTTTAAGCTAGTTTATTTACAATTTTAATATTTTTATTTCTGTTATTTACAAAAAAAAAATTAACACGCCATTGAATTGTTGCATTCTTATTGCTAGCTGGAAGATTAGCAGGATGTTAGCTATACCAATTTGAATACCGATTTGAAATAGGCATTGAACAAAGACTAATTTAAATATAAAGAGGTGTATGGTGTACATGTATCGTATTGTAATCGAACCAAGCTCAAAAGTCTAAGCAAATATCTTTGTAAATACCTAGGTATCCGCCTGTAGTAAGTGAAAGTCATTTTTAAATTTAGATGTGTAGGTATATAAAACATCAAATTACAAGTTTGTATATCTTCATTAATTTTTGTTAAACCACCTAAATCAATTTTTTTTCGGAGTTAGGTACTACAAAAAATGGCTTGGTCATAATTAATAAAAATTTGATTCAACAAGATAATAATACACCTGAAACAAACGATTTAACCTTGAAGTCATTAATATTTAATAGATGATGATGTAACAGCTTTTATTTTGAAACTCATTTAGCAAATTTTATGATAATTATATGATTTGTTCAGGTCTCAGTAGGTATAGTTACGTAATTTTATATATTTTTTTTATAATAAATCTAGTAATTTTGTAACTTTATAAAATATTTATAATTATTAAATGTATCTACATAAAAACAAATCTTATTATATTGATTATTATTGGTACCTACTTCAAACTTGACACAGGTATGTTTTGAATCTCTAAAATCGCGGTGGTATTATAGCCTTCGACGGTTACCTTGATGACATTGGATATACAGAATAAAATTATTATCAAGAACGCGTCAATCAAACATCAATATGTACAATTCAAGAATAATTTTTTATTAAGCATTTAAGAACGTACACCTCCTTGGCGTAATCCTTTCTTGATCAAAAATTCTTGATAGCATATTATTATTCATTATCACGTAGTTTCTGATGTTATTGTATGTGCTAACAAGGTGAAACCCTCTGCCTTTCCTAAATTCACTCTGCGCTTTTTTGGGTTCAATTTCAGTCTTCAATTGTAGTAATTTTTTAACAGTTCTTTCGTATACCTTTAGCATGATATTCAGTAATGTAATTCCTTTATAACAAATCAATAATATTCCCATTTCCGAGTCTCAAGGTTTTTTATTCCATTATCTAATATTTTTAAAATGTTTATCCTATTTGTTAATCCTTGTGGTTATCTTTCGCTGGCGCAAATTACCATCACCAAATCCTTTAATCCCTCCCCGGATTTTCCAAGTAGCATTACAGTATGGGCTTGATTTATTTTAAAGTGGTCGTTTTTTAAAACTGACCTATACAGAGCTCTCAACCGTTACATATTAAGACACGAACCTCGTTTCGCAAAGTATTTTATGATACCTTGCAAAGTTATATCGTCGTAACCTCTCTATGTTTATTGGTTGTTATGGGAGTCACAATGGGCTAGCCCGGTAAAAATTTTAACAATAGTGTTTAGTTTTTATATTCTTGGTTCTTTTGATCAGTTTAATTTTTTATTTTAATCAATTGTTTCTAACTACGCCACTGGTTCCCTTCCTTTGAATGAGAAGTAAGGTTAAAAAAGAACATTAGACAAAAAAGTCAGTTTCGTGACTTCAGCGAGTCAACACGCTTGTTATTTTATTGTAATGTTACAATGTTAAAAATAATATTAAATACAGTCCACGATAAACAAGGAGGTTTCTTTTAAACCCAAACAAATAGTTATGTCTGAATTGTCAGTTGTAACAGAACTGTTATTATTTTAAATCACATTGGTGTCAAATGAAAAAATTGTATTTGATTTTAGGTTGTAAAACATAGTAAATTGCAGTATATCATAAAACGTTGTACGATACTCGTTACCTGATCTCTACATGCTCGCACAGTCATACCTATAACGTGCTCGGTAGCGCACGCACATTAATGACCGTGCTCGCATGTAAAGATCTAGGTAACAGGTTTATAATGTAAACTACTATTGCTCAAAACTATTTTTTCTAAGTTTGCTCGCTAGGCGAATATCAGGTCAAAGCTCAGAATCATAGAAATACATAAACAGCAATGCCAGTTTGTATTCAAATTCCGATATATCTTTATTTTGTTTTTGTTAAAATCGAAATAGGTATGGTTGGCACGAAATTATTTAAAAAATTGCAAATAATATTTTAAAAACAACAACTTTTTTAATGCAAACCTTATGTATTGTAAAGACTGACTTTGTTACTGTAATAGAATTTTCTGAGTACTTCGTATGTTATTTTCAAAACATACGATCTACAAAAATTGGATAAAATATTTATACAAGCCAAATAGCAGTGCGTGCAACAATAGTGGATAGGTAAGATAACCAATTGCATGGAGACAAAGTTTGAGCACGAATTGTATAGTATATTTTTTCTACCAATCACTGAAGAAAATCTACAACATTTTAAAGAGTAATTTATAGGTTATTAACATAAAATAACAATTTTAAATATATTTAACAAAAATATTTGAATTTCTAGATTTTACTAATTTATAAAATAAAATAAACTTTAACCCGGATTTGAACGTAAAAGACATCTTACAATTTATTTCCCCTTAACATTTATAACTGAATTGGTTTTTGGTAATTTTATTACAATTTACTAAAATGTACGGTTTCTTTATAACTATTAATGATGAATATACAGTCAAATGGAATAAATTCAGTAGCTCAATTACTGTGCATTTATATAAAAAATCGCGAAATACGTATTACAAAAAGTGATATCCTGCATTATAAAAATCTCATCCTACCTTCAACCCCCTTTGAATTACATTGTAACCCCCAAATTTATAAATACCTCAATTGTACATTTACAAAAAACAAAAATCTTATACTGCTGAATAGGGAATTAAAAACCCTTTAAAATAAGGTATCATACGCTACCCCTTTGCTATTTAAAAAACTTAAAGGAGTGACTTTTACTCCGAATGAGTTGAAGGGGGAGATAAATAATTTTGTTCAGAAAATGTCATTTTAGAAATAAAAATCGACCTGTTCAAGGATTTTTTTCAAAACGTAATAATAAAGCCAATAATTAACATATTCCACAAATATGGACCACCCTGTATAATACCTATCTATATCTGTATTAATAATAATAATAATTAGATTGACATTTTATTGGTGTTAGTTGGATTTTTAGGTCGTACCTAAATGCACTTTCTGACTATAAACTATCGATAAAAGATATATTTCTAGAGGTGGCACAGTTACCTAGTACAAAATAACGTTAAATTAGCATTATTAATTTAATTTTTCTGCTCGAATCTTAACCTAGTTAGAAGTTACGTGTCGCAATTTTAGAAATTGTACTGCGTTACAAATTACTATTCGTAATGAATTTTAATCTTGCCTCGTTTTTTTTGCTTCGAATCCACTATTTAATGGAATCACTAAGTGTGCTGTGCACCGTAGATATATGTACATGATGCTATCGAGATTATTATGATATGATGATAGAATAAGAAAGATTAGAATGATGTAAGAGGACTTATTAAATAAAGTAATTGGGTCTCAGAGGTATTATTGTTCGCGGTTCTTTGAGTACTTACCTACGTGAAGAATATAATATATATCTTCTAATTTTTCTTGAAACTACTTTCAGTTCCTTGAAGTTAGCACTGCCAAATGCAAATTTTTATTAAAAATAGTTAGTTGGTATTGTCCGAAAGAGGAAGAAATGGTCTTTCAGAGGATGTTAAACTCACAATTTTAGTTCAAAAAAATAATTTTTTTTTTTCGCAATTTCCAGAAAAAAATTACATGCGGCAACAATGTCAACAAAAACTTGAAGTATAAAAAGTCTAGTGAAAACTGCATGTCGTTATCTTTTTCCGTTCTAGAGTTATAAGTTGTTAAAACGTGTCAATTTATACATAGTCTCTTTCTTACTTAGACACTGACCCTGTGTTATTTCTTCATATTATAATTTTCATTTTGATATTTAACTGTTCTGGAACTGTTTTGGTTTCGAGTACAAATGAAATTGTTAAAGAACTGGTCAAAATTAAGGACCATTGCGCAATAGTTCTGGAACAATCTACGAACGTGAACCAAAACAAACCCTCTAAGTCGAATTAATTTTAAGTACAAAATTATTTATGAAATATTTTACTAAAAACTAAGAAAAAATAGATTCAAAAAATGGAAATGAAATGTCTTTAATTCGTAATTTTTATTTTTACAATAATTCGAAATAGTAAAACCAAGTGCCTACATAAATAATTTATCTAAACGAGAATAAACGGAAATACCACACCACAAATAATAATATGTAATTGGTCAATAAAATTTATGAAAGTTAGATCATTACCATATCGAGAGTTAATTTTAATAAGTAAATAAGTAAAAGTAATATCTCACAGATTTAAAACAAATAATATTTCAAGAATTTCTCTACATGAGTAAATATTATTACCTGTTAATTTTGAATAGTTTTTCATTAAATAATAATGTCTACTTTCCGAAGAAATATTTTTTTTTTACTACTAACATGAGAAATCACCATTATTTACTCCATTCCTCTAATGAGAAGTAATATTTCTCTCCCTAGGTAAATAATGATAATAAAAAAAAACCTAGGTAAATAATGAAACTAAATTTCATTAGTTTCATTTTGTTAATTTGACAACTAAACTCCCAGACTACTTGATATTTTGAAATATTTGAAAAATAAGTAGGAAATAACTAAAGCTGGGTTTATCAAATCTAATCAAATCAAATATGATAATATATATTAGTGTAAACAGTAAAAATATATATTAACTAGGAAATTCAACACCGGCTTTAAAAATTATTAATTAATAACAATAAATCCATGTCATTAAAATATCAAAAATGCAATGGGATATTTTCGTCAGAATTAGAAAAACAAATCTCTATTTTAAAACATGCAAACTGGATTAGGAAAACAACTAATGCTATAAGTAATGAAGAGTATAACTTAAAGAAAAAAATCGTAAATTCTCAAATTAAAAATGAAAAGCAGGCTCATTTCTGTAGCATAATAAATAATTCAGGAAATAAATCAAAAACAATTTGGCAACTAGTCAACACTAAATTAGGAAAAGATAAAAAAGATACAATCCCAGAAAAACTTAAACATGACGAAAAACTCTACGAAGGCAAAAAAGAGGTGAGTAATGGTTTTGCTATATTTCTTGTTGATTCGGTTTTATCGATATTGCCACCTGAAACTGATACTGTTTGTACACTAACAAAAAAAACACCGTGTGACTCATTTTATTTTAGGCCAATGTTAGATATTGAAATTGTGGATGTAATAAACAGTTTGAAAAATAAAAAGTCTACAGGTTTTGACGATATACCTGTATTTCTCTTGAAAGAATGTGCAGATCAGCTTGCCCCATTCTTTACCAAAATAATAAACAAATCAGTAACGTCTGGTAAATTTCCTGATATACTAAAAGTATCAAAGGTCGTACCTATCTATAAAAAAGGGCCAACTAACATTCTTTCAAATTATAGAGGTATATCCATCCTCAGTGTCGTTGCAAAAACTCTTGAAAAGGCTATTTTTAATTCCATTATCTCATATCTGGATAATAATAATATTATAACAAGCAAACAGCATGGATTTCGACGTGGATATTCATGCGAAACTGCCACAGTAGAATTTACCCAAATAATTCACGACAAAATTGATAAAAACTTGTACACTTACGGTGTATTTTTTGACTTATCGCGAGCTTTCGATTGTTTGGACCCAAACATCTTATGTCAAAAATTAAATGCAGTCGGTATAAGAGACCCTGTAAATTCATGGGTAAATTCATATATTTTAAGTCGTCCGTTTTTTGTTTCAGTTGATAATATCCAGTCTGATATATTTTATAATGACCTAGGAACCCCTCAAGGGGGAGTACTAGGTCCATTACTTTTTCTACTGTACGTTAACGATATGCCTGAATATTTTAAAGACCAGGATGATATGTTTATTTATGCTGACGACACAACAGTAATAGTATCTGCCGATTCTTTAGGACAGGTAGTAGAAAAAGTTAAAAATATTATTATGGCATTTAAAGAATGGTGTGACTGTAATAGATTGGTTTTAAACTTGGAAAAAACAATTTGTGTTAATTTTTCCTACGGCGACAGAAAATTTGTCCAATCACCCTTTGATGTAAATATCAACAAAGTTAATGTATTAGTAAATTCAGCAAATAAAACTAAATTTCTTGGGACACTTGTCGATTGTAATCTAAACTTCAGAGAACAAATAGATAATATTTGCAAAAATCTTAATAAAAGCTATTTTATGTTGTATTCACTTAAAAATGATATGCCAAAGGAATCTTTAATAACAATTTACTATGCCCATGTATATTCAACCCTTAACTACAACATTACTGTTTGGGGACAGGCGTCAGATATCTCTCGCGTATTTATTATTCAAAAACGAATATTACGGTTAATTTTTAGTTTGGGTTACAGGGATAGTTGTCGAGAAATATTTAAAAATATTTAAAAATAATAAAATTCTTACTGTTACAGCAATATACATCTATAAATTATTGTCTTTTACTTTTAATAAAATAAGAAATCTCATAATGAAAAAAGATATACACGGGTATAATACCAGAAATGCTGAAAATATATATTTAAAACAACATTACCATACCAGCTACAAAAAATCACCATACTACGCCGGTTCTTACCTCTTTAACAAACTGCCATCAAACATAAAAAATAATCAAACCCTACAAGGCTTCCAGAAAGATCTTAAGCAGCTATTAACAGTGAATGTTTTCTATTCATTAGATGAGTTCCTACAGTATACGGTTGCTTAGCTGATATATGAGATTTTTATAGATTTTTATATTGTACTGTGTTGCATTGTTACTTTGTTCATTTTATTTATTTATTTATGTATGACTTACCTTATTCATATTTTGTAGATATGGCTTCAAAGGTCAATAAATATTATTATTATTATTATTATTATTTCCTAGAATCATACCAAAATTTGACACATGCCAAATTTTTACATAAATAAAGCCAGTCTGATTAGAAACACGCTCCAGTCTGCTTGATATTTCGAAATATTTAACAAATTGTTAGGAAATTACTTATGTCAAAATTAAAATTGCTAATACATTAATGTTAGTAGTAAAAAAAATTCTATATATACCTCGGCTGAGAAAGCTATTATTTACCTCGCACATTATATCCCTCGGCGCTACGCGCCTCAGGAAATAAAAGTGCTCGGTAAATAATAGCTCACTTCTCACCCTAGGTATATAATGTACTATTAATTAGCTACTACAAAAACGTACAAAGTACTGATAGGATCTACGACTATTCAAACATACTTAAAACATTTTCTTATTAAAAAAACAATAGATACCAGTATGGATTTAAATCTAATAGAATCTAATAATGGAAGAATAGTAAAAGAATTACCCATTAGTGCGTAGAAGTTCTATAACAATTAGTGAAATAATCAAATCGCCAGCGATAGCATGAAGGAATGGTACGATACCCAAGCCACAGAAGGATGTTTCAAGGAAGGCGACAAAGTCTGGCTGCATATATAATAATATTAAAGGTTCTTTCGTTCGCTTTTGGTGCAGTGTCCACCAGTGTCAACTACACCACCTTATTTACCTAGTTTACTTCATCCTTGTTCCTTATACACATGTCGAGTGTAAGTCACTCCTGCCAAATAGCTGGTAGAGAAAATATCCACCAGTGGACACCACATCGCCGACAGGAAGGTGTAGTGGATTTTACACCGGGCCAAATGAAAGGTTTAGTGTCCGTTGGTGTAGTTCATTCCTACACCAGTTGGACGAACGAAAGAACCTAATACAGATGATCTTCCCTCCTTTTCTGTGTGATCTCAAAACTATTGACAAATACGAAGTGATAGTAGCAAGGAGCCAGGCTAGAGATAAGGATAATATGCGACTTATTTTTTAAACTTTTACCAATTTGGATATCAATCGATCGTTTAATTGAGGTGGCTTGAATTTTTGGTTTGGACGTAGAGACATGAGTTGTTGATAGAAGATAGAACAAAGTAAAGCTGCATTGTTCTTTTAGAATAAAACGCAACCTAAAGAAAAATATTGTTAAAACTGATAAAAGATACAAAAAAAATGTTTCAAATATTTAAACAGTTTTTGTATACAAAACCTTTCAGCATTGTCCTCGCATCTTAAGATTGGGTTTTCACTAAATCAATTTTCATGGTTCATTGAAACGCCAGATTTTTTATAGAGTTAAAAGTGAAAACAATTTAACTGATTATAAAAAGTCTAAACAACAAGAAGTGGCGCGATAACATGTAATTACATTAAATTGTGCATGTAAAGCAGTAATTGGTTAATTTTAAAATATGTAGTCATGAATTTTGTGAAAATATGAACCATATTATGAAAAACGAAAACGCTTTAATGATAAGTAATATCATTTCATCTGGTAATAACTACTAATAACCTACTTGCGGTGTTGATTTAAAAATTTCTATTTCAACAAATAATTTCACTATCACGTGCGTAATAAATGAACAATTTGAAGGTGATAATTTTAAAATAATACTCGTAAAAATGTTTGTTATTTGACAAATTTTCTAGTTACATTCTTTAGAAAGTAATTATCAAGAGAACTCCTTGTATTGTCAGCGTTCGATAATATTTATTGTCATATACGTACAGTTAAATGTTTTTCATGATACTATAAAAAGAAGGTATGACATTGCGCACATAATGGTGACGTACTGTGGTTCGGAAGCGAAGCTTTTTAAACACTTTATAGTTTTATTTGAAGGTTATGTGAAGGATATATTACTTCAAAGTGTATAGCCCTTCATCTAATGTATTTCGACTAAAAAGTTGTCTAATAAGATAAAAATACATTTAATACGCATGGTGATTTGTGATTAATATGTTTGTAAAGCATCTTCAAGATTCCTAGAGTAGATAGAAAGCACAAAAGAACGTGTCACAGACTCCAGAAAATACTTTCAAAAAACAAACAATACCCAATAAATTCTCTCAAGAACGAAATAGAAGAATGCACAAGACCAGGGAATGAAATGATAAGAAAACTCTAATTTTCCTGTTACAAACCATAGAACACCAACAATCTAGAGCTAAATTGGACTGGAAGCTTGTAAAGAAGTCAACAGGTAGTGAAAATTTGGAAAAATACCCATTGTGTGAAAACGAATAGAGATAAAAAATTTAAACTAAAACTATCGAAAAGAGAATAAAATTTTATACAATATAAAATATTCTAAATAATGATTTAATTTGAAATGTAATTTTAATTTAAGGGAGAGACATATAAAACAAGTGAAAATTTAGAAAAATGCCCATTATATAAAAACGATTTAACAATTATTTTTTTATAAACAATGTTTAATTCGAAGGTGAAAGGCACTAACGCCAATCCTTACAGCAAACGGAAGAAAGAAAAATATATATCGAAATAATAATAATAACAATAATAATTTGCAATTATAAAAAAAGTCGGAACATGTAATAGCGTAATGGAACATGATTCGCTGCAAGAAGAAAACAATAAGTGGGAATTAAAAGGTTAACCTAACCGACATAATAATAATGTGTTTCGTTTGAACTGTTATACGTTGGAAAGTTCCTCGCTATTAAATCACGAAGAGAAGAGAAACACTGCTTAGCAGTTCATTCAATTATATAATAATAATTTAATAATGAGAAAAGTCATTATGCAGTCACTTATTTTAATGAGTTCATCAGTATCATTGGGTAATTTATGTGGAAAACGCCTTATTCATTTACTGTTATAGGTACTGGAAATATCAATCTATTCGGGCCTGTTAAAGTGAATACATAATAGGTAATATCTCAACTCAAGATGCAATTTTAAAATTAACTAAAGATATGTATAAATCTGTAGATAACAGCCGGCCTGCTCTGTGTGTTTTCATAGACTTATCAAAGGCATTTGACACAGTTAGCCATGCTTTGCTCCTTGAATCACTTGAAAATAGGTGTAAGAGGTAAAACACTGAAATTTTTTCAAAGCTATTTATCTAATAGACTTCAGCGTGTTCAAATTGTTAATATACACAGTAATTTAAGGGATGTGGAGTATGGGGTACCGCAGGGCACAGTGCTGGGTCCTATATTATTCAACATCTATTTAAACAATTTATTTTTTATAAAAAGTGCAGGCAACATTATTACATACGCTGATGATACGGTAATTTTATATACAGATAACACACGGAAAAGATTTAAAGCTAAAAGTCGAAAAAGACCTTCAATTAATTAAATCCTGATTTGAAAACCGTCTGCTAACAATAAATGAGAGTAAAACATTTTTTTACCCATCTCTGCTAACATATCGGATCTTCCAACATACAGTAATCTTAGTGTTACTGATGACTTTCAAATAAAAGTAACATATAAATTCAAATATCTAGGGGTAGTTCTGGATAGTCACCTTAGGTGGAACAAATATATTGAGTACCTCCTGAAAAAAATACGTTATCTTATCTATAAATTCAACAGCCTAAAGAATATACTTAACTTTGCCCAGCTAAAAACGGTTTATTCTGCGCTTGTTGAATCTCATATTACATATGGAATAGTAGCCTGGGGCGCTGTTAAAAAAAACTCATCTAAATAATCTTATAATCTTTTAAAATTTTTATTTATAAAATGGATAGACTAGAATGGATAGACACAAACGCGCTTTATAATGGTATAAGAGTTCTAGATCCTCGGAAATTATTTTTCTTACAAAGTGCTTTAGAACAACACAAAAATAAGCATACCCTAAGATTAAATGAACATCATTATACATAATACCAGAAATAAAAATTGTAACTACTTACCAGCTACAACAAATAAATATATAGGGCAACAGTCACATGAGTATCTAGGACCTACGTTATTTTCATATCTACCACGTCATATCCTAAATATTACAAATAAATTACACTTTAAAAGGGCATTAAAGAAATACATAGCTGAAATACCTCGTGAAACTATTCATGAATTAATTGAATGCCCACACCTTTACAATATTTCTACAAATATCTCTGGAATATGATCATATTATATACAGTGAGCACCATAAGTCTTACCCCCCTATCTAACTCGTTACTGGAGTCTTGTTAGGAAAATCGCCGAGACACGTCGATTTTTGATTTCTACAGTGTACATTTTTGTATGAATAGTTTACCCTTGCTTTCATCCCTTACTGGAGGGGAGCAACCCTTTCGAAAAATTTAAATGGCATGGGGTGATGAGTGATAGCTCATTTGAAAGAGGGTTTTATTCTCTATTCAATCGTGTAAAAAAATTTGAAATTTGCTTCATTAATTCTCGACTAATTGTTGTTTCAGAATAACGGAAATTAACGTAGCGCACTTATCCTTAGAATTAAAATTCGGCCCCTTCATGATTTAGGTTTTGGTTCAGACGTGAAGTAAGACTTTTTGCCATTAGAAGGTCACTGTTAGTCCAGTTGCTTTCCTATTTTGTGAGGTTTTGTTATTTTTAAACATTAATAAATCAACACGTAATGAAGCAAATTTTAAAATTTTTTGCACGGTTGAATAGAGAATAAAACCCCCTTTCAAATGAGCTATTCCTCACCACCCCATGCCATTTAAATTTTTCGAAAGGGTTACTACCCTCCAGTAAGGGATGAAATTAAGGGTAAACTAATCATGCAAAAATATACATTGTAGAAATCAAAAATCGACCTGTCTCGGCGATTTTCCTAACAAGACCCCAGTAACGAGTTAGTTAGGGGGGATAATACTTAAGATGCTCACTGTATGTATTAATCTTCAGTTTTAGTTTAATGTGTTATTATACAGGATAGCTGTTAAAGATGGAACCAAACCTATAGTGCTTAAACGGTTCAACATACAAAACCCAAAATTTCACATTTTCAACTAAATATATTTGCGTATATTTTAGCCCAAAAATGATTTTTTTTTACAATTACAAAATTTTAAGCATGGCAAATAGGGCTGAAAATCTCTTTGACAGCCTTATTTTAGTTAGAAAACGTTGGACACTAGTATACATCTTTTGCGAATAGTACTAGATTTATTTTTATATTTAACCTATATTTTAGTTTTATAAAACCCCTTTGTTTATTTTGAGTCAGATTTAAAATATGTACGCCACTGCGACAAGAAGGAACATGTATGATTTCGTAAAGATTTTTAAGAGACCGCTCTATATAAACACCAAAATAAATAGTTTTCTACAGGCAAATGAGAATGGATGGAGTCAAATCTAGAAAGTGCACACTGGTTTTTCATTCATTTGGTTCGAGTTCATAAAGTAAAGATACAGTTTTAACAATATACGAAACATGTTAAATGCCGGAGTTTTAAATTTATATTGTTAATTTCTTTACGCTTTTTAACGTCTTCAATAAATATTGACCAGTTTATGGTGAAATTAAGGTCGGGGTATCGTATAAAAGAAAAGAAAGAAAGATTTCACTAAATTGTTTATTTATCTCATTCTCATTAATGATTTGTGTAACTGTTCTAGAATTCATACATATCATTTTAACTTTCCCATTTATTTCTATAAATCATAATAAAATGAATTAATTATTTAATTATATAGGAAATCTAGTAAAAAATTGGAAAAAATGATTTGATTTAAGTTCGTAAATTTTTTAAATTAGCTAAATTAAATGTACCCATACTGAAAATTAGAGAAAGTAAAAGAATGTTAGACTATTTGGATCAGTCACAGAGAAACATTTTGAAAGTTGAATAAAATTTTAAGTACATTCATTAAAAAACTTGACACAGTTTTACCGTTTTTCCTCAAACCAAAGTACTAAAAAAAATTAGGTATACATTTTCAATAATGGGTTTAGTACATTTCAGTCCGGAGATATAAGTCACGATTTTCCACAAGGAGAGATAATAGATAATTTTTATATATCTGTACGAAACGGCTGTGAAGCAGGCCTCTATCAAGGGAGATCAGCACTGAAAAGAAAAATAACTCAAAATAACAACTGTCTGGATACACCACTAGCAGAAGACTAGAAACAAAAGTTACTGAACAATAAAATTGATCCTAAGATAATGGCGGCCCAAACGATGCAGTTCTGATGCTTAAACCTTCCAAAAAATTTGATACCGATTGTTTTCTATACTGTAGCTCAACTAAATAAATTTAAAATACAAACACAACTAACTGCAACCAAGTTAACTATATAAATAAACTCACCTGTAATCGTAAGATTTCTTTTCGACCATGAAACCCTGACAATAACCAATAATTCATCTATCTTTCGTCTTTTGTCTGTAAAGCTGATTTTTCGACATGGGTGGTGCACGTCCCGTCTGGAGTTTAAAATTCGGCCTTAATGCACAATTAAATGCCGCTATCCCAACTTCGTCACTTGAAGATCGTATGCTGGTGCGTTCTAAGTCGGCGAAAACGGCTATGAAAAAAAAAATTACACGAGACAGCTAACAAAATTTTGAAAAATTACATTAATATATAGAAAAACAATAAATGGACACCAGAAACGAAAACAAAATACAAAGAACATGCGGACAAAGAATTCGAACGACATGAAAACGAAAACACAGAATGGACACCAGAAAAGAAATCAAAATACCAAGAATCGACGGACAAAGAATTCGAACGACATGAAACCGAAAATACTAAATGGACACTAGAAAAGAAAGCAAAATACCAAGTGCAGACAGACAAAGAATTCGAACGACATAAAGAGGAACACGCTGAATGAATACCAGAAAATAAAAACAAATACCAAAAACAGACGGGCAAATCCCCAGAAAAGAAAACAAAATACCAAGAACAGAAGAACAAAAATATCGAACGACATGAAAATGAAAACCCTGAATGGGCATTTGAACCAGCATTAAAGGAACGGCTCTTAGACAGTTTTTCATAAACCAAAAACTCAGATACCTGGCTCCTTAGAGGTGCCAACTTCTTTTGCAAGGCAGGACTACAAACACCAAGAGTCAAGTATTTCCCCTCGTAAGAGTACTTGCAGTGTTTTTGAGATATGAAACTAAAGTCTATAGGCAATGCAACGGGGATTGGAATGCAAGGGCAGAAAAAGATTTCAATTGAGAAATATGCTATAGGAATGTGTAAAGAAAATACCCTGAATGGGCATTTGAATTAGCATTAAAGGAACGGCTCCTAGACAGTTTTTCATAAACCAAAAACTCAGATACCTGGCTCCTTAGAGGTGCCAACTGCTTTTGCAAGGCAGGATTACAAACACCAAGAGCCAAGTATTTCCCCTCGTAAGAGTACTTGCAGTGTTTTTGAGATATGAAACTAGAGTCTATAGGCAATGCAACGGGGATTGGAATGCAAGGGCAGAAAAAGATTTCAATTGAGAAATCTGCTATGGGAATTTGTAGAGAAAAGACCCTGAATGGGCATTTGAATAAGCATTAAAGGAACGGCTCTTAGACAGTTTTTCATAAACCAAAAACTCAGATACCTGGCTCCTTAGAGGTGCCAACTGCTTTTGCAAGGCAGGATTACAAACACCAAGAGCCAAGTATTTCCCCTCGTAAGAGTACTTGCAGTGTTTTTGAGATATGAAACTAAAGTCTATAGGCAATGCAACGGGGATTGGAATGCAAGGGCAGAAAATGATTTCAATTGAGAAATCTGCTATGGGAATTTGTAGAGAAAAGACCCTGAATGGGCATTTGAATAAGCATTAAAGGAACGGCTCTTAGACAGTTTTTCATAAGCCAAAAACTCAGATACCTGGCTCCTTAGAGGTGCCAACTGCTTTTGCAAGGCAGGATTACAAACACCAAGAGCCAAGTATTTCCCCTCGTAAGAGTACTTGCAGTGTTTTTGAGATATGAAACTAAAGTCTATAGGCAATGCAATGGGGATTGGAATGCAAGGGCAGAAAAAGATTTCAATTGAGAAATCTGCTATGGGAATTTGTAGAGAAAAGACCCTGAATGGGCCTTTGAATAAGCATTAAAGGAACGGCTCTTAGACAGTTTTTCATAAACCAAAAACTCAGATACCTGGCTCCTTAGAGGTGCCAACTGCTTTTGCAAGGCAGGATTACAAACACCAAGAGCCAAGTATTTCCCCTCGTAAGAGTACTTGCAGTGTTTTTGAGATATGAAACTAAAGTCTATAGGCAATGCAACGGGGATTGGAATGCAAGGGCAGAAAAAGATTTCAATTGAGAAATCTGCTATGGGAATTTGTAAAGAAAAGACCCTGAATGGGCATTTGAATCAGCATTAAAGGAACGGCTCTTAGACAGTTTTTCATAAACCAAAAACTCAGATACCTGGCTCCTTAGAGGTGCCAACTGCTTTTGCAAGGCAGGATTAAAAACACCAAGAGCCAAGTATTTCCCCTCGTAAGAGTACTTGCAGTGTTTTTGAGATATGAAACTAAAGTCTATAGGCAATGCAACGGGGATTGGAATGCAAGGGCAGAAAAAGATTTCAATTGAAAAATCTGCTATGGGAATTTGTAAAGAAAATACCCTGAATGGGCATTTGAATCAGCATTAAAGGAACGGCTCTTAGACAGTTTTTCATAAACCAAAAACTCAGATACCTGGCTCCTTAGAGGTGCCAACTGCTTTTGCAAGGCAGGATTAAAAACACCAAGAGCCAAGTATTTCCCCTCGTAAGAGTACTTGCAGTGTTTTTGAGATATGAAACTAAAGTCTATAGGCAATGCAACGGGGATTGGAATGCAAGGGCAGAAAAAGATTTCAATTGAAAAATCTGCTATGGGAATTTGTAAAGAAAATACCCTGAATGGGCATTTGAATCAGCATTAAAGGAACGGCTCTTAGACAGTTTTTCATAAACCAAAAACTCAGATACCTGGCTCCTTAGAAGTGCCAACTGCTTTTGCAAGGCAGGATTACAAACACCAAGAGCCAAGTATTTCCCCTCGTAAGAGTACTTGCAGTGTTTTTGAGATATGAAAGTAAAGTCTATAGGCAATGCAACGGAGATTGGAAAGCAATGATAGAAAATGATTTCTATTGAGAAATCAGCTATGGGAATTTGTGAAGAAAAGACCATGAACAGAAATTGACTTAAGACGATACGACTTTTGTAAGAAAAGCAAGCAAAATACCAAGAACCTGCGGACAAAGAATACGAACGACGTGAAAACGAAAACACAGAATGGTCACCAGAAAATAAATCAAAAAACCAAGAACACAAGGACAAAGAATTCGAACGACATGAAACCGAAAATACTAAATGGACACCAGAAAAGAAAGCAAAATACCAAGTGCAGACAAAAAAAAAATTCGAACGACATAAAGAGGAACACGCTGAATGGATACCAGAAATTAAAAACAAATACCAACAACACACGGGCAAATCATCAGAAAAGAAAACAAAATACCAAGAACAAACGAACAAAAAAATCGAACGACATGAAAATGAAAACCCTGAGTGGGCATTTGAACCAGCATTAAAGGAACGGCTCTTAGACAGTTTTTCATAAACCAAAATCTCAGATACCTGGCTCCTTAGAGGTGCCAACTGCTTTTGCAAGGCAGGATTACAAACACCAAGAGCCAAGTATTTCCCCTCGTAAGAGTACTTGCAGTGTTTTTGAGATATGAAACTAGTCTATAGGCAATGCAACGGGGATTGGAATGCAAGGGCAGAAAAAGATTTCAATTGAGAAATCTGCTATGGGAATTTGTGAAGAAAAGACCATGAACAGAAATTAACTAAAGATGATAGACTTTTGTAAGAAAAGACAACAAAATACCAAGGACCTGCGAACAAAGAATTCGAACGACAAAGACGAAAATATTGAATGGACATCACAATAATACAAAATACCAAGAACAGACGGAGAAAAAATTCAAACGACATGAAAACGAAAACACTGAATGGATACCAGAAAAGAACGCAAAATATCAAGTGCAGACATAAAGAGGAACACGCTGAATGGATACCAGAAAATAAAAACATACCAAGAACAAACGGGCAAATCATCACAAAAGAAAATAAAATACCAAAAACAAACGAACAAAAAAATCGAACGACATGAAAATGAAAACCCTGAATGGGCATTTGAATCAGCATTGATTCAAGACGATAGACTTTTGTAAGAAAAGAAAGCAAAATACCAAGAACCGACTGACAAAGAATTGAACGACATGAAGACGAAAATATTTAATGGACATCATAAAAAAACAAAATACCAAGAACAGACGGACAAAAAGTTCAAATGACATGAAAATGAAAACACTGAATGGACACCAGGAAGGAAAGCAAAATACCAAGAATAATAATAGGAACGTTCTCACCCGTATCTCCAGATGTTTCCGCAGAAGAATTACTAGGTGCCATGATGATGGAACATCCATCTACTACGACGTTTCCTAATACAGTTTTTGATATCGATACGGCCATATCAGCTAAGGGGACAAACACAGAATTTCTGCGTGGATACATAAACTTCAATAAAGTTTCATTCGGTTCCTGTTGTTGACTCATAACACTTCGAAGCATCAGGACCTAATGTCACCAGCTCTTGTAGTTGATCAACCGTTGTTTGACTCACACACCCCGTAAGTCGTACCTCTCGCCAAATTGTTCCTAGTCACCTCGTCACTTGAAGATCGTATGTTGTTGTATTCTAGGTTGGTAATGCTCAGAGAAAACTGGTTTTAGAAAATCTCTTCTTCAAAATCTGCGAACAAAAAATTTAATGCTAACAAAATTCTAATAAATTACACTAATATAGTATATAGTATAATATGGAAATTTTTCCACTTCCTACTACGTTCTTACTTAACAATATGAATTTTTAATTTTTCTAAAATTTCTCCATTACGATTCATTTTAGAGAAAACGTTTATACTGGGTGTTAGTATATTCGACCGATAACACTTTACCACAAAGAAATTTTTTTACTGAAGAAACCCAACTTATTTTGCAGTGTTCTACTTTTCCTAGCAATAGGTCACCTTTTTTAAAACACCCATATTATTGTAAGAATGTAATATACGAGTACATACTATTTGTTGTTAAATGTATTGTACAGGTTGGCAAATTTCGATGTTTTAATAGAGAATCATAAATGGTATGGAAAAATGGACCTCCCATCCTCGATCTCTTTTTTTGAGAAAAACTTAATGGCATTTTCAAAAATTAGCTATTGCTTTTGTTTTCGCATTATAAACAAAATTTGTTTTTTTCAAATTTTCATTGTGTGCCATTTATCTCGCTTATTTATGAAAGTGGAAGAAAATACTTTATACCTTCTTCAGGCACTTTTTTGGTAAGTGGCGTAGACAATTTTTTTTTTAAATTCTTCAAATTTGAGTTATAGCATAAAGTTGTAGTTAGCTGTGACATACAAAAAAAGACAAAATTTTTCCAATTTCCAATTTCCCTAGGTTGGAATCACATGGAAAACTTTTTTATTATTAATTTTAGGAAAAAAAGTTATTTTTCATAAAAAGTTCTGTATTATCTAAAACCTAGAATACAGTCAACAAATATCAAATTTTTTCAGTGGTATACGAGGTTTGTCAAAAAATATGATTTTTACTCAAGAGGAAAGTACCTTTATTCTTTATACGACCGATAAAATTTGATATCTGATGGTTGTATTTTAGGTTTTAGACCTTGCTAGACTTTTTATAAAGAACAACTTTTTTTCCTAAAATTAGTAATAAAAAAGCTTTCCTATGCCACCAACTGTTTACGTAAATTGGCGGTATATGAAAATCTTTTTTATTATTATTATTATTAATAATTAGCAAAGTATATTACAATTGGTACTATTTACTGAGATCTCACTTGAGTCCCGTTCAAACGCAGAGCACGTTCATTGGTAGGTAGGGAAGTAGGGCATCTGGACGTTGAACGTCGGGATGAATATAATGGTAGGAAATACTGAAATGGTGTTACAAATAATATGGTTGGGACGTAGAAGGTAGGGGAGTAGGACGGCGATACGGTGGGCGTCGAGACGTTGACTCCTTTGGGGAATAGGAGGTATTGTAGGATAGACGTCGTTTAGGAAGAGCGTTTAGGAAAGGTACAGACTATAACTGGGTACAGATAATAAAGTTATTGCTTGAATGTAATATAATAAAATGAATGCTTACTCATCAAATGATAAAAAATGAATGAATCCGAGCTCATTTGGGTCTGGCTTCTTATACTATTTTTAATGGCTTTTTGTGACATCTTTGTGTGTCTTAGTTCCCAGCGAAATACGAATGTGGGTGCAAAGGGGGTGGCTGATTTAGGGGGTTATGATTGACAACCTGTGTTATTTTTAACAGGTGTTATTTTATTTTATTTTTTTTATTTTTTATTTTATAAACACAGAGAAATAACAACCTGTTCACAAATAACGTGTCGGTTAAAAATATCATTACTTGTCCATTATAACCCCGTTATTCTGTGCCTTGAGAGATTTGTGTATCGAAATATTGTCGAAATCGGTCTTAATATCAAAACTAGAAAGATAAGCGAGTTAAGTGTTTTAATGATTACTTCGTGAAAATAAATATCGTGGGCTTACTGCCAAAAGTGACCAAGTGAAATTTTACATGATTTGAGTTAATATGACCAAATCTCTTGATAAAGTCAGATCTACCAAATAAAAAATGGCCAAGTCATATTGATTGAATTTATTTAGTACTTTCAGGCAGTGTAAATATGACTTGAGTGACTATTTTTTTGTAGATCTGTCTTTAATAAGTGACTCGGTCATATTAACTCAAATCACATAAAATTTGACTTGGTCACTTTTGGCAGTAAGCCCACGATATGTTTTATGGTGGTTTCTTGGTCTAGGTTCCCAGAGGCATGTGCACGAAAAGTGGATCTCTTAAGGTCAGGATTATAGATATTATTTACCTTATGTGTCGTAAATGATATTTAATTATATGGGAGATTTTTCGTTAAATGAAGGATTTTGAATTTAATAAGAATGCAATATTATATTTAATAAATGGATTAATAAATTATTAAGGTACCTGGGTGCGGTAGGTGTTAAAAAATATATTTTTCCCAAATCTGAAAATATTTTAAAAACCTATTTGATTTATTAAATAATCATAAACATCTCAAATATAATTGATTGAGGCTCGTGTACTCATTGCATGCACAATAAAATTGCACATGCACTTTTTATTTAATCTTCCGTTCAAAGCTCAATCATCCAGTTACTGTTATTATTCATTGAGATTACCATACACGAAATACCTAAGTATACTGAAAGTGTACATGTACAGTGAGAACTAGAAAGTGATATATCTACCTAACCGATTATTATATAACACTTAATTAGTATGTAATTAATAAAAGTAAATTTGTTTATCACATCACGCACCTCTAGACACAACCATTAGCATCCATTTCAATTAATTCCTTATTCAAAATTACAACAACAGTTCGTTCAATTAATTTCCATACGGAGAGAAACTCACATAAACGTGGTGAACAAACCAACAAGAATGTTTTGCAACCTTGATTATTAAAAAAAATGCCTACAGGTCATCCGTTCTTAATCATTAACAAGTTATTTCTACGAGGAGAGAAAAAGAACCGACAATATTATTGACAGAGTGGATATAAGCAACTTATATGCACCTGACGATTTAAAAATGTTTATTACGTAACAGTTACAACAACATTCAAACGGCATTCTTCAGGTTATGCGCAACAATACTTTTATAAATATGGATATAAATATTGTCCTTTAAATTAAAAAAAAAAACACTGTTATTCAATCGTATTGATATAATTTATACGCAATATGTACACAATTATATCAATATACTAGGCGTACCTAAACTCTTGCTAAAACAGTATTTTCAAATGGTTTTAGATATTTAAAATTAAATCACTATTGCCAGGCAAAAACCAAGTTAAAACAGAAATTTTGAAGGATTTTGGTGATTTAGTAATGATATCTAGTATTAAATCTAATTTAAAAATCTATAACAGTTCTCATAAAAATATTATTTTACAGCAAAAAATAATACTTTGTACATGGTTAGTACCAACTGATACTGGTGTAATAATAATAGTAATGTAATGCGAGCTATTTCATTATTCAGTCATGCTCTAATCCTCCAAGTCTCTCTCTCTGTCTTATTTGGCCTTTGAGGCTCAACTTGTCCGATTATCATACATAATTAAACCCCTTAAGACCAAACATATGTGACGCCTATGGTGGAGGCGCTTTTCGAGTACATTCCAGAGTCAACGTGTATAATGTTTCTAGTATTGGAGAGAATCGGCATTTCTGTGGCTTATTCCGGCTCTATGTTCGATCTTAAAGTCGTACTTTTGAAGTCGTTCAATCCATCTGGCTATTTCACCCTGCTGGTTTTTGAACTGCATCAACCACTTAAGGGCGACATGATCGGTACGGATTAAGAATTTCCTTCCATATAGGTAATGATAGAAGTGTTCCACGCATTTCACAATTGCCAGGAGTTCTCTTCTCGTGACGAAGTAATTTCGCTCAGGTTTCGAGAGCATTTTACTAAAATAACCCAGTACCCTTTCTTTTCCCCCTTGAATCTGTGAAAGCACTCCTCCAATTCCCACATTACTGGCATCCGTATCCAGGATTAATTCTCCCTCTGGTAGTGGGTAGCCTAATATTGGCGCTGTTATTAAATGCTTCTTTAAAGTTTCGAAGGAAGTTGGGCAGTATTCATCCCAGCAGAATTCTCTTGCTTCTTCTGTGACTCGTGTTAGTGGTTTACCAATATCTGCAAACTTCTTTATGAATCTTCGGTAGTACGTACAAAGCCCAAGAAAACTTCTTATTTGGTTTTTATCAGTTGGTTGTGGCCACTCTCTGATAGAAGTGACTTTTTCCTTATCTACAGCCACGCCATCCTTACTGACTATATGACCCAGGTAATTGACTTTATTTTGGAATAGCTGGCATTTCTTGGGGTTAAGCTGCAGTTGGGCAGCTTGAAGTATTTTAAAAACATCTTCTAAGTTCTTTAGATGTTCATCAAATGTCTTCCCCAAGACTATAATGTCATCTAAATATACCAGGCACGTTTTCCATGATAACCCTCTCAATACATTTTCCATAAGTCTTTCAAATGTCGCGGGGGCATTACATAGTCCAAATGGCATGACATTGAATTGCCACAATCCAGATCCGGTGGTAAAAGCTGTATTTTCTTTGTCTACTGGGTCCATTTCCACCTGCCAATAACCAGACTTAAGGTCTAAAGTAGAAAATAGTTTACTTCCGGCCAATGTGTCCAAGGTATCGTCGATTCGAGGAAGAGGGTAATTGTCTTTCTTGGTAACATTGTTCAACTGACGGTAATCCACACAGAACCTCGTAGTTCCAACCTTTTTCTGGACCAGGACTACCGGAGAGACCCATGGGCTGGTAGAAGGTTCTATCATACTGTCTTCCTTCATTTCCTGAACAATCCTTTCAGCTTCCTCTCTCTTGGCCTTTGGTAATCTTCGAGCTGATTGACGAATCGGCCTGGCATCACCAGTGTCAATTTTGTATTTTACAACAGAAGTTCCTCATATTTTTCCTCCTTTTAGTACAAAAATGTCACGATATCGTCGAAGAAATCCTTCCGAGATCGATCCACTTATCATGATGTATGGGACTTAGTTTAAGGGAACACGTACTGGAGTCTAATGTACAGAAACTAGCCATGCCGAAGATAGAAGGAAATCAGCTGGATTGGAGGATCATTAAGAACATGGTGGAAGTAATTTTTCAAGATACCGGAGTCCAAATACTGGTCTGCAGCCTTTCGCCCAGTGTCCAGGTTAAAACAAAGACAGTCCTTTGTTACTACCATGCAACTGGAAATTGCACAAGAGGGTTCAGTTGCAGATACAACCATTCCGTTTTAATTTCGTAAGAGTTCCAGGAGGAACTATCTCTTAAGGAGGGGGCAATGTAATGCGAGCTATTTCATTATTCAGTCATCTAATCCTCTTATTTGGCTTTTGAGGCTCAACTTGTCCGATTATCATACAAAATTAAACCCCTTAAGACTAAACATATGTGACACCTATGACGAAGGCGCTTTTTGAGTACATTCCAGAGTCAACGTGATAATATTTCTAGTATTGGTGAGAATTGGTGAAAATTCTAGTACCTTCGCCAAAGTTTTAAACGTGTATATGAATATTGGTGGAGGAACAACGCGTCAGTCAGTTATAGATAGACAGTGAAGATAAATAGTGAACAGTTTAAATACTTTCGAAATATATAAATTAGAATAGTATTGTTATCAAATAAATAAGTGTTTAAATAAATTATTTACAAATAAACTGTTGTTTAAAATAAACAAACTTTACAGTAATAAAAGAAGAAGTACTCTTATCCTTTTTTATTCAATTTAAAATGAGCTACATCTGCACGAAATTATTTGCCTGCATTTTTTTACCAGTTTTTGTTAAAATTAAATTTAAATACCTACATCCTATGAATGAGAAATAAATTAAATAAAAATCTAGATGAACTTATCTAGATAGAACCAAAGACATGTCTGATTATCTGATATCAACGGAAGTATTCTCCACAATATCCGATCAACCGCAGTGAGTCTATTTTCAAATCTTGTTACAACCTATGCAAATCTTGGGCAATAAATAAAGTTTGATAATCATTTCAGTACTGACCGCAACTGGACTTGAAGTATATACCTGATAAGTAATGTATTTCGTATTTGATTTTAAATATTTTTTTTTTCGTTGCAAAATACAAAAGTTATGAACTACACTACAAAATTCCGCCATCCTAAAATTTTGACAAAGTTTGATGTTTTGTAACTTTTTTATGCTTTATCCTATTTTTATGAATTTTCTACCAGTTTATTGATAAATTTATTGTAATTGTTTAAAATTATTGTAATAAGTAACATTTTTCGTTTCAGAAATATTATACAGGGGTAAATCAAAATGTTGTTTTTGTATCAACTTCAAAACACCTTGTAGCAAAATTAAGGCAAATAATTTTGTTTACATACAGTTTGCTGTAATCTCAGATGTATTTTAAACATTTTGTTTTTTGATTCATCCCATTATCTCATTTCTTCTGTGATCTGCATTTTTTTTAATAAAGCGCTGGTGATTTTAATAAGAGCACATTTAAAATTTCTACGCCAATGAAAGAAGAGGGATTTAATCTTTAATGAAATTAACATAATGGTCATAAAACATGAAAAAAAGGACTCACCAAATTGAAAACTTATATCCATTCTTGACTCTGCTCCAACATAGGGATTTCTTTTCCATCAAACTACACGCTGAGTTTCCCAATATATTTCCATGCCGACATGCCACTCATCCCATCATTTCCATTCAACTATAAAAATATAATAATTTCTGCAAAAATCAGTTTATTTTGGTGAAATTTAAAAAAATTGTTGTAAAGATTTAACTAGAAGATATGGCCTGGTTAAATTAGTTTTAGGCACCATATAAATCAAACTGGATATTTCAAAATTACATAAATTTCAAATTGAATTTGTGGAAACATTTTTAGAACAAATTTACGATGATGTTTTCTTTCTTCATTATTCTTTCTATTTCTATTTAATAAAAGCCTTAGAAATCGTTGGACATAAGGTCTGGAGAGGATTTACATTCTAGGAAACTGACACTTGTGACCAATCTCAAAGAACGTAAAATTCCTAGATTAAACTTCTTTATTGTAGGGACCACTGATCTGTAGGAACACAATATCGTCGATTTCGACGCGAAAAAATCAAGAAAGGCTTCTATTTGATAATTCGAGTTGACATAAACGAGACCTCAGCGCATCTCAGTTATCATAATAGTTATACAATCGATAGTGATTTATCTCACACATTCAATAAACAACATTCACCTACCTTTACCAGAATAAATGTCGACAAGATAACGGCTCGCACTACACTGAAAAGAAGAGAAAATATTTTAATAAAAACAACTACAACGACTGATCCACAAAATGTTTTTCTAAAGACAGATTAACGAGTAACATCCCTCGAAAGCTTCTAGATTATATACAAACTGTCATTAAAAAAAAAAATTGTACTTACATCATTTTTCCACGACTTTAGAAATATTTTTTGTGGATCATTTTAGAGTATCTCAAACAAAAGCAATGAACATAATAATAAAGATGAAAACGGATAAAACGTCAAAGTCATGTGTCACAAAATAATACGAAAATATAAAATAAAATAAAGGGTGTCACATTTAAAGAAACCTAACTTTGATTTGTATCGCTTTTCTGGAGCACCATGTATAATTGAAATTATTTTTAAATTGATGCCTCTTCTGATATGGATTTAAAAAAAAACAATTATATTTGGCTCCACGGGTCCGCCGCGTTAGCGGTGGTCCACCCTGTATAGAGTGTTTGATTAGAAACTGTAGATGAAGACCATCGAGGTGTGTCAAAATAACCAATAGTCAATCAGTCTTTTGTCCGTTATAACGGACATATGAGGTGTTTTATTAATAGTTTCTATTTCATCTTGACTCACCTTGTATATAATTTTGACATTTGGCGCACACGTTATTCACAAATTACCTAATACAATAAGGTATCAACAAGAAACGAAAATAAGCCCAGTCTTTGTCAAAAATGTATACATTTGCTCATCCTTAAAAAAACTTACAGAATGTCTGAATTTTGTAAAATTTGTTTAAACTACATCACTGGATTTAGTTTTTTTGTAATGTTTTCAAATATGGAAACAAATTTTACAAATTCAGACGTTTGACATTCTATTTAAGTATAGAATAATTTATAAATTTTATGCAATCACTGACTTGGATTTCTTGCAGATGCTAATAACATTACAAATTCGGTAAGAGAGAGATACCATGTGTGCCAAATGTTAAAAAATAAACAGGCTAAATTGATGAAACACCCTGTAGGTGATAAACTTAACGGCTTCTTCAAACCCATTCTTATCAAGCAAAAAATTATTCTAATAGGACAGCATAGGTGTTGATAAAAACGAAAAAGATAAAAAATTCAAACTAGAATTATCTAAAAGAGAATAGGTAATATTTTTTTTACAACATTGATTTAGAATTAAAAGTAATTTTAATTTAAGGAAGCTAGGAATAATTTGGAAAAATGCCCATTATGTAAAAACAAAAAATGCCCATGAGAAATTTTATATTTCATTTCTCCATCATTACACACTTTAAAAATATTTTTTTCTTCCATTCCTAAAAACATAGATTGTTGATTTTGCATTAAATATTTTCTAGTTCTTGGAAATTCATTTGTAAAACATTAAAATCCAGAAATAATACCTAAATCACGACAACAAAAAATTATTTTTCCTAAATTTGGTAGGATTTTTAAATCTCGTCTGGTGCAATTGAACTTAACGATATGGCAACCCTGGAACAAAGTTTAACCTCCTCGCCAGACTTTCTGGCGCTAAATTTTGCAAAAAATGATTACTGCTAATTCTAAAGGTCAATGCACCTACTCAGAGTCTCAGAGTTGATTGTTATAATAAGCTCTTATGTAAATACAATGTGTATTTTGAAGAAAATCGTTTAAAGACAGTGAAATTGTGCAATGCTAAACGAGCTTTAGCGATTCGCGATAAACAGAAGTTATAAAGTTAGCTACCCATGGGGTAAGAATTTCATTTCTACAACTTTTATTTTACATGACATTTGGTTAATTTCAGAATAGGGGTAGCTCAATATCTAAAAGGTTAAAAAGTTGATTGAATAACCTAAAAACATCGGACCTAGTTTGTTTAGTGGGCATCAAACTGTAAAAAATCTAAAAAAAGTTTTTTGTAATAGGTATCTATAAAACCGTGACATCAACATGTCGTGGTATTTTCACCATTAATCATAATTATTTAAAATAGGTATTTATTATTCAAATAACCAACAAAAATTACAGTTTTGCATTTTGCATGTTAAAATCATTCTGGACATGCGCATCCCATTCAACGTTAAAGTCAAAAATATATTTATTTTCAAATCTAAATTATGAATCTAATTTTTAAACCTGACTTACCTACTTAATTGAAATCTCACATTTTTACAATAAAATTAGTAACTAGGTACTAAATAATGGATCATTTTAAAATTAAGTTTGGAAGACGTTATAGACTCTATCTAAAAAACGCTATAAAAATAAAAGTACCTTACCTCTACTTTGAAAGCATAAAATTTCTTGCTATAAACATACTTAAGTACATTTTAGAAGTTTTTTCAATAGGTATATGTACATTATACAAAAACTTTGCACATAAAACCACGACGTGTAGGAACTAACTTTCAATGATTTCAAATTAATTGAACTTTTTCTCTAAATGGCGGAAGTGACAGATATATGGACCAAAGCCTACTCGATAAAAAAATCAATGTGGCTAAAGAGCCGAAGTTCTTAAATATAAAGCGTAATGAAAGGGAAGTAAACTCGATGATTATGATGAAATAATTTAATGTTCATTACTACATTGCTACGTATAAAAGTTAAAAGTAATAGGTGCTTATTTATAAAATGAAATACACCTACTTACGTAGGAAGTTGAAATTACTGAAAAATACAGCAAAATTTTCGATGATTTATATTATACAGAACCATAGGTACCACATTTTGGTAAAAATGTAATTTTAAAATTTTTAATCTTTTTTACTGGAATTTAACTTAAGCATTTATTTGATTTTGTAATCTAATATATGCGTGAGCTAGGTAATAGAGGACACTGTTTTTGATTTGGTAAACATGTTGGTATACCTACATGTGTGTAGATTAGAGAAAAAGGTTTAATTTCTGAATGTGTTTTTCCTGAAATTAATTTAATAGTTATCTAAGTACCTGCCTTCTATAAATTTCTATGAAAATTTTAACCCCCAAAACAACAACATAATTTAGCTGGCAATCCTTATAATAGGCGGAGACGAGTTGACATCTAACCTTTAATTATCTTTTTTTTAATTTTATTAGGTAATAGAAAAACTCATAAATGTTTAAGACTATTAGAAAAAACAAATAAAGCTTACCTAATGTGGTATTAAATAATGGAACTGTAACGGGATGTAGTGATTTAGCGTACAACTAGCTCGTATATTTAAAATTAAATAGAAAAAAAAAATGTTCACTATAAGTACTACTCATACCTAATGTTACAGTCATACCTATTCCACCTTTTGAAATGATCTTACCTTGAATATACACATATTAGATAGTTTGGAACGATTTTCTTAATAATATCTTCGATAATTGCACAACACCATCTAATTACCATCTCTCAAAATATTAATCCGATAATTTTTCATAAATGACACTTCTTGACAAAAAATTTCTGTGGCTGTGGGCTGTGGCTAAGGTATCCGTGATCGTAAGCAAAAGTGTTAGGAAAGCAAGGTATTTTCTGGAAGGAATAATAACATGTGTAACTTAGGGTCGATTCCACCGTTGTGTTAAACGGAGATTAAAATGACATTGCTAATGTAAACATTTCATTTTAAACTTCGTTTAACACAGCCATACTCAACCTTTTTTTCCTTCGGGTCACATTCGTATATGTGCTATGTTACACGGGCCGCAATATTTTTGGATGATGACTTTTTTTTAGGACATCTATCTAAAATTAGTTAGTGGGGACCTCTAATAAATAAAACACAAAACATAAATATATCCCGTTGTGTTACTGCAAAAACAAGATAACTCACATTTTTAGAGTTTCGATAAAACACTACTCAAACGTTTAAAACTGAATAAAAAATGAGTATAAGCTTTAAACCGTTTATTAACTTCAATAAAGATGGTATTGAAAACATTGTTCACAAAGTATAAACTAATAATCTATCAATAATTGGTAAAAAAGAGAGAAAAACGTCACTTAGCTTATTTTAGCTCTACATACAAATCATAATTCAATGTATGTGTCACTATCTTCAGTCGAAGTCTCAGTAACATTATTGGATACAGGTAGATTGTGATGATAATGGTGAAATTCATCAGGTGTATCTGATTTTGCAAAATTTTAGTAAATCTTTTTTCTTGTACTTTTTTGTATTTTCAAAACGTTGTTTCATCCTTTCATGCATCCCTCTGAATAAATAATGTGCGAGTTTGGCATATAAAGCCAAATTCCCCACCCTTGCCCATTGATAAATTAAATCTATTTTTCTGATGGAATTTATTTAGGATAGCTGAATCTTTCGATACGTTGTCTATTAGAAAATATAGTTAAAATTTATATTCGCCTATTACCACTAATACTTTTATTTACGAATTTTCACACAAAGATTCGCTCGTTACGGCTTGACGAATCACTCGTTACAGCTTGACCAATCACCCGTTACATTTTCACCAATCACTCGTTCACCACGGAGATTTGAACATCACGTGTTATTATCTAGTGGTTGTTTAAGGTTAGCTGTATCGCGGAAAAAAAGGGTGACGTAATCATCTCGTAGATTTCGGAACAATCGAGAAAGGTCAGAGATGGCTCTAGTCATAACAAAACAAATGGCGTGGGCACAATGTTGTAATATTTAAACAAACATATGCAATAAAAATAAGTAGCGAAATATTGGTACGTTTTCACTGAAAATCACCGAAATCACTGGACATTTTCTCGAAAATGCCAAAATCTTCATCTAAAATCATGGTCGAAATCAACTCGTCGCTCACAACCCGAAATGGCGAGAAAAAAAATCGTCGAATAATATTAAGGTGGATTTTCAGTAAAATCACCTAAATTACATAAACAATTTTTTAGTGATTTCCGAAATACAGGTACGTTTTGACCTTATTGGTTTTCCCTCAATTTCGCCTTTATCTTGTTTAGGCAGAAACACTATTAAGAATCGGACTAAATATATTTAGCAAAAATAAGGTATATGTCTATTATCTGGTATTGGTAGACGCATTTATCAATTGAACACAATGTTATGATTATGTTTTGGTGTAAATGCCACCCCATCTTTTTTTTTTTTAATTTGGTGTCATCGGCGTCGAACTACTACGGCCATTAGCCTCGTGTTCTGTGTAGGCTTTGTTACTGTTTCCCAGCGCCACTTTAGGGACAGCACTGTTAATTAGAACCCAACAGTGAATGGTCGAAATGAAAAAATCCCGGCCAACGGTGGGATTCGATCCTCAGACCTTCCGATCTCAAGGTCATGACTCTAACCACTGAGCCAACCCATCCCCCCACCATCTTATTTGTCCATATTGTTAATGTATTAAGATGGAGTTAGTTTTTGTTGGCTATCTGTTTATCATGAATATAGACTTCTTTCACACTTGTAGAAAGTGTACCTACTTAACTCGAAAATTCCAAAAGTGGAGCTATCTTGTTTTGGCAGTAACCTTACAAAATTCCAAACGTTTATTTAAAAATTAGCATGCTATTTAGCGCTGCAACCAATAATAGTGTTGCGGGCCACAAAAAAAGCTTGAAGGGCCGCAGGTTGAGCATGGGCGAAGTTAGGGGGGGGCTTGGGGGGGCTAAGCCCCCCCAAAAACCAAATTAGCCCCCCCAAAAATAATTCGAACATTTATGGCATATCCATCCACACATTTCAGATTTCAGAACAGAAATTAATAAATAAAACAAAATCGTGCCTTTTGATTGATTCTGAAATTTTACATTTAGTTCAGGAGGCAGTGAATTTTACTCGTACTCATTTTTCCAATCGATGTAAAAGAAAATAAACTGTTCTCTTAGTGACAAAAAACAAACATTTTGAGTCTGACACTTATTTTCCCAGTCATAAATATTTTACATTTACTAAACTAGAACATAAAGTTTATAAAAATAGCAGTTCGGAATATCTCAGATAGTGGAAAGTGAGTGTGGCAGAAAATTTAGCATATAAATTGATACAATCATGAACTGTTAATAATAATAAGTCTGGCTGATTTACGAAATTGGCAAATGAGTCTGGTAACATCTTCAAAATCGAAAAAACATAATATTTTTGCTTTTATTTTCCCGGGTTTGAAAATTTGTCACGTGATAGATTATATTATAATTTTACAGCTCTATTTTATAGCAGATCAAATAACGTTATTTTAAAACGCTTCCATGAAAAATTTCCGGAAATTTTCCTTTTGGTGGGTACCCTGAACGAAATTATACTGAAAATTGTTTTGACAGTTGAGAAGCTCTTTTATGCATGTTTTATATGCTGTTCTATGGTCAGCTTTGAAAATTTTATTTTAGTCGTTTTAATGCATGTCTGTCTAGTTTTGAAATTTGGATATTTTGATGTAAAATATTCTTACCCAATACCTACCACTGGTGCCTAAATTATTATCAGTAAATTTTTGCTCACTCACGCATATTTTAAGAAAAATATCCATCGTCTTGGACTCAGGATAAATTTCAAAATATTCATAAGTTCGAAAAAAATTTCGGAAATAATTTAGGCACTAGTGGTATTCTAAGTGAAAATATACGTCTGGCTGACAATTACAATCAGGCCTGCCAGACTCACAAGTAGTGTCCGACCGAAGGTTCGGTTACGGTTTTGGCCAACTTCGGCTTAAAATAAGAGTTTCAACTACAGTTTCGGTTTCGGCGGAAAACTGGCCGAAACTGCAGCCAACCACGAAACTACTTTCGAAAGTTTTCGTATCACACTTGGTTGTGTCCGGCACAATGGCGACTGTGCCGGGTGCCATTCCTACACAGTGCACGTACTTCTCTGCTTTGTTTCAAGTGAACAGTCTTCAGTGCTCCTGGCCTAATTTATTTGGATCGAAGGAGCAATTTTTTAGGTGAAACGTGGAAAAAATATTATTTCTAGCCAACAACGTTAGACTGTTTACTTATGAATATTAATTTAATTATAAGTAACAAACATATTTATCTGAATTTGTTTTTTTTTTTTAATAAAAATTACATTATATATAATTCCCTTCATATTATTTTTTGTTACAAAAAATCTAGAGACAGATGCAGGAATGATTGCTACTTTGTAATTAACTTATTTTTTTTTTTTTAGTTTCAAAAGTAATAAAAAAAACAATGTCAATAAATTTATCAATGGCTTCTTGATCACATAAATAAATAGGTAATAAGTAAATGTAGCTAAAATTTATAATACGAGTTAATTAGTCTTAAACAAGGATTACAATAAGATATTGCAAATTTCAATAAGAGATTGCCTTAAAAGAAAGTTTTTATTTCTGTTTCGGTTTCGACCGAAACTAAGAAAGGAGCCGAAATTGGGTTTCCGAATTTCGGTCGGACCTGACAAGCCAGGTAGTTAAACGAGGAGAGGAATAGTGATCAAACGTGCAGAATTTAGCGCGTTTGACGATCATTAGACAAGTCCGGCAAGGCTTTCGGGGTGTTCCACATTAGCCAGATTGTATTTTAAGCTGTTATCATAATATACATTTTTCTAGTACTGAGAACACTTGTAACAGGGATCCTTACTGGGCATTGCCAACTAAAAGGACACCTTAGTAAACTGAGAGTAGTAGAAAATAGTGAGTGAAGATTCTGTGAGAAGGACGAAACCTTCATTTACATTCTAACTGAATGTGTAGCACTCCAGAATCCAAGGGCACTATACCTAGGAGCATATCAAATAGAAACTTGAAGGCACTCCAAATCCTACACTTCCTTGAGAAGATATAATTGAAAGGGTCGTTATAGGCATTGAGACATTTCCTTGCTACATTAGCGACAGAAGAGAGCACAATAGATATTTTAGGTCGCAGTGTATTAACACCCCATTCCCAACATAACATAGCGAGAAAACTGCAAAATAATGAAATCCACAAATCACAGTTCATATTTTAAACATCCAACTACTAATATTTTTAAAATTTTAAATTCTGACAAACTGTCGGTATATTTTTTAGTCATTAAGATTACATATACGTTAAAATTATTTATTTTTGTTTAGAATCGATAAAAAATAGCATTTTAATTTTATTTGGGCCACATTTAAAAAAAGTAAATTTTAATCAAATTGTATGAAACTAATTTAATTACGAGTATTAAAATTAAAAACCTAAAAGGGGCGGTGGAGATGAGGACAGAGCATTTGCCTTCCACGCGAATAGCCTGGGTTCGAATCTGGACTAGGGGCTAATTTTCTTTGTTTTTTTATTTTATAAATTATTAAATTATTTTAAAATTGCTTATTTTGTCTAAACCTAAAATAATTTTTTAAATTTGTAGATTTTCGTTAGTGGTTCGTAGAAAAAATATACTGTACAACTTGAGTGGGTTGTCCATATCTACTTTTGTTGCGAAAATTAGGGAAATTTTTGTGATGAAAATTATTCAGTTTTTTCACTTATATATGTTATTTTATTCATTTTCATGGATTCGCCAGAATTTTTTTACTATACCTCTAGAACTATTATATATTATATGACTAGGGCTAGGGCTTTAGCCCCCCCAGATCTGATGACATAACTTCGCCCATGAGGTTGAGTATGGCTGGTTTAACACAACGGTGGAATCGGTCCTTAATTAAAAGAATTAAAATAATGATTATAATATGATACATTTAAATTTGGAATTGAAAAATATATACCAAGAATGAATTCGGTTATTATAAAAATATCAATTTGTAGGTTCTCTAATAATCTACGATGCTTTTTTTATATAAGTGGATTTTGACTATAACCCTTGTACCTTGATTTTGGCGTATCAAATATACGTATATATTTTAATTAATTTTAAAAAAATAATTAAATGCAATACAATGAGCAACAGTTTTGCTGTGTTGTAAAAATACTGGCAAAAAACAGTGTAAATTTTATAAATTTTCAGTAGCAAAATGGAAATTAAATCGAAGAAATAAACGTACCAATAATTGCAGTAATTACAGACCTTTATTTTTGTAAAAAGGGTATGGTCCTATTACAATTAGAAGAACACGGCTACGTCATATAACCGAATTTCGAATACATATTATCTATAACAATCAGTAAATAAATAAAAAATAAGTAAGTTGTTAGGTATACAACAATATTTCCTATATTTCTATAATATTAACATTCCTCTAAACCCTTAGTAGGCAGCGATAACCAGTTAATTACTTTTCCAAATGAGTAGCTGTGTTCTTCTAATTGTAATCGGACCCTATCTAATACCTATTAAAAATAGTAGACATCAGAAAACTGAAAGGTTTATATACTTAATTTATTATTATTTTACGATGTTCTTCAAAATACCTTAAATACATGTTCATAACGGAAATATTTCTGCTTTTGATTATTGTCTGTATCTGGAATGCAATTTTGTGACTGATTGATTGAAAAACAGTTATTTAGTAAATCATGTTTTCTTTCAAACTTAAAATGAAGAAAACAAGTATAAATTACATTCGAAAATATTACAATATTACAACAATTTTTTTGGGAATAAATTTTGAATCAAGTTTGACATTAACTTTAACTTCATTAGGCAACTTTTCATACACTTTTTCGTAAATACTGTTGCCTAATCACCTATTCTGTGCACATGTTTTAATAATTTTTTTATTAAATTTACGAGTACTTACTTTTTTTAGCTGAAATAATAAAAATATATAATAATAATTTATAAATCAATATAGGTAGGTACTTTTATTAAAACCAAGAAATACATTTTTTAATTGCAAATTCTCTTAAAAATGATACTGCCAATTTCTTTTAACACATTTGTCAAGCAAAAAATGATTCCAAGGACAGTAGGTGTTGATAAAAACGAAAATGATAAAAATTAAAACTAGAATTATCGAAAAGAGAATAATAATTTTTTTACAACATTGATTTAGAATTAAATGTACCTAATTTTAATTTAAGGAAGAGACATAAAAAACTAGGAAAAGTATTCATTATGTAAAAACGAAAAATGCCCATGAGAAATTTTATAATTCATTTCTCCATCATTACACACTTTAAAAATATTTGTTTTCTTCCATTCCTAAACACATAAGGTAGATTGTTGATTTTGAAGGAAAAAAATCCTTTTATTTGCATTAAATATTTTCTAGTTCTTGGGAATTCATTTGTAAAACATTAAAATCCAGAAATAATACCTAAATCACAACAAAAAAATATTTTTTTGGGATTTCTTTCGAAAAGTCCTAAATCTGGTAAGATTTTTAAATTTCGACTGGTGAAATCGAACGATATGGCAACCCTGAAACAAAGTTAACCTCCTCGTCAGACTTTCTGGCGCTAAATTTTGCAAAAAATGATTACTGCTAATTTTAAAGGTCAATGCACCTACTGAGAGTCTCAGAGTTATTTAAATACAATGTGTAGTTTGAAGAAAATCATTTAAAGACAGTGAAATTGTGCCATGCTAAACGAGCTGTAGCGATTAGCGATAAACAGAAGTTATAAAGGGTAAGAATTTAATTTTTACAACTTTTATTTTTTATTTTACATGACATTTGGTTAATTTCAGAATAGGGGTAGCTCAATATCTATAAGGTTAAAAAGTTGACTGAATAACCTAATAACATCGAACCTTGAAATTTGTTTAGTGGGCATCAGATTGCAAAAAATGTGAAAAAAAGATATTTTGTAAAATCTATAAAACCGTGACATCAAATGTCATCGTATCTTCACCTTTGATCATAATTATTTAAAATAGGTATTTATTATTCAAATAACCAACAAAAATAACAGTTTAGCAAAACATTTTGCATGTAAAAATCATTCTGGACATGCGCATCCCATTCAACGTTAAAGTCAAAAATATATTTATTTTCAAATCTAAATTATAAATCAAATTTTTAAACACGACTTACTTAACTGAAATCTCATATTTTTACAATAAAATTAATTCCTAATAAATAATAGATCATTTTAAAAATAAGGTTGGAAGACGTTTATAGACTCTATCTACAAAACGCTATAAAAATAAAAGTAGTTACCTCACCTCTACTTTGAAAGCATAAAATTTCTTGATATAAACATACTTAAGTACATTTTAGAAGTTTTTTCAATTGGTATAAGTACATTTTTCAAAAACTTTGCACATAAACCACGACGTAGTAACTAATTTCAATGGTTTCAAATGAATTGAACTTTTTTTCACTAAATGGCGGAAATGACAGATAGATGGACCAAAGCTTACTCGATAAAAAAATCAATGTGGCTAAGGAGCCGATGTTCTGAAATATAAAGCGTAATGCAAGAGAAGCAAACTCGATGATTATTGCCGCGTTTGAGAATCCACATCGGATGCATTTTTTACATCTCGAGCGTTTTTTTATTCACATCGGACACATCTGTCCCATTACATTTACGTATACTGAATCACGTGATCAAAGATTTTTTACATCTCAGATGCATCCGATGTGGATTCTCAAACGCAGCATATGATGAAATAATTTAATGTTTATTGCTACGTATAAAAGTACCTAGGTAATTATTTATAAAATGAAATACCTACCTAGGATGTCGAAATTACTGAAAAATACAGCAAAATTTTCGATGCTTTATAGGTATATACAGAACCATCCCCACACTTGGAAAAAATTGAAATTTTTAAATTTTTAATCTTTTCTTACTAGAATTTAACATAATCATTTATTTGATTTTGTAATTTAATATAAGCGTGAGCTAGGTAATAGGACACTGCTTTTGATTTGGTAAACATGTTGCTATACCTACATGTTTGTAGGTTAGAAAAACAAGTTTAATTTCTCAAAGTGTTTTTCCTGAAATAAATTTATTAGAGAGTTATTTAAGTAGGTACTTACCTGCCTTCTATAAATTTCTATGAAAATTATAACCCCGAAAACAACGTAATTTAACTGTTAAATAACCTAATATATAGACAAACCCACGTATGGGTTGTGTGTAACATTTTATTACAAAAAAAATAATACCTATATATTAGAGCTACTTAATGTGTGGTATAAATGATGAAACTATAACGGTAATTTAGCTGCATACTTAAACATAGCTTGAATAATATTTAAAAATAAATAGAAACGGGATGTTCATTATAATACTACCCATACTTAATATAAAGTCATATTTCATATTTTAGAATTAGATATCTTACCGTGAATATCCAAATCTTAGATATTTTGAAACGATTTTCTGGATATCTTCGAAAATTGCATAAAACTCTCTAAAAAAATTAACCAGGAAATTTTTCATAAATTTTCTTTACAAATTTTTTTTTTTTGGCTGTGTCTAAGGTATCCGCGATTATAAACAAAACTGTTAAAAAAGGCAAGGTATTAGAGGTGGGTTGGCTCAGTGATTAAAGTATAATTTATAACCACCGTAACGTAACTTAACGCCGTAGAAACTTAACCTAAGATATAAAAATAAAGGCTATTTATAAATGTCCGTAACGTACAAGTTGAGCATGCGTGTTGTATTTCAGAGATTATCAAATTAGGCATTCCAAACAAATGAATTACCAGTGGGCAGGTTTGGTATATCTAAGGGTGGCGACATATGGTGTATTCTATCTACTTTACGTAAAATCATGAATAATGGATTACATTTAAATATTTTATGTCAAACACAATAAAAATAATATTTAAAAAACCCACCTATACATTTCTTCATAAATTGGCAGGCTTGGCGAGTACTACTTCGAATAAAAATAGCGTCCAAGTTGCAAGACTATGTCGCTACCCCCTTAAATATACAAGAATTTCCCACTGGCACCTATTGTTTGACAGGTCGTTGGAATGCCTAATTACTGACAACCTTAGAAATAAACTATATACCTAACCTCCAAATAAAACCTATAAATTATGATTTTGCTATAAAGAAAAATCTGATGTGTCCAACACATGACTTTCCTATCTAGTTATTATAGGCATTTTCCGGTTATTTTGTACAACCTATTGCAGCATCTCTATAAATGTTTAGAGGATAAACTAAATATATACATTTTCCACATACATCTACCTCGAAACATTTTTCTATAGATATTCATTGAAAACGAAAATACAGAAAAATTTAAATTTAGCACTTTTTCATTACGGTCCATTTTAGAAAAATCATATATAAACAAAAATTATAGAAATCGATATCGCAAACAACTTTTAGTTCAACAATTTTCATAAAAATCAGAATTTTGCACATTTTGTCAAATTTCTCGAATACGGACCATTTCAGGAAATTTTGACATAAAACAAAAATTATAGATAATAATATTAGAAGTAACTTTTATTTGAACAATTTTCTTCTTCAAACATAAATAACAGATATATTCCATAAAATATAAAAACGGCCTCCCATAAAGTACCCCCCCAGATGTTCCGACTTTGTCCAAAATCTAATCATTACACGTCAGGCCGAAATAAACCTTAAGTTTAAAATTTAATGTTTTTTCCTTTATCCGTTTTTGAGTTTTCTTCAAATTTCGAAATTTACACATTTTCTCAAATATCTCGAATACGGTCCATTTTAGAGAAATTATGTATAGGACAAAAATTATAGAAAATTATATTACAAACAACTTTTATTTGAACAATTTTTATAAAAAATTATTTTTTTTACATTTTGTCAAATTTCTCGAATACGGACCATTTTAGGAAAATTTTGCATAAAACAAAAATTATAGATAATTATATTAGAAGTAACTTTTATTTGAAGAATTTTCTTCTCCAGACGTAAATAACAGGTATATTCCATAAAACATAAAAATGACCACCTATAAAGTACCCCCCCAGATGTTCCGACTCTGCCCAAAATCTAATCAGCTCATTGGACGCTGAAACAAAGCTTAAGTTTAAAATTTGGTGTTTTTCTGTATATCGGTTCATGAGTTATGCGTTATACAGACACACACACAGACACACACACACACACACAGACACACACACACACACACACAGACACACACACACACACACAGACATCATCGCGAAAATAGTCAAAACGGATTCAGGGGACCTCAAAACGTAAAAATCCGTCGAAAACTCGAGGTCGAAAAAAATCATGATTCCTATACTTTCCTTATATCTGTATACAGATAGGAAAGTAAAAAGTATATTAACTACTTTAAAAGCAATAATATAAAAATATAATAAAACAGAATAGTTTACACAAGATGTTGATTGTTTTTGAGCAATAATGAGAATTAAATCTTTCCTAACAAACTAGTAGCAAGATTTATATCTCATAAATAGTTTATCCCCAATAACATAAACACAAATCATTCATAATATAATGTGTCCATAAAAAAGGAGAATAATAGTTTACAAATGGTATTTGTCCATTCATTTATAAAAAAAATAAAAATAATAATTGACAGTTATCACATGCTGAACTCAGAATTATCTCATTGGTTGACCGTAAGGTCTTAAGTTGTTTTAAAGTTGGCGAACTTTCTACGGTACGTTACGTTAAGTTCTTAAGTTACGTTACGAACTTTATAAATAAGTATACGTAAATTCAATTTTTCAACTTTTTACGTTAAGTACTTAAGTTACGTTACGGCCGTTATAAATTAAGCTTAAGAGTCGAAGGGTCTTAGGTTCGAATCCCGCAGGTGACATTGATTTTTATTTAACGTCAAATGGGGTTAAGTGAATCACTAAAAGCTGTTTTTCTCAGAATATTCCAAAACTGCAAATATTAAAAATCTGTGAAAAATAACGTATGTTGTTTGGGGCTTATCTCTCACTATTAACCAATTTTGATATTTTTAGTTTGCTTAGAAGTGCCCAATTTTTTTTGGTAAAATGTGATTCACTTTACCCCTTATTTTGGGGTAAAGTGAATCATGGTTTAAATCGCAAAGAAAATCACTTTGGTAAATGTCGAGGTAAAGTGAACCACTAAAAAACACTTGATTGGAAAAACAAATAAATAAAAGTAATACAAAGAACTAAAACGTTTATTTAAAAATAGTAAAAAAAACAGCTTTTAATCATAAAGCAAAGAAGAAATTTACGAACTAAAAATATAATATTCGTCACTTATAACGGAAATGACCGAATGGTTCACTTTACCCATTGTGATTCACTTAACCCCGTTTGACACTTAATAAATTAAATATTAGAGAGATATTGCAAGTTCACTTAAGGTTAATCACTATTAGCGCCACTCTTATTTTGACATCTAAGCATGCACATATCGTTTAAGGGTGAGATTACAGAACGTCTGCAACTTTGCAGATCTGCAAATATGGCGGCAACTTTGAAAATCTGCAAATATGACTGACTTACACATGCAAGTATCAAGTTTTCGTATTCCAAATTTGGGCTTAGTGTTGTTGGGGGTAATAAACCACAATAAATATTGCGAATTTGCAGATATTTTTTGGAATACTTACATTTGTAAGTCCGCCATATTTGCAAAGTTACAGATGCAAAGTTGCAGACGTTCTGTAATCTCACCCTAAGTTTTAAAACTGACTTAAAGACATTTGTGGATGTTTAACGGCAGCAAATAGTGGCGACTTTATATCGTTCGGGTGCGCTCGCCAGCATTCGTATCAAATCGAAATTTTATATATTTAATTAACATTATCTAAATCGCCTAAATGGCCATTTATTATACCTCTTCCATATTATGTACTATTGTAGAAAACAACAAAGATGAACTATAATTTAAAGTTTCTACATAAGGTTTGCAATAAGTCTCATTTTAGCATGGAATTTATTAGACTTTAATTACGTTGTCACTATTAGTGGCTGGCGTTATAGAAATTTGCAATATCTCTCTAATAATTCTTATGCATAGATAGGATTTCCCATTCGATCATTTACTGCTGGGTTCTAATAAACAGTGCTGTTCCTAAAGTGACGCTGTGAAACAGTAACAAAGCCTACCCAGAACATTAGGCTAATAATCTTAGTAGTTAATGCCGATGACACCAAATTAAAAGTTAAAATTATATTTTTCTCAAAGTGTGGCATGGTTCTGTATAAAACATTGAAAATTGTGCAGTATTTTTCGTTGATTTCGACTTCCTATAGGTAGGTATTTATAAATAAGTACCTAGGTACTTATAAACATAGAAACTTAGCAATTTGGTTTGCTTTGTATTGCGGTCACGATGAATGACATTGTCATTCATCGTAAGAACTTTGACATTGAATTTTTATCGAGTAGGCTCTGGTCAATTTACCTGTCACTTTCCGCCATTTAGTGAAAAATGATCAATTAATATTAGAGACCTGAGGGCTATTTTTGAAACCTTTGAAATTTAGTTACTACGTCGCATTATGAGCAATTTTTTTTTCTAAACTGTATCTATATCTATTAAAAAAAACCTCTAAATATTTAAGCTTAAGAATATATCAAGAAATTTTGAGCGTTCAAAGTAGGTAAGTTACTTTTATTCGCATATTTATCCCAAAATCTCGCTTTTTGGACATTCATCTTTTTTCCTTTTCCTCATTTTAAATTATTTACGATGTTATTACAAAAATAAAGACGTGACACACCAGCGAATTCTTTCGGACTGTCACTGGGTCGTTTCTTTTATATTCAAATGATTAACACAGTTGTAATACATAGAAGCGAAGGTCATGAGGAGATTGCATCTCTAGCATAGCAAAGCGAGTCATGCAGTGAAGAAAAGAGTTAAAAGTATTCAAGCTCGGAGTGGGCAGTCATACCAAACTCGATTCGATCGAATACCTACCTACCTACTACGTAGGTATGCCCAGATAGATATTTACAACAGAGGAAAAACAGCCATGGTTGGCGTACCTTAACGGTACGACAAAACCAGTGAATCTACGAGTATACTAATAATGTAATAAATAACGTATTTCTTAAATGAAACCTTGTTATTAATGTGCCATCATTTCATTGTCGTTAATTAAAAAATTGCACTATATTATTTAGAAGTTTCATTTCCACCTTATATTTTTAAAAAGAAATCCAGTATTATTTGATTTTTATATGATCAAAATTCATTCACTTTGTATCAAATTTATATCTTTATTCTTTTATTTATTTGATTTATTCTTTGATTTATCTAATAACATGAACAGGTTACATTCATAATAAAAACATTGACGTGTTGTTTTTAATAATTGTGATCATGATTCACGAAAAAAAATAATGAGCAATTACCTATATTTTTTAATGGATAACCAGTTAGTTGAAAATGCATACCAATTTGATTTATTAATAAAACGATTGGTATTAAGATTTGTTCGAGTATTTCCTACTTGGTTCCAATATGTAAACAAGTCACGATTTTGATGAGAGTCTCGTGAAACAAATATAAAGAATACCCAACAAAGAAATCGTTGTTATATGGACAGGTATTCCTTCTGGGTGGATATGCGTACTTCCTGTAATCTGACAGGTATCGTCGTCTGTAGTTACTCATAGGTAATATTGAATTTTTGGAGGCAATGACACTGTATCTATGCCTAATGTTATTTTTTGTTACGATAGAAAGAGGAAAAGGAAATGATAGTCTAAAACTCTGAAGAATAACAATATGTTTTTGGTTCGAATAATTTTGAATGACAAGCTAATACTTGCAAGATTTTTTCATTAAATTTTGATTGCAACTTTTACACTTAACCACAAAAAATTAACCTTTAACCTACCGGTTTTTGCAACCAGTTGTTTGGTCGGATAGTTAAAGTTAGACCCAAGTAGGGTCAGAAATAGTCCGAATATGTCCGAATTTTTATCGTTTTGTCCGGAATATGTCGGGAATTATAAATTGCCCGGAATTTTCAGGAAAATTGGTAAATTTTACGAAAAGTGAATTAGCTGACATGCATTTTACTTGTGGGCTTGCTTACGAAGCCAGACAGAAATACCAAAAGCGGTATCCAAATCGCGTACTACTTGATCCGAGAACATTTTCTAGGATTCACAGACGTCTACACGTGACCGGAACTTTAAAAGTAGACCCAAGGGCTAAAGGAGTCCGTCAAACAGTAACAACACCGAAACTTGAAAAAATAATTTTATATGAAATTGAGTAGAACCACGAAACTAGCATGAGGAAAATCGTGGCGACATTTAATGTTTTGTGGTGGCATTTGAAAAGCTTAGTGTACTCAGTGCCGATTGAAACAGAAGAAGAGTTACGAAATCATATATTAGTATGCTGCCAAACCATAAGAAACCCCAGAAATCTTTGAAAATGTGCGACAGTCTATCTATACAAAGAAGAGTAGATGCTTGTGTATGTAATATACGTGTGGGTGGAGGACACTTCAAACAATTACTGTAAATAATTTGGATTTTTTATTTTGTTTGTATTCTCTTTTCATTTCGCTTTAGATTTACGATTTTGAATTTATCATTTTACTAAATGAATCGCAATTTTTAAAATATAATTTAAAAACTCAGGCATGCCGTTTTCTCTCTCCAAACATTCAATATAATACCTACGTGGACGTCACTGGGGTGAGAAAAAGAATACATTTTGGGTGCCTACCAAATGCCAGAAAAATATCAAAAGCTGTTTCAATGATATTAAGAATTTTTTTTACGCGAAGAAAGTGAGTCGTACGAAAGTCTATGGACCAGATTTGCTCCAAAATAAAAGAGGAAATATTTACAAAAAAGTGTCATCAGGACTTCACTCGGAAAAGAAACGTTTTCGGACCTACGTTTATATGAACTTTTACTCCTGTTTTAGGATGTAGATTATGCTGTTAAAATTCGAACGTCTAATTTCGGGACACCCTGTATATGGTCTACAATTTATTTTCGTTTTCGAAAACCAGGCTGGTACTCTCAAATATCTGTTGTAATCTTTATTTATTATTGCTATTATCTTGTATGTTACGTTTAGTAGAGCAATCCCTCTATATTTCTCGCATTTTTTTAGCATCTCCTTTTTTTACCAACGATTGAATAATGGTCTGATTTCAACTATTTACAATGTACTCTTTTTCCCATATTTCTAACACTATAATTATGTTCCTGCAATCTGCACTGGTATACCATGTTTTCCCGAGCTTTAATTTTTAAATATTTCGTATATTCTTTGGTATGTATTAGGTATTAGTGGAATAGTAGCAGAAAATTCTCGAAAATGTTCTAGTCCATCACTGTTCACGATTCTTCAAACAACTTTCTCTTATATAATCGTTAGAATTAATGTGTGACCCTATACGCTATTGAATGAATGAAATAATCGTACCATAAGTATTATTTTTTTCCTATTTTCTTGGCCATCTTGTTACGTAACTAACAATTAACCAAATAAATAGCAATTATTACAATTATTATTACTTACACGTTGCTCATCTCCCAACATTACGTTGCCTCGAGCAGAGTTGGACTTGGACCGTGAAATTGATAAATATCTAAAAAAAAAAAAATCAGCCCAAGGTTTTTACAGATTCCATTAGGATTTTTATTTTTAATGGGACCAGGAAAATACTTTAAATTACTGTAAACAAAATTAAAATCGTTTATAGATAAATTTTTATAATTCTACTTCTGCTAAAATATCTGGTTTTTAATAGTACCTAATGTAGATTATTCTCATTTTTAACCGACTTCAAAAAAGGAGGAGGTTCTCAATTCGTCGCGATATTTTTTTTCTACATAAATTTTTGCCCCTCGTTGGGCGTCATTTTGTAACGTTAAAACTACATGCATCGAATTATTATACAATAAAATTCTACACTTTATATCGGAATATCTATTTGTGTATTAAGAGCGAAAAGTTCAAAATGTACACAAGATTTTTTCTACGATCACATACATTATTTTAAGAAATAGATATAAAAACTGAAAATTTGTCATAAGTAGTGTATAATGTGTTGTCTTTAGCAACGTTATTAGTAGATAGACAAAGCTACTATGGGCTCACATGTGTAAGAGTGAGGGGGAGTGGGGGGAATTAAATCTCTTTTAACGCCGAACGGAAAAATTATGCGCAGAACGAAAGCCTGAAGGGCCTAAAACTTATATCTTTGTTATTGTTGGTCCGATTCAAACGGGGTGAACGGCATTATGTAGAGAACGCGGTATAGATGTACGTTGAAGCGAAAAATCATGCGCAGTGACGGACCAAAAGGGCCTAACACTTATATCTTTGTTATTGTTGGTCAGATTTAAACGGGAAAAACGGAAGTATGTAGAAAACGTGGTATAGATAACCGTCGAAGAGAAAAATCATGCGTAGAACGAAGAACCAGAAGGGCCTTAGCGTGTTTCTCGGATATTACTGGTCCGATTCAAACGGGAAAAACGGCATTATGTAGAGAACGTGGTATAGATTAACGTTGAAGAGAAAAATCATGCGTGAACGAAAAGCCAGAAGGGCCTTAACGTGTTTCTCAGATATTACTGGTCCAATTCAAACGGAAAAAACGACATTATGTAGAGAATGCGGTATAGATGAACGTTGAAGAGAAAAATCGACCTTTTGTTTGACGTTTCGTTTGACGTTTTCTTTTGACGTTTTCGTTTGACGTTTTCGTTTGACGTTTTCCTTTGACATTTGACGTTTCGCATGACGTTTTCGTTTGACGTTTTTTTTTAATGTTTTCGTTTGACGTTTGAAGGTTTAGTTGATATTCAAAGTCAATGTTAACTTAATGTCAGTTCGCGGAAAACGTCAACTTTGCCGTTGAATTTCGCAAAAGCCTACTTTGGATAGTGATGGTAGAAAAAAACTATTTAATTTGGATTTATAATAATAATAGTAAATCATACATTTTTGTATATAAAATGAACCATTTTTAATATGCAAATTAAGTTGCTGATCTACATCAATGCAATAACTTTGTTTCAATTTCAAAATATCGGAAAAATAATATTTATTTCTTTTGGTTACAGGCAGCATAAAAACCACACTCTTAGAAGGTAGCAAATTCAATGTGACGTGGCACTTAGGATATCCTCATAGGGTAAGTTTTTATTTTTCTAAATTCTGTAGGAAACCAACTTTTGATTTATTTTTAACAGGGAGGATTTAGGATACACTTATTAGACGAATTAGAAAGGCCTCTATTAGACTTAACCCCCTCCATACAAGGGTCAGAATTCGTAGCAGAAGATGCCACGTAAGTAAAAACTTTTGTCAATATATTTGTAAAAAATTGCGTGAAAAAAAAATTTAAACAAAATAGAGAGGACAGATATTGAAAAAGAATCAAATCAAAAAATTGTTTCCTAATTGTCAATTGTCAAAAATATTAGCTAAAGCAATGTTTGAAGCTAGTACATGTTATTGGAAATGACAAAGTATTAAATACGAATTTCTCTCAAGGATCGCATCATCAGATCTTGACCAAATTTAAATGGGACCGGTCCTGAGGTACCCCATTTTAACAGAACAAGAATCATAGAAAAATAATTATCGCTGAACATAATTATATAAAAAAAATATTCCGAGGAATTGTTGAGAACCTCCTTTTATTTTAAGTCTGTTATAAATAATTTATTGAATTGTTTATTTTAGCGCTCAATCGTTCCATGTACAATTACCTACCCAATTTTCGTGCGAAAATTGCACTTTGAGACTGATAAGACAAGCACTAGAGTGGGGGGATAGCTACAAATTCTGGTCATGCGCTGACGTTGATATTTTACCAAGTAAGTTTACTTTCTCACATTACATTATTTCAACATCATTTTTACATAATTTTAACATTATCTTAACATCATCTTAACATCATCTTAACATCATCTTAACATCATCTTAGCATCATCTTAACATCATTTTAACATCGTCATCATATCATCATTTTATCATCAATTTTAACATCATAATTTTAACATCTTCATTTTAACATCATTTTAACATTATTTGTCATTAGGTACCTACTTAATTTTGAATTTCCATTTAAGGAAGAAGATTCAGAGAAACCTGTAGCAGCCACGGTAAAAATTTAGTCGGCAGATGTAAATGTGACAGACTTTATTACGGAGATGTCTGTCAATACCGAAATGAGTGCGTCGAAGACAGCGATTGTGGAGATCATGGCAAATGTATCGATGTAGGCGGTACTACTTTACCAAGGCAGCAGTGCTACTGCCAATTGGGCTGGTTCGGTCCTGGTTGTATCAAAAGTAAGTTATATATAGTTGAGACGTCCTAAATTTACCAGTAGTTGTTACTTTTCCAATTACTAAGTATTGATTATATTGTTTGCAATTTAATTGTCTCAAAAATAAAAAAAAATATGTGGCACATATAAATTTTTCTTAAATTTGACACATAATTTTACATATAACAACATAACAGTCGTGGACAATGTAAAGTATTCTTTATTTCTTTTAATGCGATACAATTTATCATTTTATTGGCTACAGTTCTAACTAATATGGCGCCTCATCAGGATTTTGGACCTCTTCTTTTTTTATTTTTTTATTGTTGATTTGTCTAAATATGTGAAAATTTAAATGTCTAATTTAAATATATTATCTGTCTAAGATCTAAAAATCTTTTAATATATACTATTTCAAAAATGGTAAACTTAGGATTTTATATGCAGTATGATATCCATTTTGTTTCCATATTGACAGAATCTGCAATAAAAACAACCGACATCGACTTCGATTTATACACCGAAAAACAACTCAGCCCCACATTCAAACTCTACTGGCGAATCCTGAAAGAGCACAAAGAATTAGAAGCGGTACTGGTAGTCAACGGTACCAGCTACGCAGCCTTAGGCTGGCGACCGGCATCTCTAACGAAAACCTGCAAAAATTTCCCGGCCATCGGCCCACAAACTCCGGTTAAATCGACGGGTTCGGAAGCGGAACCGGAACCTCAATCGGAACCGGAACCCAAGAGTGAACCAGAGCCTACTTCGGAACCGGAACCCAAAAGCGAACCGGAGCCCAAGTCTAAGTCGGAACCGGAACCGAAGAGCGAACCGGAACCCGAACCTACGACCACGCAACCGACTAAATATAGGAAATCCTTGTATTCGAGAAGATCGGCTCAAAGTCCGGTTTTGAGGAAAGCTGAACATAATCCCGTTCAAAATGATGTCGTCGAAACTAGCGTGTCGTTTCAAGTTAGCAGAAAACAAGGTTAATAAGAGTATAATAAATAATTTAAATTATTAATTATCTCAATTTTTCTTATTTTAGGACGAAGGCGTAGAGCAACCAGCGGTAAGTTCATAAATTATTTAAAAATCCAGGTAACAGGGCACTTTAACAAAAGTAAAACCACTTTTTAGCAATATTGTAATAAATCGTGCACCAAAGTATCAATTGTAGCATTTCCCTAGTAATATTGTCTAACTAATGGTGGTTGGTCTTTTAAATTTCTTCTAGAACCGGTACCAGAACCTACCGCAGAACCGGAACCCGATCAAGACGCAACGACAGTACCGTCCGCAGAACCGGAACCCACCTCAGAACCCGTACCCGAACCCGCATCCAACAAAACCAAATCGACATCCAATTCGAAATCCAAACCCGCGCCGAAAGCCGAACCCGAACCTACTTCCCAGCCTGAACCTAATTCTAAGTCAAAACCCGAACCTAAGTCAGAACCTGAACCGGAACCCACGTCTGAACCCGAACCTACATCGGAACCCGAGCCTAAGTCAGAACCTGAACCTAAATCTGAACCCGAACCTACGTCAGAACCTGAACCTACATCCGAACCCGAACCTAAGTCAGAACCCGAACCTAAATCGGAACCCGAACCTAAATCGGAACCCGAACCTAAATCAGAACCCGAACCTAAATCAGAACCCGAACCAAATTCCAATATTACTGAAAAACATGCCAAAATTCAAGTTTCAACTGTTGGAAGTAGTGCAGGTATTGTAATTCACTTTAATATAACAAAATTAAATTAATTTCAATACGTTCGTGAATTATTTTTGGAAATTGAATTTTATTTGTAGGTGTTTATTATATTTTTTGTTTTAATTTGGATTATTGAAAAAAATCTCTCGAATAAGAACACGAACGTATTGACTTTTCTAATAACACTTTTACGGGAATTAGGCGTTCCAACGACCTGTCAAAATTGTGCCAGTGGGAACCAATGAACTGGAGTGGGGTAGAAAGCTAATGTGCATATTTTATCAATTGAACAAGATGCGACTCTATGGGCGCAGCCATTTTTATTTCTCATCTCACTCGGGAGTATTTATAATAACCATTTTCTGTTTCACATTGTTATTGTTTAATCCACAGGCTGGTGGATCAGACAATAACAAAGTGAAATAGAAAATGGTCGTTATAAATATTCCCGAGTGAGATGAAAAATAACCTGTCTTCGCCCATAGAGTCGCATCCAATGAACTGGAGTGGGGTAGAATGCTTGTCAATGGGCTTGAGATGCGACTCTATGGGCAAAGACAGGTTATTTTTCATCTCACTCGGGAGTATTTATTACAACCATTTTCTATTTCACTTTGTTATTGTCCGATCCACCAGCTTGTGGATTGAACAATAACAATGTGAAACAGAAAATGGTTATTATAAATACTCCCGAGTGAGATGAGAAATAAAAATGGCAGCGCCCATAGAGTCGCATCTTGTTCTATTGATACAATATGCACATTGGCTTTCTACCCCACTCCAGTTCATTGGTCGCATCTCAAGCCTATTGACAAGCATTCTACCCCACTCCAGTTCATTGGTGGGAACTGACAGTTTAGATATGGCAACACTGTGGGCCTGTTGTCATTGACAGGGTCAATGATATACATATATAGTTATATAGATTGCTCATTGCGGGTCATTTGCTGCGAGCGGCCATATTGCCTGACAAATGTTCATTAATTTAAAAAAAAAATTATTGCCTACATTTTTACTTGAAGGTTCTTATGTTTATTTTTAAAAACATGGATGATCAATCTATATAACTGTCTAATCATTGACCCTATCAAACCACTAAGCACACAGTGTTGCCATAATATAATCAGTTAGTGGCCTGTCATTTCAAACGAGCAGCCATTTTGTTTGGAATGCCTAATAGTCGAATGCAGAAAATTTTACAAGTAGTTTTATACGATTTTTTTCCTTTTTTATTATATTTTGGATTGTTGGGGACTTATTTATTTTGTAAGTTGATCACGTAGTTCCGGAGCATTCTGTATAAAGTACTCATATTAACTTGGAATAAAAACTAACACTGGTTACGAATTAGATACAGAATAATAGGGGGCAAATCAAGAGGTTTCAAATAAATGCCTGATCTATACGTGGAATAAAATTAATTTTGTCCATATTTTAGAATAGCATCAAAAATATTCAGACACGTCAATGATTAATTTAAACGGTACGTCTTTTAAAGTAAAATTTAAACCTACAGGATGAATCAGTAGTTACTCTAAATAGATACGGTGACAGTAAACTATATTTCATTATTCAATCTGTAGTTAACATTACCGAATTTAATAATTCTATATAAAATAAAAATGATATTTCAATTACATAAATAATAAATTAAAATCAAAACCAACCCTGGTAAATGCCGTTTCAAATATCCCAAAGACTTCCGCTTGATAACAAGTTACGTGCGAAGTAGTTAAAAATCTAGACAAGATATAGCTTTTTACTTTGTGGAAAATAATCTGTTTACATAAACTCCGACTTGCTCCCACTCACAAATCTATTTCACCCACCTAAACCCGTTTAAAATAAATGCAAGCGCTAGGTCAACAATTTGTAACACCACTCTATTTCTCTCTACGGCGAACTTGGTATGCCCAAACCATTTCTTGAAATCAATCACAAGAAAGTGGAGAGACTTTTAAATTCGACACGACAAGGTATTTTCCTAGTTGGGAAAAAAATCAATCTCCATGCAAAACAGTCAAAAATTTAACAAACTTATATTCATAAAATATTTTTTAAATTGGCATGTTTTGTGTTCAATTTTTTACGTATGTTAGCAGGTAAACAAATTTTTGTTAATTGTATTACGATAAAGCACATTGGCAGTCAAGAGTGGGGGGTGCGAGAAGTGATGGTGGTGGTAGCGTACCATCGGCTGCACTCTCCCGGGGCCCCGGGCAGAACGAGTTGAGTTGCCTTGAGTGTTATAGTGAAGTCAAGCTGTTAGTTGATTCTGACGCATTGTGTTCTATCGATAATAATTTGGTAACTAAATAATTATTTGACTTGATAATTGATAGAGTCTAAGATGTAGAAATATTTTCATCATTCAACTGTTTGTTATGTGGTTATTGAATTGAACGTTTAAGAAGATAAAATAAAACCAGTCATCAGAAGCAATTGCTTTAATTTCTACATTTCGCAACACCTTTCAATCAAGTAGCAACACTTTCTACAAGATTCATCATTTAGATACATTCCATGGTCTCTAAAACCAGCCCTGGTGGAATATAAAAATATACAGGGTAGGGTGATCGATATTTAATAAAATTCACCTATTTATTACAGCAAATATATTACTCACCCTATATATTCTAAATTTATTTTAAAAGGCGTAACATTTAGATTAAACATTGACGTGTTCCAGCATGTTTCTTAATTTTTTTAAATACAGGCAAAAACGATTTTATTTCATAACAATATTAACGTGCTGTTTTATCGAATTACCTGCTTTATGATTACTAGGAGACAATGAAAATTTAAACCCGTTCACACCTCGACATGACTTCAATCCGATGGACTGTACAGACATTGTTATTGGTAGTGCTAGAGGTAATAACAGCAGAATAGCGGATTATTACACGAGAGACAGATCGACGCCCAGAATGGACTCGTTTTGGGGAGGCAAAAACGATCTTACCACCGCCATGGGATTCGAAAAGGTATATTTATTATTATTAATATTGTGAATTCGTTTTTTAAAAACTTGAATTTCGTGATTATTTTCTGAACCAACAGAACTTGGAAACTATCACTCGAGTTACTCTAGTTTAAGCAAATATCTATATAAATAAAAAACGTCTTAACCACAAAATTGTTTATTAGAAATACTGATGAAGCGACTAGTTTCGGTTAGTGACCATCATCAGGCTAGTAAGAGAAAGTATATTGAAAAAATGTTGTATAAAGAATTTTTTTACGAGTTATAACCAGATGGGAGACGTGTTATAAAATTAATAAGACATTATTTAAATTGTTTAACAACAAAAATATCTATACATAAATAAAAATAATATTGTTATTTTCAGGATGGTGTAACGACGATCTTGTTCAGGAAGAAATTGGAAGCCAAAGAACTCTCCGATCATTCCATAGAAAACGATATAATGCACGTGATATTCGCGCAAGGTCAAGAACGCGGTAAATACGTGCACGTGCCAAAATCCGGTGTCGAATCCGCTGAAGCTAAAATTAAAGATTTCTACAAACCGGATGAACTCAAATACCACGGACACAAAGAGCAACGTGGGGTGGTTTCTTTGAATTTCTTTGGTAAGTTTTCAATATTTGTATCTACTATACCATTAATTTTTCCTCTACCATACATATAATGTAAGATGTAATTATTTTGATAATTAATTTAGCAAGTGATTTTCGGTGTTTGTCTTAAAATCATTTAGTTTTTCCTTTCTTATTTCTATACTATATCAAATTTACTTATTACTACAAATAATTACAAAAATGTTCTATATACATTATAATTAGTGTTAACCCTGCAAACTTTAAACAATGTAATTTAACAAATTTTAATTTAATTGTTTCGATTTATTATTGTTGTCGGGTATCGTGAATCGTGATACAACACAAGTTTTTTATGGCAGGCCGTTATTATATTTTATGGAATATATCTGTTATTTATGTTTGGAGAAGAAAATTGTTCAAATAAAAGTTACTTCTAATATTATTATCTATAATTTTTGTTTTATGTCAAAATTTCCTAAAATGGTCCGTATTCGAGAAATTTGACAAAATGTGCAAAATTCTGATTTTTAAGAAAATTATTAAACTAAAAGTTGTTTGCGATATCGATCTCTTAAATTTTTAATTTCACATGATTTTTCTACAATGAACCGTAATGAAAAAATTGGAGGAAAAGTGCTAAATTTAAATTTTTCAGTATTTTCGTTTTCAATGAATATCTATAGAAAAATTTTTCGAGTTAGATGTATGTGGAAAATGTATATATTTAGTTTATCCTCTAAACATTTATAGAGGTACTGCAATAGGTTGAACAAAATAACCGGAAAAGTCCATATTAACTAGATAGGAAAGTCATGTGTTGGACACATCAGATTTTTACATTAACAATAGTTCATAATTTAACTGAGCAAAATGTTGTAATCCCATGACCAGTTTTGCTAATAGACCGGTGCCCCATTTTCGTACATAGATTTTAAGTAGAATGAAAGGAAATTTACGAGTGGCTCCTGTTGATAACATATGGAAAATTCGATTTTCCCTAACAAAAATCAAAGGTTATTTGTTGCCCATATTTCCATGCAAGCCGTTTTCACTATATGATTAATTAATAGAACTAGGCTTCGGAAAACCAAAGGCTCTAATGTTGCAAGTGGCTAAAGGGTTGAAATAAGGGCGTAATCTTCTAAGGAAAAATGGAAATTTTGCCAGATGTTTCCACACAAGCCCATCGAATGTATGAAAACGTACATTATCACTAGTCCGAAAAACATATTTTCTTGAATGAGTCGAATTTATAAGTGCATTTTAGGGGTCGGAAAATTTCTCTGATAAGGAAAATCGAATTTTCCATGTGATATCCCCAAGAGCCACTCTTTGATTCTACTTAATATCGATGTACTTTTCAACCCTCTTCGATGCTTGTATGCGAAAATGGGGAAGCTAAATCGGTCACTACCTCACGGTCTATAAATTGTGCATCCAAAGTTACTATAGTTGAATGATGTTTTTAATCTCTATTTTGCTTATCAGCAAATAGAATTAAAAACTGATGCTAATATCTGTGTATACAGACCTAGCAAAATGAAATTTACTTAGTCTGTATCTAAGCAGATCAGCAAATCATACGGACGATGCACGGATGGGCATATAATGCAGGATCGATGCTAAATCGTACATAACGATCGCCGAATGATACTCTCTCCGGCACACGCAAATCAGGCCCATATATTTGATCTTGTCAGGTCTGTATATTTATGCTTTCTTGTACATAACACTACCGGACCGATTCATGTGAAAATGGTAGGACGCCGGGTGTATAAAGTCAGATCTTTGAATGAATTATTATTATTATCATATAGCAGAAAGAACAAGGTGAAATAATATTTCATTGCAATTTCAACTTTTATTGATATAAGAATAATATTTCTTCAGAGCCTTAGAAAATATTTATTTTACTGTCATACTAGTATATTCAGCTGTTTCATGGTTTACTAATTGTCAGGACGTAAACGCTTACATACAGTACTAGCTTGCAGAAGAAAGCCTCGAATATCAAGATGACCACAAACTCTTGAAAAACTTGGTACATACAAGTATATAATATATAGTGTATAGTTCTTCAACATACCATTTTGAATTTACCGTATTACATTTATTATTATTTTAGCTAATGGAAGTAAATACCTATACTATTTATGTTTTTTTTTTAGATGAAAAAAGGCAGATAGATCCTGCTGGACCAATGGCGACTAGCAACAATGCCGAGACCAGAGATTGTGGTGGAATATGGAAACATCCGAGAAACTGTAATCCTGATAATTACACTTGTGAATATTCAGCGCAATGGGAACTGATACCAAGGAAGGATACCATCAAATTTACCATCACCACTAAGCATACAGACACGTGGACCGGGATAGCGTTTTCAGACGACGAAAAAATGGTAAGTAGGTATATTGAAATGAGTTTTTCTTCGCATAATTTTACCTAGAGCACACAATTATTGATAAAAAAATGAGTTTACTTCACTTCGTTGTATCATTTTAGCTGTTAAAACGTTTGCATGTAGAAATTTTGTTAAAAAAACTTGATCCCTATCAGCTCTGCTCCCACAAAATTAATGTTTTTTTTTTATCTCATTACACACTGTTTTAGTTGAAACTACAAATTAACGTACATAATTTTCATATAAAACTATCAATAATTGAAATCTTAAAACAGAAGTACACACAAAACAATTATTGTGCTAAAATTCATATATTTTTCCAAATTGCGATATAAGCTCCTTTTTCATATTCTTTACCGATACAAGATGATTTAATGGGAGAGTAATTTAACATTTTTTCAAAATTATCCAATTTAAATGATAAAATTTACTTGCAGTCCCAAACCGACGCGATCCTAGGATGGGTGGACAAGACCGGTAGACCATTTTTGATGGACACATGGATCACCGGTTACACCCAACCCTTGCTGGACTCTTCCCAGAACATATTCAACATGTCCGGAAGGATTGTAGATGGCGTTACGAGTCTATCGTTCGCGAGAAAAAGAATTACTGACGATCCCAGAGATTTATCGTTCACCGATGATAAGTGCTTGTTTATGATGTTCCCAGTTAGAGGTGGGGCGTTTAACAGCGTCAACAAGAAAATTAGAAAACACGAAGTCGTACCGACGGTGTCTACTGAGCGGATTTGCATAAAATCTTGTGGAAATGGTAAGGGCTATAAAATTTAGAATGTTTGAAAAAATATTCCAAAGTTAGAAAAAATTATTGTTTTAATATTAATTTTTTAATTATTTATGACCACTTAATTACTTAAATTACTTAAATTACTTAAATTACTTAAATTACTTAAATTACTTAAATTACTTAAATTACTTAAATTACTTAAATTACTTAAATTACTTAAATTACTTAAATTACTTAAATTACTTAAATTACTTAAATTACTTAAATTACTTAAATTACTTAAATTACTTAAATTACTTAAATTACTTAAATTACTTAAATTACTTAAATTACTTAAATTACTTAAATTACTTAAATTACTTAAATTACTTAAATTACTTAAATTACTTAAATTACTTAAATTACTTAAATTACTTAAATTACTTAAATTACTTAAATTACTTAAATTACTTAAATTACTTAAATTAAATTACTTAAATTACTTAAATTACTTAAATTACTTAAATTACTTAAATTACTTAAATTACTTAAATTACTTAAATTACTTAAATTACTTAAATTACTTAAATTACTTAAATTACTTAAATTACTTAAATTACTTAAATTACTTAAATTACTTAAATTAAATTACTTATTTATTACTTACTTACTTACTTAAATTACAATTGTAATTTGATTATTTCTGTCAATAAGAAGACATTTTTCTTTTATTTTCAGATGGCATTGACGACTATTTAGCCACGACTGAACCGCCAGGTCTGGGCTACAATATGAAAGTCAAATTGGTAGATTTGGGTGAAAATTTCGTCTTTCCGAAAGAAGGCTCGGCCCATTACGAGGATTTGTCAAATTCGATCGAAAACAGTTTTGTACCAGTTTTCAATAAACTCCCTGGATATGTTAGAATCGTTTTGAAAGAAATCGAAAGCACGTAAGTTTGAATTGATTCCTTTTCTATGGATTTTCAATTCGGCAACACTGTGTATGAAGATTAAAATTAGAATTACGTAATCGTGCAGTCCAGTGCCAGTATTAATTAAAATATCAAATTTAAAAATCTATATGAAAAACTAGTACACAAATTTCATTTTTAGGGACGACAATAATTTGGTGGCATCCATGCAACTGCAATTGGAAAAACCGATCGCCGAAAAGGGCAGATCGTTGGCCGAAGGTACCTCCGAAATTGACGAAACGGTTCATAAAATCGTACAAGAAAGCGTCGGTTCTGGTAGAGTTGGTAATCTCAAAGTCGATCCACAGTTTCTGGTTTTCGAAATGAATAGTTGTAAGTATATATTTTTATTTATAAAACAATTTTTACCAGATTAAGGGCCAGTCTCTAAATAAAGTTGAAAGTTACTACATGCTGATTAAACTATAGGGCTATTGTTTGTTAATCTGTCAAGTAAACCTTCATGTAACTTTACTCAAAGGTGAAAAGATCGACCCTAAGCAATTCAAACCGACAGAAAACGTTTTTTACACACAAAATTATAATTTTCACAAGCTTTCTGTCGTTTTTTTACAAATTTCTATTGTTATATATATGTTTTTTAATTTTTTTACAAGTTTTGATCGTTTTTACAAGTTTCTGTCGGTTTTTTAGAAGAATTTGTGATTGTTAAAGGTTGCTATCTTTTTTTACAGGTTTATATCACTTTTTACAGGTTTTTGTGGTTTTTAAAGGGTTCTATAGTTTGTTTAAAGGTTTGTCGTTTTTTATAGGTTTTGGTTATTATTTTTTCCTGTTGTTTTTTAACAGATTTATGTCGTTGTTTACAGGTTTATATCATTTTTTACAGATTTCTGTCGTTTTTTACAGTTTTCTGTATTCTTTTAGGTTTTTGCCATTTTTACATGTTTCTGTAATTTTTCACAAGTTCCTCTCGTTTTTACAAGTTATTGTAGTTTTTAAAGATTTCTATTGTTTGTTTATAGGTTTAAGGTGGTTTTTAAAGGGTTCTATAGTTTGTTCATAGGTATCTTTTTTCACAGGTTTCTTTCGTATTTTAGTCGCTTTTAGAAGTTTCTGTAGTTTTTGTGGTTTAAAGGTTTCTTTTTTTTTGTAAATTTATATCGTTTTTTAGTGGTTTTTGAGGTTTTTAAGGGTGTATATAGTTTGTTTACTTATGCAAAAAATACCTACCTCGTTTCGCTTTTTTTTTACTCGATACCGTTCTTTTAATATATTCATGCTCCGTTTACTCCATTGATATGGTTTGCTTGATGTCACGTGACCAAAAAAATCTACTGGTTCTGCTCGAAGAGATACATTTCAAACGTAATATGGTTTATGTCGTTTTTTACAGATTTTTGTTTTATTTACTTATTTCTGTCGTTTTTACTGTTTTATGTCGTTTTATACAGGTTTCTGTAGTTTTTTATAGGTTTCTGTAATTTTTTTACAAGTCTATTGCTGTTTGAAATGTACCTTCTCGAGCAGAGCGAGTATATTTTTGGATAACATGACATCGAGCAAACTATATCAATGGAGCAGACGAAGAAAAAAGAACGGTATCGAGTAAAAAAGTGAGTTACTTTTCAAACCCATAATCTTTTTTGGGGTTTTTAATGATTTTTCTCGTTTGTTCACAAGTGTCTTTTCCAGGTTTCTGTCGTTTTTTATAACTTTCAGACGTTTTTTATACATATTTCAGTTGTTTTTTTATTGGTTTCTGTCGGTTTTTTACAAGTCTTTATCATTTTTGTGTTTTTTAAAGGTTTCCATAACTTTTGCAGCTTAACATAGTTTTTGTGGTTTTTAAAAGAATCTATAGTTTGTTTACTGGTTTTTGTATATTTTATAGTTTTTTTATTTTATTTATAGGTTTCTGTCGTTTTTACAGGTTTTTGTCAATTTTTTTTTACAGATTTTTGTGGTTGTTAAAGGTTTCTATAGTTTGTTTACAGGTTTCTGTAATTTTTTATGTTTCTTTCGTTTCTACAAAGTTTCTGTCGTTTCTACAAAGTTTTTAAAGGTTTCTATAGTTTTCTTACAGGTTTATGTCGTTTTTTTACCAGTTTTCTCTCGTTTTTACAAGTTTCTATCGTTTTTTGCAGATTTCTGTAATTTTTAAAGCTATTTGACGAGTTCGTAAACAATTTATGGTATGGTCCGATATTAACCGGCTACTAATCGTAACTAATCAGTTTTTTTGACAGCAATTTCTAAAGAAATAGGATTACAAGTTTTAGTTGTTTTTACTAGTTTTATCGTATTTACAAGTTTTTGTGGTTTATAAAGATTTCTATCGTTTGTTTACAGGTTTATGTTGTTTGTTTACAGGTTTATGTCGTTTGTTTACAGGTTTATGTCGTTTGTTTACAGGTTTATGTCGTTTGTTTACAGGTTTATGTCGTTCCTTACAGGTTTAAGTCGTTCATTACAGGTTTATGTCGTTCCTTACAATTTTATGTGGTTCCTTACAGGTTTTTGTTGTTTTTAAAGGTTTCTTAATTTGTTTACAGGTTTGTCTTTTTTAGATTTTTTGTTTTTTTAAAGATTTCTGTCGTTTTTCTTACAGAGTTCTGGGGAGAAGATCTAACTTTGTCTTGATGATTCTAATTATCGGAGAAACGGTACCTGTATGACGTTTTTTTACAAATTTATATTTTTTCACAAATTACTGTCGATTTTTAAAGGTTTCTGTCTTTTTTACAAGTTTCTATCATATTTTAATAGTTTTGTGGTTTTTAAAGGTGTCTATAGTTTACAAGTTTCTGTACTTTTTTACAGGTTTCTATTGTTTTTCATGTTTTAATCGTTTTTACAAGTTACTGTAATTTTTAGTTTTTGTGGTTTAAATCGTTTGTTTACAAGTTTATGTCCTTTTTTATAGGTTTTGGGATTTTTAAAGGTTTCTATAGTTTGTTTACAAGTTTTAATCGTTTTTTTTTTACAGACTATTGTTGGGTTTTTCTTACATATTTCTGGGAAGGGACCGAACTTTGTCTTGATGGTTTTATTAAATTATCGGGCCGGCACATTCACGGTTACGAATTTAAAATACAGGGTGATTCAATGTAGAATTAGATTAAATACGTTTTAAAATATAGGTTGATTTCATTCAGAATTGTATCGAATATTTCGCAGTTGTGAAATGAAATATTTAAATGCGGATAAAAAAAATATATTACAATGTATGACTTTTTGTTTTCGCAGTAACAACAAATCTGATAGCGGACGCATCGTCGTCGAACTCGGATAACAGTTTCTTCAATTTGACGGAAGCCAAGCTTTACATCGTTTTGGGTTGCATTGCGGCATTGGCTTTCGTCGCCATCGTCCAAGCCGGTTGCACGATATACAAAACCAGGAGCAAATCTTCTACCAATCACAAGGTAACTTCACTGTGAATGCTGCTCAGCCATAGGCATGGGCAAGTAGGTTCGCTAACTCACTATATAATATTACTATCTACTATATATGTTATATGTTGTTGTACTGGTTGGTTGGGAGCGTGATGTAAATAACTGTAATGTATTTTTGCGTCAACAGCAAAAAAATAATTGATTAATCGATTCTTACATAAGAAAAACATAAAAATGCTAAATTAGATAAAGCATAAATCGACTTCTCATTTAGCTTAATTTTTGATACACAAGTCCAGGTCCGGATTTAGATTTTTTAATTCTATGTCTTATTTTTGTTTTTTAAAAAAGTTATTTAAAATATATGTTTATTTTGATATATTCTATACACATTCATATTAAGCGAAAAGCTACCAACACAGAAAAATATCATTTTTGAATACTAAAAAAATATACAAGGTATATAATTTAATAAATATATCCATGTGTTATTTTGGACTAATGATGAACCCGCTACATTTCCTAATTGACTTATATTAATAACTTAATTTATTTCATAAATTTTTTTGTAAAACGAAATATTAACAAGTTACGTTACTTTTCGTACATGAACAGTTTCATTATTTACTATTTGAAACATTTTTCTGTAATTTTTTTGACATTTCATAAAACTTGTTTCTATTAAAGTCTCGCAACCTATACGTTCTATTATGTCAACTAATTACTTCATATGGCAACTAATTATTTTTTTTATTTTTGACTATTCTGTGAGCCAATTCTTGAAAAATATATTTATTTTTACATAATATAAAACAATCACACACACACTTTAATTTAATCTGTAGGCTGGCTCAAGAGCCTATCATCTTGGGAGGATGCACAATGAGCCTAGGGAAGTCTAAGTGCCGTAAGTCCCACTTTAATTTAAATCCTTTAAAAACATTCAAAAATGAAGAACATGCAAGAAACGCACTTTAAATTCTTAAATTTTTGTTCTGTTGCTGATATCTGCTAATTTACACTATATATTATTTCACTGTTGGCGCAAAAATGTTATTTACATCATGGTTGGGAGTAGAAAATACTGTTGTCTTGATGACACTAATTAAATATAAAGTGATCCACAAAAATGTTTTTAAAGTAGGTTATGGAAAAAATCACGAATCTCTGCGAGTGTACAATTGTTATTTGTTAAATGAGACACTACTCGCTGTCTTTGGACAGTTACTCGGGCGCCAGATTATTTGAAGTTAAATACATGTAATTACTCGATATGAAGCGGCATGCGGTCCCTGCCGAGTTATTCGAGAAAATAAATGTTATTTATTTGACGCCTTTAAAGTTTACTAAAATTGAACTAAAGAAAAAACTGATGTGTCCAACACAATGACTTTCCTGTCTAGTTATAATAAGCTTTTTCCGGCTGTTTTTTACAACCTTTTGTATCGCCCTTGTAATGTTTATAAAAATATAAATTTTTCCACATACATCTTACTTGAAAAACATTTTTTTATTCATTGCCAACTAAAATACTGAAAAATTAAAATTTTACTTTTCCTCTAATTTTTTCATTACGGTCCATGTACAGGAAAAGAATTATAGAGAAGAACATTACAAGTAACTTTTACTTAAACAATTTGTACTTTTTTCAAATATCTCGAATTATATACAAGTTAAAAATTATATAAAATGACATCCCAGGGTAACTTTTTTATGTATAATTTTTTTCTCCATGGGTAAATAATAGATATATTTCATAAAATAGAAAAAGTACCCCCAGATGTTCCGACTATGTCTAAAATCTAATCAGCTTACCGTAGCTTAAGTTTAAAATTTGAGTTATCGAGTATACAGACACATACATCATCATGAAAATAGTCAAAATGGATGAATGAGGCCCTAAAACGTCGAAAATTCGAGGTCGATAATATCATAATTCCTATGCTTTTCTTATCTGCATACAGATGGTAAAGTAAAAATGAATTAACATGTAATTACTCGATGTGAAGCGACATGCGGTCCCTGCCATGTCATTCGAGGAAATAATTGTCATTTAAACAATGGCTTGCTTTACAAACATTTGTTTGTGGATCATTATCTACATTTTGATGGTAATATCGATTAGATATAAATGTAGATTTTGCTAAAGGGTGTCTTTCTATAGAAATTAACATGTAGGTATTATTAGATTATTTTTTAAATTGTTAATGACGGTTGTTTTGAATAAAATATTTATATTATAATATGCTGTTTACCATTTTTTTAAATGAATGATGACGATACGCTTATTTAAAGTTGAACAACAGTACTAGTTGTTTACTTATACATTATGTGTAGATTGTATCCAGCGTATCCAATTTAAAAATACGCTTTAACAAAAATTGAATTTACTTTTAATTTTATATATAAAATTATTGTTAAAAAAAAAAAGGATTTTTAAATTGGACACGCAGTAGCTTTATTTTGCTAAAATGCTTTTTCTAATACTCACACTTTGCTATGTTAGAGAGTTTATAATGTGCAGCTTGACTATCCTCCTCCTGTATATTGGCATGGGCACGGGCAAGGGCATGGGCCTAACTAATGGCAAAAGCTTTACAAAGACATTATGTTTAATTTATGGGTGAGTTTATCACAAATGCCAAATTCTAATTCGTTTTTCAAAATAAAGAGTTGTAGAAAAAAGTATATTTTCAAAATATTACTAATAAACAATTTAATGCTCTTTTTATCACGAATACATTATAGAAATATTTCTCGTTGTTATTATTAATAAAAAATTTCAGGACCATCTAATCCCCAACTCAGCCTGGAAAGATTACTCCTCGAACACGAACTACGCTTTTGACGCCTTCGAAACCCCATCCACAGCTACATTAGAAGAAAAGAAACCGCCAAACGGCACCAACCACGGTACCAACGGTACCAACGGCACCACCAACACCAACAAACCTCCCAAACAGCGCCACATCCAACGACCCAGTTCCCGTCCGCCCAGCGTGCCCACCGCCGTTCAAGTCGATACCAGATCGTTGCAGAGACCGCGTATCAGCAATTTCCCGCCTACCAGTATGGATAGGAACACTTTTTCGTTGCCGAGGACCGTCTACGACAGGAACCATTACAAAGAGAATAATATGCCTGCTGATTTCTATTTTATGCCTTCGCAGAGGAAGTATTCCGGAGAGGTTGTTAGAGTTTACGTTGATTACAATAATCAGCCTAAATGATTTTAAGACTTTTATAAATTTCTGCAAGATTGTCGATTGGGTTTTGCTAATTTGTGGTACCTGCATACAAAAAAAAACAACAAATATGATTACTTCAGAACAGTCACAACTGTCTCTAAGTAACTAGGTAAGAACAACAACGTATCAACGTTATATTGGACCGAATTAGGAGTATTGATGGAGGTATTATTCGAATTTACATACTAATTATTAACGAATTAAAAATTTTAAAGCTGTATCTAAAATTTTGTCTTTGTCTTCAATGAATTTTTAAACATACTATTTAGTATTCAGTCATTTTTTGATTGCATAAAACTTAAGATAAAACCCTTAGATTTCTTCAGTTAAACTGTAATTTTGATTATTCTAGCAGTATAACACAATTATAATACACTTAATCAACACTACATATTTTTCAAATTAAAAGCGGTTTAATTCTGCATTAAAAACACAAATTTATTATATAGAAATCATTAAAATAAACAACTTTTTTAAAAAGATCCCAAAAATAAGAAAACTGCATAATTTATTCCAAAATATATTCAATACGATCTTGTCTAACTTAAAATATATTCAAAGTTGTTACCAATCACTTCAATGCAACGCTCTATCGTCGCCACCATTGCATAATAAGCGGTTTTGCTCTAATTGTCTCTGCAGCTAAAGCTAAAGTTTTCATGTAGCCCCACAAGAAAAAAATCTCAATGGTTTAGGTTTGGTGAGCTTGGTGGCCACGCAACAGGTTCATTTCGATCAATCCACCTACTTAGGAAAGTAATATTTAAAATGGACAAGGGCCACTTCCTTCAAAAGTCATATATCTTGCTCGAAAAGGAAACATTCTTTAGACACTTGCTATAAATAAGCAACCTATCCACAAGTTCATTGTTGTCATAATTTACCACAGTCTTGCAAAAACTAGTCCGGCCCTGATCTTCTCGCCGTACAATCCGCCCTTGTGTGTTCCGATACCTCTGGACGGTCGAGACAAACGGATTCCTACGAGAAGTTACTGGAAAGCTTTAGCAGTCGTGACCAACCTCTTTCCGATCAGAATTCCTTGATCAACCTCTACATCGTGGTTCCAAAATGTTCCCTGTCCATAGTTTCTTCAAACCGAGCTACTATAATGATTTCACTTCAACCAGTTACCACCGTATCTTCATGTACAGCTACTGGTACAGTACTGTCTCTATACGGACGAAGGAATACCTCTTCGGCACCAACTTTGGTCACTCTGTACTTAAAATCCAACTGAAAGCCATGTAAATTCATTACATTCATTCCTAGTGTAACTTCTTCGATATCAGCAACGATAACAGTATGAGTGAACTTTTCTATACCAATTCCTAGTTGAATTTGGATTTCCTCATGTTGGCACTTTCACCAATAGTAGTCCGCAGTAGCAATCTTGATGGACATTTCAAAGAGGCTACAGTATGAGAGGGTCTTTGGAACGATTTCGGGTCGAAGCTGTCCCCTCTAGGCTGTCTCCCTCTAGTTTTCCTGTGGCGTGTTGTCTTCATTTATTGTGAACCTAGGTCGTTTACACGAAATTCATACATATTTCAGTTCATCGCAATTCCAGCATCTGTTGGTCTTCGACTTCATCTTTTTATCATTATGTTAACCAGTTGGTAGTGTTTATATTCAACGTCTTCTTCGTTTAGAGTTCTCACTTTACTGTATTCTCCAGAAGCATCGTAGCTGCCTCATACTCTAGACCAGCGGATGTTTTGTGACGGGCTAAGCGAATTGTTATCTGCATTTCATGGTCACGAAGTTCATCAAAAAATGTTTTCTGGAGCTGATGGGTAGGCAAATCGTATCAACCTAGCAATATCTACTTCGTATTCTTGAAGGGTCTGCTTGCGATCCTTTAGCTGTGATTCATCCGTTTCTTCCAGAGGTATAGTCTGAAAAACATCTAAAGCATCTCCTTAAGGGGCGATGATCAAATTTACTATCATTTCTCTTTCAGACTATTCGTGAGCTCTCGCAGCTGTTTCGAACTGTTTGGTAGTTGGTTCGTGACATCATTCCTACGAAAATTGGGGATTTAATACGGGCAGAATTTACAATTCTTTCCAATTTCAGCTCTGACTCCAACTCATGACACTTAATTTCACCGTCCTTAGCCTCTTCTGCACGTTCCATTTCTTCTACCTTCTTTTCCATCACTTTTATTTTCTCTTCAACGAAAGACATTATGTTCTCCTCAGCTGAAGATATGTTATTTTCCATAGAAGAAAGTTCTGAAGAAACCTTTTCTTCTAAGGAAGAAATATCAGATGAAAGTATATTTTCAATAGAAGACATTTTGCTTTCCAAGTCGGAAGAAATTTCAATTTTGAAAGAAATTTTGTTTTTTGTAGAAGTCATATCAGTAGAAATTTCATTTTTCTTAGAAGACATTTCAGAAGACAACTTTTCTTCTAGGGAAGAAATATCAGACTAAACTTTGGCTTCCTTGGATGAAATATTAAAAGACACATTTTCTTCTAAGGAAAATATATAAGGCAAATATTTGTTTTCCATAGAAGACATGTTACTTTCAAAGTTTTAATAAAGAAAACATTTTGATTTCCAAATCGGAAGAAATTTTCATAGAAGTTATATCAGTGTAAATTTCGTTTTTCATAGAAGATATTTCAGAAGACGTCTTTTCTTCTAGGAAAGAAATATTAAACGAAACTTTTGTTTTCATGGAAGAAATCTCAAAAGACACCTTTTCTTCTAAGGAAAAAATATCAAACGAAAATGTATTTTTAATAGAAGACATTTTGCTTTCCAAGTCAGAAGAAATTTCAACTTTTAGTGAAGAAATTTTGTATTCCAAATAGGAAGAAATTCTTTTTTCATAGATAGATACATTTCAGAAGACACTTTTCCTTCTAGGGAAGGAATATCACACTAAAATTTAGTTTCCATGGAAGAAATATCAGAAGACACTTTTCTTCTAAGGAAAAAATATCAGACAATAATTTATTATCCATAGAAGACATTTTGCTTTCCAAGTCAAAAGAAAAAGAAACTTTTAAAGACGAAATTTTGTATTTCAAATCGGAAGTAATTTCGTTTTTTATAGAAGTCATATCGGTGGAAATTTAATTTTTCTTAGAAGACATTTCAGAAGACAACCTTTTTTCTAGAAAGGAAATATCAGACTAAACTTTGGCTTCCATGGAAGAAATATCAGAAGACACATTTTCTTCTAAGGAAGAAATATAAGGCGAACATTTATTTTCCATAGAAGACATGTTGCTTTCTAAGTTGGAAGACATTTTTACTTTTAAATAAGACATTTTGTATTTCAATTCGGAAGAAATTTTGTTCTCCATAGAAGTCATATCGATGGAAATTTCGTTTTTCATAGAAGACATTTCAGAAGACACCTTTTTTTCTAAGCAATAAATATCAGAAGAAACTTTAGTTTCCATGGAAAACATTTTACTTTCCAAAGAAGAAATTGTAGAAGACGCATCATCAGAAAATGAATATGTTTCCGGATTCAAACCTTCACTTTCTAGCGCTTCTTTGAGCTGTGCTTTCTTCCCTGTCGTCTCCAGCTCACGATCTACAAGTTCCCGACGTAACTCCGTCACTTTTAGTTTACTGAGTTTTTCAGCTCTTTTAACCACTATTTATTTACAAATCCCGACTTATGACACCAATGTAACGTTTATTTGTTTAAAACAGTTTATTTACACTAAATACTAGTTTATTTATACTAAAGCATTATTTATATTTCACACTTATATTCTAATTTATATAACAATTTGAATTTCTATCTTCAACTGTGTCTCAACTTCAACTAAACTTAAACCACAAAAGAATCCATTTATATACAAAATATTATGCTCCAGACAAATCCAGTCCTGTTTCGCGTTTCGAGATACTTCTATAGGGGGTCTTTCCGATAAATTAACGCTTGCGCTAGAGCTTTCCAGTAACTTATCGCAGAAGTCCGTTTGTCTCGACCGTCCAGCGGTATCGGAACACAGATGAGCAGCTTGTACGGCGAGAAAATCAGGGTCTGACTATTTTTGCACACTTCAGATAAACACGCTGCTGAAATCACACGCAACTGTATTCTGCTCCTTTTTTATTTTTGAGTTTTTTGAAAAAAGTGATTTTGTTAACGACTTATATCCACAGGTGAAAAAGTGTTAACTTAGTATAAGTTGATGAGTTTCAAATGAGCTGTTAGATTTTTATCTGTCATATTTGGATCAAAGAAAATACAGCACCCCTCGCAATGTTGCCAATTTTCAGTATTCTTGGCTAGTTACTTTGAGATAGTTATTGGAACCATTCTAATATTAAAATTTTGAGACAATAGTATAAAAATTATCTAGTTTTTTTAATAATCGCCCCCTCAGGTCTGTAAAAATCAGATAAACAAAAGAAATAAATAGGTAATGGGCCCCGCTTAATATAAAAGATTTGTTTGACGCCAGTATATACGAATGTATAAATATTTGGTTGCCCAATGGCGTATCAAATTATTTTTTCATCTGAATCCGTAGGGTTATTTTTTTAAATATTTTGTAAAGAGCGGATTTAAGGAAAAATGCACTTAAATTGTTTGGGCTCGCAGAAGAACGAGTAGAGAACTTCAAATACCTATCTATATTTAATTTGTTTATCTGAAAATGTGCCAAAACCCTATAATTGCCGTTCATTTAAATTAGTATCCGATTTTTCATATAAATTACTAGTTTAAATTGTAAAATTAAAAAAAACTTTTATTTCGCACCTATTTTTTAATTATATAGGACAAAGAATGTGGTGAAATGCGGTGAACATATTATGTTTAAATAGTTTCTATTTTTTAAATATAGACGAAACCAATAAGAAATGTAAATATATAAAGGAAATGTTTTTTAAAAAAAGAGATTTTTATGTAATATAATGGGTGTTACATTTTTCTAGTCTTTAAGCTCTAAAAAATATTGTATAAGTTTAATTATTATTATGAATAAAAAGCAATAAATGAATTGTGAAAAGTACTATTGATACACTATACTAAGTATAATAATTTCTTAGTTAGTGTGCAGTAATTTATTGATATGTACATAATTTTTATGATATTATTAAATTTTATTATTATGATGTTAAATTTAAGTTAGGGAGTGTATCTGAAAAAAATTAGCGATTTTATTGTAAATAAAAGACAGTCTAATTTTTATTAGGACATTCTGTATATATAGAATTATTTCAGTTATTTTACTTCTATATTTTAAAAGCCAAATAATCGTGTACATATTTCTATAGTTTTATTTTTATTATCTTGTTATTATGTTTTTCTGTACTTTATTCTAAATTTGAAATTAACCAATAAACTTTCTTTAATAATATTCTATATTATTTTATCCTATTACTTATTTTTTAAACGAATCACCCTGTATTTTATTTTATATTTTAAGGATTTTTCATTACCACTTGAGAAAATACGCTCACAAATGGCGTCCACACGGTTGGTCACTCAAAAGTACTTGGACAGGTTCAGATGGAGATGAAAAATTCCAGGGATCACGTTGATTTTACATTATGTGCAATGAGGATATAAACAACTAGCTTTAATCCTCATTTGTGCGGGTGACAAAATTTTCCAGTGGCTAAAAAATAGGTATAGTAACAGTAAAATGCATAAAACCAGGATGTAAAGAAACAATGCGCAAGATATCAGTCTAATAATGATTTGATTTATGTTTAATACCCTAATAAGTTATTTAAATAAGTAATAAATTATAAACTTCTCAAAATTTATTTGGATTATATGCAAAATTTTTGGAAGTATCAAATTTTTATTTCCAAATTTGACTTACAAGAAATCCTGAAATGATTTGACTGATTGTATAAATTTCTGGCCCTATGTAGAGCGACTTTCTATGACTGGTCCTCTTACACTTCGTCAGACAATCTTAGACTTTTTGCAAGTTAAAAACTTCCTTTAAATAAAGACCTAATTCATATTTTTCTTTTCTAATTTTTAAATGAAATGGTTTTCTGCTTCTCCTGTAAAATTATTACGTATGGAGTCAGAAGGTTTACATGTTAAGGTAACCATTTATTTTACGCGTATGATTGCATTACATTAAATACAAGAGCGCCACCACACGAGGGCAAGAGGGTTAGTCTGTCCCCTGGATTCGTGATCTTTTCACTACGGCTTTCGACTATAGTTTGCGACGTTTTGACCCTGTTTACAAGAATTATCCCCTGGAATTTTTTTGAACGTCGCCAATGACTAAATATTGCAAGTTTTCACATGCTAGGCCGATTTTTTTTAGTTTTAGGAGAGGCTTCTCTGTATTTGTAACGTGTGGGTTACCCTCACGGCACTTAGGCCTCATTAGGCCCATTGTGCGTCCTCCTAAGATAATAGGCACCTCTTAAGCTCGTGAGCCAGCCTACAGATTTAATGTAGTTGACAACGTCGCCAAGACGTACTTCTCTTATATCGGCCGATACTCGCCGAACACAAATCTTCTAATAAATGAGAACGTCGAGCAATCGTAAAGGATATGCTCGATGGTCTCATCTTCTTATTCGCACCCTCTGCAGAGTGTGGATTCTCTCTCTGAGCCCCATGATATGGAGATGCTTCCGTACTTGGCAATGACCAGTCAGAATGTCTGTGACTAGGCGCAGATTCTGTCTGCTGCAGTGTTATCAGGATAACAAGAGCTCCCTGGCAACTCTGCAATTTCTTGTTTCATCCCATCTTTCCTTGAATTTCACAAGGGAATATTCTTTAATTAGGTCTGTCACTACCGATTTTGTTAGGCCAATAGAAGGGCCAGGTCCAAAAAGTATTTGGTTGGCTGCTTTCTTGGTTAGTGAATCAGCAAGACGGGTTACCTTTCGATGTGGCGTGACTTTGATCTATCTTAAGATGATCACATTGTTGATGGATACTCTACGTGACATTCTAGTACTAACCCTAAATAAATTCGTGGTCTTTTCAGGGTGAGTAGTGCTTGTCTGCTATCTGTATAGATGAGCATGTTCCTTCCAGTGATATTGTTTCTGGTTATTTCTTTTGCTGCTATGAGAATCCCCGTCAGCTCTGTTTGAACTACACTGGCACTATTGCTCAAATCTCATTTTATGTTTAGGTTTAAGAATCTGGAGTATATTCCACATCCTGGGCTTTGTTTTGTTTAAGAACCGTCGGTGTAGATATGAATCGTACCTGCCACTTCTGGCTCTTCTATTTGTTCTCTTATAACTTTATATGGCTTTATAGGAGAGGCTTAGCCGGAGTTGTTTAAATAAGATATCGTCGGTGTCGTTCTAATACCTCGTAACCCTCATTTTGACAAAAATGGGGTTTTTACATCAAATTGTTGCGGTTACCCATATTTACCATTACAGAAAACCTCGTAGCCCACAAAATTTTTAAAACTTTAAAAATTTAACTTTTCTAATACCTCGTATAGTAATAGTAATAAATAAACAGAACGGTTTTTGGCTTCTCCTGTAAAATGTTACTTTTGGGCTTACGAGGTATTAGAACGACACCGGCGATATATTAATCCTTTATGACTTTAGTTAAAAATAAAGCAAATTGATAACAACACTTGTTTATTAATATCAAAAAATTTCAAAGTAAACAAAACCTAATAATGTGTATGCCCTCCTCTGGCTCTTAAAACTTCGACACAACGTCTAGGCATAGATTCTATTAGTTGACGAATCGTTCCTTGACGAATATTTTTTCATTCCTCCTGAAGTTGTACTGTTAACACCTGTAGATTATTTGGTTGTTCTCGATCTCGCAATCTTCTTCCCATGATGCTCCAAAGTTGTTCAATGGGGTTTAAGTCAGGGCTGTTAGCTGGCCACTCCATTACAGTAAGATTTTCCTCTTTAATAAAGTTTTGAACAATTCTTGCAGTGTGGGGCCTTGCATTATCTTGTTGTAAAACAAAATTAGGGCATTCTAGATGAGCCAGTGGAACGACAATAGGTGCTAATATCTCATCGATATAACGCCTAGCTGTTAGAGAGTGCCATTTTCAAAAACATGTAAGCATGCGTACGCCCGTTCAATTGAATACCTCCCCAAACCATTACAGAACCACCGCCAAAAGCTCTTACATTACATCTTGCATTGCAATCCAAAAATCGATGAATATCCCAATTTACAAGTTCTGCTGCAAAATTTCTTCTTGCTCTACGATGAGCTGGTGTTAAATGAGGAACTTGACTTCTTGAGTGTAGTTGGGCTTCATGAAGTCTGTTACGTGTAGTCTGTAGAGATATGCGTCTATCAGTGGCCTAAAAATGTAAGTTTCTTATCTGTGTAGCTGTTCTTGTCCTATTTTGTAGGGATAATCGTACAATTTGGCGGTCCTGTCGGGGCGTAGTTATTCTTTCTCGTGGTGTATATGGTCTTCTACGGATAATACATACAGTATGGTTCAAATGAAAGGAATACATTCATTATAATGGAAGTAGGTTGTTTTTCGAAAAAATGCTCGGACAGGTCAATTTTGTTTACTAAAAGCGCAATTTTTTAAATAGAATTTAATTTTCCCCCACTTCCCATTTTTGGGCAGTGACGTCATTGACAATTTTTTTAAATAGTTACCCTAATTTTTTTTCTTGATGTTGTTAGATCTTGCAATTTCCTACTCGGAAACATAATATTTGAAATATCTGACATAACAATTTTTTTTGAATAAAAGTCATTTAAAGATCAGATACATAAATTTTATTTTATTTTGAAACACAATAAATGAATAAAAGATTATTTGTAATTAAGTGCTTCATCTAAAATAATAATAATAATAAAAAGAATTTAATGACAATTTCACAAATTCTTTTTTATTATTATTATTAATTATTTTGTTAGATTAAGCACTTAATTACAAATAATTATCTTTTATTCATTTATTGTGTTCTCAAAATAAAATAAAATTTATGTGTCTGATCTTTAAATGTCTTTTATTAAAAAAAAAATGTTATGTAAGATATTTCAAATATTATGTTTCCGAGTAGGAAATTGCAAGATCTATCAAAATCAAGAAAAAAAAATTGGGGTTACTATTTAAAAAAATTGTCAATGACGTCACTGCCCAAAAATGTGAAGTGGGGGAAAATTGAATTCTATTTAAAAAATTGCGCTTTGAGTAAGCAAAATTGACCTGTCCGAGCATTTTTTCGAAAAACCAACGACTTCCATTATAATGAATTTATTCCTTTCATTTGAACCATACTGTATGTCTTGAAATCTATTCCAGATTCGGTGAATCGTTGGTTGACTTGTTTGAAGCACGTATCTCTGCGAACGTCCTCTTGCTACTTCAATTTCACTTAGATGTCTTCTTTGTACAATAGGCCTTCCAAGAACATCGTTATTCATAATTTCAAGTCAATTATTAATGTTACAAACAATTTAATTGGTGTACAAAGTAAAACTGAATGTATCAGATACTTTTAATTTTTTGCGTATATATTTTTTTTCTCACCTCCTCATAAAAAAGTTTTGTTTTTTATATTGAAAATATGCATTTAGGTGTGCTTATTTGTATAAATTTTAATGGAAAATGCGGGGTGCATTTAAAAAGATTTAGATAATTAATTCAGTGATACCTATTTCGTTGTGACTAGTTTATATATAAAAAAATACGATTACTAAATTGGGGTACAACAAAAAAAAATAATAGTAGTAACCTTATTTAACGTCAGAACTCTGTGATAAGTTGAATTTTTGATACGTACTCATGATGTTTTTAGGCTATTTTAAACCTTATAAAAATGTGTAATAAAATTAACTACAACTGCAAATAAATACATTATTTTACTTACATTAGGAGTTTTAAAAATGCTCTGGTCGATTTTGACAAAATTTTTCTTCGGCTGTATATATCTGTAAAATATCTCATTCTACACCTTGGAACAAAACAAATTCTGTTTTTATGCTTTTTGTCACTCATGTTAGGCACTTCTTTTCAAATTTTTTTGTACTTTTTCAGCAATATTTGTAGAAAAACACCTACAATTTGACGAGTTTCATAAAAACGAGGATGGAAATTTGGCCATTGCCGATTAAACTCTTCTCTAGTCTTCATAGTAGAATAAATAACATTTATTTGCTCAAATGACTTTGCAGGGACCGCATGCCGCTTTATATCGAGTATTTACATGTTATACGTGTTTCCTTTGCATTAATTGATCCTTTTGATTAACTTTTTCGAATCTCCGCGAGTATTGTAGCTGCACGGGATTTTTCGTATTTAACTTGTGTTAGGCACCTGCCTATTCCGTGAGTACTAAGGGGATGTACTTTATAATGAAAATTTCATGACGTCCCAAAGCAGGAGAAAATAAGAATCGATTTTAAAGAAAAGATAGGTTAGATTAATAAACAACCGCATATTATATAACATTAGATATATTTATTATGTTCAATACAAAAAATATTTATTTAATACATTATTAATAATTAATATAAGAGTACTTACATCACAGTATTATTTTTTAGATATATAAAATTATACGTTTTAATAAATAAAAATTGTATCTAAATAATTATTAATACCTAATTGTAATATTGAGCTTTAATCTAAAGTTTAAAACATATTTATTGTGGAGGCACCGATTTTCCAACAAATAAATATAATTTCAATTAAATATAAATAAAAATGTATTTTAATTGCTAATAGGCTTAAACCTAAGATTAATAATAATAAAAAGTCGAAAAAAATTACTTATTCTTTTTTTAGGGATATTAAAAATTAATATCCCAAACTGTTAACTGAGGTTCACGCATGTATCACGGTGGTATGGACGTATCAGCCCAAAACCGTCATATGTAAAACATCAAAAATGAAGTGCAGAGAATTTTAATTTCTTCCAAAACCTTTTCATATGCACCAATACCATCATACCCCATTTACCAACAAGTTTTATTTTGTTCTTTTTTCACTTTAGAATATCAACAGGTATACTATTTAAAATCTTGCAACTAATAATAGTAATAACGCACATGACGATGATATGTAACGAATTTGTTCAAAGTCAAAGTCGACGATATTAAATTTTTATAAAGTCGTGGAAGTGACTATTTTGACGCCGTGCACGAAAATGGTCGGCGGTAGATTTTTGGAAAATATCTCTAAACTGTCGTAAAAACCGTCCAATTCGGCATCGTCGCTGGGCGGCGCCGGAAGGTAGATAAAAGTAATCGCCGTCTCAGCAGTTTGTTGTAATATCAATGTGTTCACGCTAAAAAGAATAAAAACGATATCAACATCAAAATTATTTAATTCAATTTAATTCAATTTAATTCAATTTAATTCAATTTAATTCAATTTAATTCAATTTAATTCAATTTAATTCAATTTAATTCAATTTAATTCAATTTAATTCAATTTAATTCAATTTAATTCAATTTAATTCAATTTAATTCAATTTAATTTAATTCAACTTAATTCAATTTAATTCAATTTAATTCAATTTAATTCAATTTAATTCAATTTAATTCAATTTAATTCAATTTAATTCAATTTAATTCAATTTAATTTAATTCAACTTAATTCAATTTAATTCAATTTAATTCAATTTAATTCAATTTAATTCAATTTAATTCAATTTAATTCAATTTAATTCAATTTAATTCAATTTAATTCAATTTAATTCAATTTAATTCAATTTAATTCAATTTAATTCAATTTAATTCAATTTAATTCAATTTAATTCAATTTAATTCAATTTAATTCAATTTAATTCAATTTAATTCAATTTAATTCAATTTAATTCAATTTAATTCAATTTAATTCAATTTAATTCAATTTAATTCAATTTAATTCAATTTAATTCAATTTAATTCAATTTAATTCAATTTAATTCAATTTAATTCAATTTAATTCAATTTAATTCAATTTAATTCAATTTAATTCAATTTAATTCGTTTTAATCCAATTTAATTCTATTTACTTCGAGTTAATTCAATTTATTTCGATTTAATACGAATTAATTCTATTTAGTTTGATTTAATTAGATTTATTTTAATTTAATTATATTTAATTCGAATTAATTTGATTTAATTCAATTTAATTCGATTGAATTCAATATAATTCGTTTTAAATCGGTTTAATACAATTTCATTTCATTTAATTCGATTGAATTCAATTTAATTTTATTCAATTCGAATTTGAGTTAATTCAAACTAATTTGATTGAATTCAATATAATTCGAATTAATTCGTTTTAAATCGATTGAATTCAATTTAAGTCCTTTTAATTCGATTTAAATCGGTTGGATTCGATCGAATTCGATTTTATAAACCGTTATTCATCGTGTATTAAACTCACCTTTTGGCGTATCGTTCGTTCTCGTTCCCGTGCGATTCGATCACGTTCTTCCAACCGTTTACCGGAAACAATTCTGCTTCGATACGCAACTTCTTCAACAGATTCTCCAATTTCTCGCCGTGACTCTGCGTCGACGAATCGAAAGCGAAATAACTGGTTCTGGCTTCGTCGCAAACGCACACCCTCAATTTGAGTTTGCTCCACAACGGCACCATGTTCACGATGCACGCCAGCTGCATCATGAACAACGATGTCGTATCGAAGGAATCGTTTTCACCAGGGTTGAGGAAGTTCACCGGCCACACGTCGATGTAAGTTTTGCTTCGGACGCTGAAAATTGCCGCAAAATAATAAAACAAAATATTAAAAATTAAAAATGACAAGAAGTTTGTCACATAGTCGTATTTATTTTTGCGCCAGTTTACAATAAGCAACTGGTTGAGACAAAGACAAATTAAAAAGTGTTGTAAGCACATTCTACAACAATCTAGAAAAAAATTGAATTAAACATTTTGTGAACTCTATATTCCTGGACTATTTTAAACATCGGAGAACTTTTAGACGACAGAAATCATCAGGTAAATCCGAAAATAGTGGTATATTACAATGAATCAGTGGAGAGAAATAAAACAGCTTGTCCTTCTTACCTCCTGGCGTCTTTCCTTAATTTACTAAAGTTCCTACAAAGGCATAAATTTTTGTTCATTCTCAAAACTTCTCTCATCATTCGAACGTATTCAGAAGATTCCAAAACGCTTTGGGTTTTAAGTGGAAATACGTCATTTTCGAAATCGTGGTTTTGATATACGGAATCGTTACTGAAAAGAAAACAGAAACTAATTCGAATTCCTATAACGCCAAAATTAAATAAAACTGTCAACGATACCTTTGCAAAAAATCCTGCGGCTCTTCATTATCCAAAAACCCTAATATTACAGTATTGGGCTTCATGGCACCCATCCCGGACAATCGCATCAAATGCAGCAACCCCTCTCTCACGCTTTTAGCCACCGTCAACTCCACGAAAGCCTTCACCTTCAAATGATCGATCAAATTCAACCAATGCGGCACCTGAGCCAACGTGGGATCCTGCGTGTTACTATCTCCAACGACCTCTTCGGTTTCCACGTGTCCCAACACGTACAACCCGCCTTTTTTCAGATCGTTCACGAAATCTATCAGAGGACAGGAAGATCTTGGACTGTTGACTAATAAAAGAATTTGCGGTCGCCAAAATTTGACGTGATCTTTACGGGAATCTAACAGTAACAAATATTTGCGAACTTGATGGAATATTAGCGCTTGGGATATGCTGCCCCATTGGGCTTCTTTGGACGGGGAAAACAGATGCAATCCGACCACTAATATCAAACATAATAGGATACTGCAAGCCGCGTATATAGCGCTGGTTACAAACATCATAATTAGAGTACCTAATAGAGCAAAGAGAGCTGTGTGCCAGGTGAAATACATGAACGTGGGACGGAAATTTGGGGCTCCGGCCACTTCGAGACCGAGACAAGCTACGTTGGTGGCTAGATAGCTCAGTAGAAATAGAACGGTGTTTAATTGAGCTATGAGATTGAGAGAACCGATTAACAGTACGAATTGTACTAGTAGAGCTGATAGTAATACTGCTGCCACCGGATTGCCTTTCCACGTTCCTTTGGTGATGAAATTAAATATGTTACCTGAAAATAAATTCAAGTTAGGTACCCTCGTATTTATATAGCGCAACAGAGGAATCAGAAAATTAAAATATTACTGGATACAAAGAATTCCTTTAAGAGCAGATTAAATCTCTCGTTTTATGCTAACAGCCTAAACGCTAAACTATATCCTGAATAGTAATAATAGACGTATGCTATTTTACGATATGTTGGAAATATATATAACATATTTCACTGATACCTCAGACCATCCCTGCTCAATCATTAAAACCTTCTAGATAACAATAAAGCGCTATATATCCATCTCTCTCACGTGCAGAAGCGACGAACAATTTGAATTTTAAATACAGTTGCAATTCTTGTTATTATTGTGTATTTTCCGAAAAATTCACAAAAATCGGATTAAAAATAAAAGCTCAGAGGGTATTAAAATTGTTTCATAGTGTTCAATTTGCTCTTAAAGGAGATAAAATGGAACAATAAAAAAAATGAAGACAGAATTTTGATGCCTTAATGTGTAGATTTTTATATCAATGTATTTATAATAGCGCGCGCGATTCCTCTGCTGCACTTTGTACTTCAAACGTCGATACAACAAAAAACAGCTCTTACCGAAAACCTTATCCTTAGCCAGAGCTTCCATAACCCTAGAAGCTCCGATAACGTTGCTAAGAGCAGCCGACCACGTGGCAGTTAACAAACCAATCGCAACGCTTGGCGGAAACGCGCTAATGCCTGACATGTAAATATAATCGTTCTGCAACAGTTCCTTAGTACATGTGGCTGCTGTCAGCAAAGATATTGACACATAAATGACGAAAGTGAAACCAATAGCAGAAAGGGTACCTCTGGGTATCGACTTACCGGGACTCTTCAGCTCTCCTAGAAAGAAATTGAAAATACAAGGGAGAAACGATTATAACCAACATATCAATTACTCATTGACTTACCGCTCATATTAGCACCCGCCATGATACCTGTAACCCCAGAAAACAAAACTCCAAATACGCTAGCGAAAGTAACTATCTCTCCTTTTGCCGTATAGTCGCGGCCGTAATGGGGATATAAATTACTGCTCAAGGTAGAACCTAGAAGTCCTGTGTAATTCCTTCTTACGTGATCAGTCACGTTTTGTATTAAGGTGTTGGAATCGGGTATAGGTACCTATAATAAGGATTGCAATCAGAAAGATATGAAAGCAAAATACACAATCTACAGACCTCAATAAAGCCTTCATAAAAAAAAGAAAAAAACGTGATGGCTAGACATCCGCAGACCAACACCAATATGAACACAGTAGTTTTAGCAAACATTGAAGCTCCAATAAGACATATCAAAAGATTCAAAACGTTCAAGGAACTGCAGTACAAAAATCTGTACCACCTGTCATCTGGTAAAACGCCCTCAAGTAGATAACCTACAAATATTGTATTAAAAAAATAAAAAATATATTTTTTAATGTAATTACCTGAAGGTCCAAAATTTTCAACTAAACCCTCAACGCATCCAGATATGTAGAGGGCGCTGCTGACTATATTGGCGAGGAAAAATAGAGTACCAATGGATCCACCAAATTCAGGGCCTAATGTTCTACTAATCATGACTGAAAATAAGTATACAGGGCACGATAAATGATATAGGGTGCTTCCAAAATGATGTTACTTACAATACGCGCCTCCTCCTTCAACAGCTCCATTTGTCGATATAGCACATACAGACATCACAGTGAATACAAGTATTGAATAAGCTATTAGGAATTGAGTTAAAGTTATCAGTAAACCAGCATTTCCCACTATGTAACCTTTAAAAAAATATCTCGTATTTATATATTATATTTCTTCTTTATTTAGCAAAGCTAATAACATATTACAATTAAATAAAATTAAAAAAACATATATCTAAAAAATAAAACAAAATGTAACACTTATAATCTCTTAATTTATATTTAAAGGTATTAAATGAGACGACATTTCTGAGTTCTAGGGATAACTCATTAAAAGTTTGAAGTCCCTTAACAGAGAAGGGGTCCGGAAATAAACAAAAAGACAACACAGGCACTTCGCCTAGGATTTTAGTTTGTTTTCATGCTCCTTACCTAATAGGTTTTGTACTATTATATAAGAAAATATGTAGAATAATTACTGTATTACCGAATAAATTGAAAATTGAAATTGAATTAAATTTTCAATAATACCAAAACTTTTCAACTTTTTAATTAGTAGATATTTACTGTTTCAATTGCTTTTTGTAGGTCTAAAAAAGAAGCACCTGTAATTAATTTGTCATCAAGATTCTCTGTTTCCAATCATTTAAAAAATTTTGATATATACAGATAGTGACTGCAGGTATACTGGAGGGGTCTTAATCTTTATAAATAAAGACATAACGGTTTTGTCTTGTAAAAAATTTAGTGTCCAAAAAAATATTGGGTGATAATGCTGAGATTTTATTTTGAAAACTGTATTCATTTAATTGTTAGTTTATACAGTATATGTTCAGACTTTTTGGATTTTTTTGAAAGTTTTTCAGATAGTTTTTTATAAGAAAATTGTAACGGAGGATTTTAATAATAGATTGGCTATCTGATAACTCAAATAGTTATAGACTAAAAAACTATATTAGTGATATAGATTTTAGAAATGTGGTAACTCAACTTACTCATCCTGCTAACAATGACAATGGAGGCACACTTATTGACTTAGTAATAACCAACTGTTTAAATATAAGGACTGAAATTTATCTCACTCCTAAAATAAGTACCCATTTCAATGTCGAGGTGTATAGAGATTTTCAACCAATTAATAATAAGAAGTCTCAACCAATTAATAATAAGAAGTCTCAAACAATAAAAAGTCGAGGTAGAGTAACTGATTTTGAAAAAATAAATTATAAGTTGTCTCAGGTCAATTGGAATAAGTATACTATCAATATTAATGAGAGATATATTAACTTCTACCAACATTTAATGACAGTATTTGATGAGGTGGCACCAAAAAGACCTGTTAAGATATTTTCTAATTATAAAGACTGGTGGAATCAGAAAGTCAGAAATGCTATCAGGAATAGGGATGATAGTTATAAAAGGTATGTATCTAACAAAACTGAAAAAAATAGGCAAATATACAAACAAAATCGAAACATAGAGCAGTTAAGAGTTATTAGAAAAGAAAAAAGTAAATATTATGAACGGCAAATAAGTGAAAATAAACAAAATTCTGTCAAACTTTGGAAAGTTATGAAAGACCTTTTGCCTAAAAATAAATAAAATAGCTTAACGGAAATAGAGATAAATGATAATCTAATAATAAAGGATATAATTGAGATCCCCAATGCTCTTAACAACTTTTATATTGATAGTATAAAATAAATTATTTCTAATATAAATCGTAATAATAGAAATTTTCCTGTAACACTTAAAAATAATCATGTGTTTTTTAAGACATTTAACTTCATTGACATTGACACAATGAGAGAAATTATTTTTGACTTACCCAATAAAGGAAGTTCAGATGAAATAAATGCGTCCTTTTTAAAAAACTGTTTTGAAAACATAGCGTTGCCATTTCTTAATATCAAAAACGCCTCCTTAGAAATGAATATAGTTCCTACAGCCTTGAAAACTTCAGTTATCATACCAATCCCTAAAGTCTCAAATTCAAATAGAGCAGCATACTTAAGACCTATTAATATGCTAAGTACAAAAAAGAAAGTATTAGAAAAATTTGTTTATAATCAACTTATTCATTACTTAGAGGAAAATAATATATTTAATAGTATACAGTCTGGTTTTCGAGGAAAGCATAGTTGTGAAACAGCAATACAATATGTCCTAGATCACTTCAAGCAAAAAAAAAATAATAAATTAATTACTGGTGCTCTATTTCTTGATTTACAAAAAGCCTTCGAAACTGCAGATTGTACATTACTTATTAGTAAATTAGAAAGTTTTGGAATAGTTGATGATGCATTACAGTGGTTAATAAAATATTTAGATAGCAGAAAACAGAAGCTAAAGTTTAACAACATTACTTCAGATGAAATCCAAAATGAACAAGGTGTCCCGCAAGGAAGTGTGTTGGGACCATTATTGTTCCTCTTGTACATTGATGATATAGCACGTGTCGCAGGAAACTGTTACATTATCTTATTTGCGTGACACTTTGATCTATTTTGCTTCAGAAAAGTTACATGAAATAATTGAAAATATAAATAACACACTAAAAGAAATATTTCAATGGCGCTGTTTTAATTCATTAAAAATTAATAACAATAAAACTAAGTTCATGATTATAGGAAATGACAAAAACTATCAAGAATATAATATTAGTAACCTAAAAGTAAATATAGAAAATAGTAATATTGAAGTTGTTAAAAAATTTAAATATCTGGGTGTCATAATTGACTATATGTTACTATTTAAAGAACATGCTAATTATGTTATTAAAACAATATCATTTAAAATCAGCTATTTATATAGATGCTCAAAACATCTTAACCAATGGTCTTTAAAGCTTCTTTATAAAAGTTTAATTCTGCCCCATTTTACGTATTGTGCCACAATTTTATATTTGCTAAACCAAAATGAAATAAACAGGTTCCAGAAACTTCAAAGTAGGGCAATGAGGATAATACTTTCTTGTGATAAAAGAACTCATATAAAAACAATGTTACAGGATCTTGAGTGGATGTCAGTTAAAAATTACATTCTATACCTAACATTAATTTTTATTTTTAAAATTCAATTAGAAATGATGCCTTCATACTTACTTGAAAAAACAGATTACAATTTTCAATTTCACAATTATAATACAAGAAATCGGACTAATTTTCGTATTCAACATGTCGTTATAAGTAGGAGTGTCCAAAATTCGGTCTTTGTCAAGGGTCTGCAGGCTTACAATGAGTTACCAGTTGAAATTAAAAATACTACCTCATTAAATAATTTTAAATATAAACTTAAAAACTATATTATGATGACACAAAGGATAAAAATAAATTGTAGATATAGAGAGATTTTAATTGTAAATATACATTTAATTTTATATTTTACATGTATATATATATATTTTTTATTCATAGTTAGACACTAATTTATTAGTTTTTTTTTTCTATTCATATTTAGACACTATACATAATGTATAAACTATACTTATTGTTGTAATAACTGTACTATTTTTGTATTAGCAAAGCTAAATAAAGAATTTAATAAAAAAGAACATATTTTAGTGGTCTTGCAGCTGTGTCTACCCCGAAAACCTAATTGATTATTATTAAACATATTATTGACTTCCAGATATTGAATTAGTTGATTATATACTACTTTCTTTAAAATGAAGGACACACAGTATCCAAAATGTGTCAAGATAATAACATTAAAACCTCACACCAAGCTTTCTTAAAAGAATTATCATCTGGATTCAAAACTCCTACAGGTAAAGGACGATTAATTTTTGTACTTATTGGAAGTTGAAAGTGGCAAATGCTTTTTGAATAAAAAAAAACAATTGAGAACCAGAATTCAAAATTTTTGAAGAGTATTCTGAGAAAATGATAAAATATATTCCAAATGGATAAAGCTAGTTATTACTCACGACTAATTGAAAAAAAAATGTAATTAACAATGTTATGAGGTTTTCCTTTCAATGAATAAATACAACAGTACCTAATTTATTTACCTATTTTTAAGTATTATTGTCTATAATGTTCGACTGTACTGTAGACAACAGGAAAAAATCATAATTAAAAAAAATACCTATAATAGAACGTTGATACATACCCATTCGAAGAAAAATAAGTGCTGAAAACATAGACAATGTAACTGGGGCAAAAACTCCAGCAAAGGTCCCCAAAGTTCTAGTACTAGATTCTTCTGAAAATGTTCCGAATTCCACATAACCCATGCCATTATTACTACCAGAACTGTCTTGATTTCTATTAAATATACCAGATATTTTCCTTATTAAATTGTTGCCTACCAATGGGGCGTCATTGTTCGTCGAGCCCTCTTCTGGTGCGAGCATTTTTAAAACGGTATCAGTTTACTACTGATTGATTCGTTTATAATTCCGTCACATAACAGCGTACTTACTCTTGTTTATTATTTAATTTTGTAATCGTAATCTTTTAAATAGTTTCCGTTCCTGGCAAATTAATTTTTTTTGATAAATGATAAGTCTGACATCTGGAATGAGTCATATGGTAAACAAAATTCAAAAGTTAGAAGAGGCTATATTGCCGGGAACGGCAACTTAAGCAGCTGTCAGAAAAGCTTGACCAACCAAGGATTTACTATTACAACAGGATAGATTATTTACTATGTACGTCATAACGCGTTGACGTCACCGTTGTTTAATATTTTAACACAGCTTAGGGTGAGATTACAGAACGTCTGCAACTTTGCAGATCTGCAAATATGGCGGCAACTTTGAAAATCTGCAAATATGGCGGCAACTTTGAAAATCTGCAAATATGACTGACTTACACATGCAAGTATCAAGTTTTCGCATTCCAAATTTGGGTTTAGTGTTGTTGGGGGTAATAAACCACAATAAATATTGCGAATTTGCAGATATTTTTTGGAATACTTGCATTTGTAAGTCCGCTATATTTGCAGATCTGCAGACGTTCTGTAATCTCACCCTTAATTTGTTAATTTCCTCTGGGGTGTTAATTACATTCAAAGAGAATTCGATTTATATCTGGTTAGAGTCTGTATATCGTGAAGAATGTGTGCTATGCTATTGCTACGTACAAAAACAAGTTTAATTTAAAAAGAAAAGAACAATTACTTCACTACTTTCCAAACGTCAACGATTTGGTGTCTTTTACTGTTCAAAAGGAATGGGTAAATCGCTGTCTGTAGAGAGTGTCTTCCCGAAAGTATTACTTTCACATCTAATAAAAGTTTATTTTTTTTAAATAATTGCAATGTTTCTCGTTTCTTTAATAGAAGTTATCAAAGAACCCTCGTATTTTTAAAGTGACGTACGTAGTGTCTCTAAAACCGGCAACGGATTAGTAATTCTCCTATTTCTTGGAAGGAATTTTATCAGTTGTCTCCATAGATAATTGTCTTTGGAATTATTCTCAAAAGTTAGTACATGACAGGAGTCCTGTCTTTGAAATGGTAAATAAATTGTACAATGTGTATTTTCATGTAAAATAAAAGAAATAAAAACAGAATAACATAATTATTTAATAAAGCTTCATATTTATCCACAAAAAATGATGAAACAATTACTTAAAAGGTATTTTGTATTACTTACAAATATATACATTTAAAAATAAAACAATTGTTAACGTTTTTCTAAATTTTTGAATTTTGCTTCCAATCTCTTTCCATAGGCATCCAATTTGTATGCAGCCTGTTCCAATTTTATCACACTGACTTCTATATTGTCTATTTGTTGTAATAAAGGAACCAAAGAATCATCTAAAAAAGTTATAGTCATTTATACTTTGTACTATTTAAAATAATTATTTCAATTCCTCACATTTCTCATTTAGTTCGTTCATGCTCTTCTTTACGTTAATGGCGAGATTCTTCATATCTGAATATTTGGTTATTACCGATTGATTCATATTTTCCAAAAGTCTGTAATCATCTAATGTTGATGTCAATTCACCATACAAATATTCAGAAGTTTTGCTAAATAAGGTGTTGGCCAATTGGCTCAGGTTTGGATCGTGAGGATCTAATGCTTCGAAACTAGAGGTAGAAGTTGATAGTGTGGGGCCTAAAAACAGTGAAAATAGACCATACATGTCTCTTAGCTATATTTATCTTAATTACCTCTAATTGGAGAATCTGTTAATCCTTGGTCTTCGGACATTGTTTAAGTTTATTGTATTTGACAATTAGTTCTTTATTTTGTAAAAGGTAGATTGAATTAAATTATAACATTTGTAATAAACTTTGAGAATAAAATATTTTCTGTTTATGTTGATATTTTTTGTTCATTGACCTGACACTCCTGACAGATGTCTGAACAGCTGACACTGACAGTATCAAGGATATATACTATTAAACAGGATAATCTAGTTTCTCAAATCTGTTTAAAAAGTGAACTGAAGTGACGTTCCTGAAGAACCTTGCACACAAAACCATCGCTTGGAAACAGAAAACAAATTTTAATGGTTTTAGATAGAAATCAACAGGCTACACTTAGAAGTTTATCTTACATCCTTTTATATGTTCCTATATTTTTTTTAAATTAATTGATTGTTGTAAATAATTAAACGAAGTGAATGATTTACCTTTACAGCATTAATATTAATTAGCATAAACTATTGAATAAATCAACCTGACAACTCTGACTGAAATAACAACTTGACAATTTAGATCAAATACAGTGAGTCTCAAATATAGTAAATTGAATTAATAAATTCTATATGACATTGATTTTTTTTAAGTAGCACAAAAAAAATCTTCCCAGCATGCCTACTTTAAATAGTTAGGGCCGATTCCACAGTCATGTTAAATAAAGTTTGAATTATTGTAAAAATGTTTAGCAATTTACACTTCGATTACCACAACGGTGGAATTGGTCCTTAAATAACTAAAATGTTTTAAGCAATACATTAATCGAATTTATTTTGAATATAATAAATATGCTAGTATTCAACATAGAACAGGAAAAGAATTAAAGTCTCAAACACAAATAACGACAAAAAAGGAATTCTAATAAACTGATAACAAAAAAATATTAGCGTTTAGGTTCTATAGTGACATCATTAGGAATGCGCTTTCAAAATGCATGGTAAATGGAAATAATCTATCCTCCTGTTATGTTATAATCATTGGGTTTTTGCATCATATGAGTGAAAACCACATTAAAACATTCCAAAAAATCTCCTGTCTACATTTTTATATTTATCCCCCAAATAAAAATTAAAGGTTATCGCCTGTTTCTAACTGGTTTACCATCAATAATTCCATCAACTTCACATTAATAAAGGTAATAAATAATATTTAATTAAAATTACCTATCTTATATAATTTTCTAGTTTTAGATTTCGAATGTTTTCGTTTTGCTTCCTAACCCCCCGATAACCGCAACAAATAACAACAGTACACATACCAAATAACGAATTTACTGATAATGTAGTTTAATTATCAATTTCAAGCGGAAAAATATGCAAAATCGTAACTATCGAAGATGATCTTATTCAGATTATTGAGGACCTCGGAAGTTTTTCGGTTCAAACATTGTTATCCCTTGTATCAAATCTCTAAACTTAAAGGAAACAGAAATCTACGAATAAATATTACGGAAAGTTATGAAAGAACGAAGAAAGAAAGATTCGATACGGATTTTCCGATACATTTTTCAATTATCAGTATAGCTGCGGGTATCGTATTTTGCGACATTGAAATTTTAGAAAGGGATGAGAAAAGGTTTTTTAAATCTTGCTTCTTTGGCCTCAGTCACGAAGTTCAGAAGTATATTTAATTTATTTATTTATTATATACATATATTAAAACTATTTTTAATTACAGGTTGATTAAAAAAGGAATCGATATTAATAAAAGACATCATTTAGGTTGGACTCCTTTATTAGTAGCAGCAGTTAATGGTCGTTATGAGGTTGTTGAATGCTTATTACAAGCTGGGGCAGATCCCAATCTATCTGATGAGTATATTAATCCTAATCGGACTGCCAATGAGAAAGGAATGCATCCACTAGAAGGTAATTTACCAGATTTTTGCTGATTATCTAAAAAAAATTGTATATAAACTAGACTAAATATATAATTTATTTAAGAAGAAGAATAAACATTTTATAATACAAAATCAAATAAATTTACAATGAGAAATTATTCTTAAAATATGCACCTAGATGCAAAAACATCTGTATGTAGAAATAGATTAAAACTACATAAAATTAACAATACCTATAAACTAAACATTTGATGATTAAAAGGACATAAATATATAAGACTAGGTATTTATAACAAATTTGAGAGGTATAAATATTTATCAAATATAAATTTTCTGATCGCTTTAGAAAAGGTTTTTATGTTTTTTATTTGTCTGATATTTTCACTTAAAGAGTTGTATACTTTTGGCCCAATTGAAGAAATGAATCTTTTATTTCCATCATATTTAAAGAATGGTACATTTAACATTCTTCTCTTTTGTTTTCGGGTCATATAAGAGTGGTTTACAAAATTTTTATTTTTCAGTTTGAAATAGAACATACAGCTAGAGTGAAAGTATAGTGATATTGCGTTTGGAATGGATTCATTGTATAAGAGGGTTGTTGAAAACAAACAACTTTTATGATTTATTATCTTTAAGATATAATTTTGAATGATACTTAAAGGATGTAGGGCATTGTCATATAAACCACCCCATATGATTATGCCATATCTAATTAAGGATTCAATGAAAGAAATATATATCAAGTGTAATAACTTTTTATTTAGAATGTTACGAATTAAATAAGATTTATATATAAGTTTTCTTATTTTGTTTGTTAAGTACTGAACATGATCAGTCCAATTAAGATTTTTGTCAACTATTATTCCCAAATTTTTGGCATTTTCCACTTCTTTAATGATGAATTTGGATTCTTCAATACAAATCTGTTTGAAGTTAGGGCTGTTAGCATCTGTGAGTGAGAATGCCATATATACTGTTTTCGATATATTTAAAGATAGTTTATTATAATCCAACCAGTCTTTCATAATTCTTACCCCTTTAACCACTTTTAATTTTACAGCCTCCCAGGTTTTACCTTCAAACATTAATACGGTGTCATCTGCATAGGATATTGCTATACCATTTAGATCTAAGTTTAAAAGAGAGTTAATATATATGATAAAAAGAATTGGACCAAGGACAGTTCCTTGTGGCACACCTATTTGAATTTTAACAGGATTACTAAATTCATTTATAATTTTAACTATCTGTGTTCTCTTGTGTAGGTAGTTTTCAAAAATTTTTAAAACCAATCCTCAAATGCCATAATGTTCAAGAACAGTTAGTAGTTGCTTGTGAGGAACAGTGTCAAAAGCTTTCGCGAGGTCGATAAAAACAATAATATTTTTATTTTCATTCTCAAGACTGTTTTTTATATTAGATATCAATTCATACATGGCATCACAAGTGCTAACACTTTTTGGAACCTGAACTGTTTAACATTTAAAATCTTTTTATCAATTAGATATTCGTATAATCTTTTATTTAAGCATTTTTCAAAAATTTTTGCAAAATTTGTAATCAGACTTATTTGTCTGTAATTTGACACATCTTTTTTGGATCCATTTTTAAAAACTGGATTTACAATTGATATTTTAAGTTCTTCCGGTATCTTATCTGTTGTAAAGATTAGGTTTATAATGTGCATTAGAGGCTCTATTATGTATCAGTGACCATTTTTCAACATTCTAGATGTAATTCCGTCAATCCCAGGAGCACCATTATTTTTTAACAAATTTTTATGTTCTATTAATTCATTTTTATTGACAGGATTTAATGCCATTGAGTTGATTAGAGATGGATATCTTATTAGGAAGTCATCTACAGAATTGATTTTAGTTGCCATATCTATACCAATTTTTGAAAAATAGTTATTGCAGTAGTTAGCCATTTCTTTGTCATTTGTAAATTGTTTATTATTGTTTAGAATATTAAAATCATTGTTTGTTTTATTGTTTCGGTGTTCATTTGAAGCTTCTTTAACTATTTTGAATATTTTTTAATATCATTGTTACTATTTTGAATTTGAATTGTATAATAATCATTTTTAGCTTTATTTATTATTTTATTTAGTTGGTTACGATATATCGTATATATCCTATATTCTCTTAGAAGATTGTTGTTTTTGGTTTTTAATATTTGCTTTTTCATTTTATCCCTATGTTTAATAGACATGATGATGCCTTGACTTATCCATGGTTTTATTTTTTTATAAGTATTATGCCTATTAGGGAATATATTATTTTAATAAATTTCTGGTAGGCCAAAATTGGATTGCTAAGAGAAATGATGTCCCAGTTTACATTTTCTAATAATTTTGTAAATCTATCTATATCGGTGTATGTTGGTTTAATGTATTATGGTTAAAGTTTCTTTCGTTTGTTGTAATATTTAAAAAAATTAGAAGTTAGATCAGTGTCAATTACCAACGATTTAAATGAAAAATTTTTATTTGGCATATTATTTTTTATAAAAATATTATCAATACATGATTTCGTTTCTACAGTAACCCTGGTGTATGAATTATTATATGATACAAATTCCTAAGAAGATAACATTGCCAAATATCTATTTGTTATTTGGTTTGAGGGATCAAGGATATTAATATTAATGTCACCAATAAATATATCCATTCCTAGCCTTCTTGGTATATTATTTAAGAAATTTTTAAAATCTGTAAGAAATGTATCATCTGATATGGATGGAGATTTATAACAAGGCATTACTGTATAGGGCACACCATTATGACTAAATGTTATTGAGCTTATCGTTAAATTTGATAGAGGCAACTTTGTATGTTCTATTTCAAACTGAATGTTGTTTTTAATATATACAACTACACCATCACATTGATTATTCACACTTTCATTAAATATATTGATAAAACCAGGTATAATTAAATTATCAAGTTCAATAACATTACGTGTTTCTCTTAATATTATTATATCCAAGTCCTTTAAACCAAAAGTATCTAAAAATACTAAAAAGCTGTCAAATTTTTTTTTATACTTCTAATATTCAAATACAAAATTATTATTTAATTCAATCTCATTTTTTTCATTTTCAATCTCATTAAAAATATTTAGTTCTGTTATATCCATAAAAGAGAGAAAGATTATTTAAATTGTGGTAAATTAGTAAAAACTATTATAATGTTGAGATTAAATTAAAACAAAAAAGAAAGCAAAGATAAGAAATTAATTTTCACAATAGGTTGTTTTATTTTTAAGAACCTGTTTGAAATATTTCAGAGTATTACACTCTGAATCAATGGCGTAGTGATCAGTTGGATAGTTGGATTTTTTTTGTGTGTCATGGGCTTCAACTGCTAAGGTTATTTCGCCTCGTGTTCTGTGTAGGCTTTGTTACTGTTTCCCAGCACCACTTTAGGAACAGCACTGTTAATTAGCACCCAACAGTGAATGGTCGAGTGGGGAATCCTACCAAGGCATCAGAATTAATTTTAAATAATTAAATTAAATGAAAAAATTCCGGCTAACGGTGGGATTCGAACAGGATAGTTGGATTTAAAATTAATATTTGAATTCTTACAATTAGTACAACACACTTTAGTTTTAGGACAGTTTTCTCTTAGATGTTTTTCAGCACAAAGAGAATAGACAATTTTTTTTATTATGGTAATATCCTTGACACTGATATAGCATTTTGGTATGTCAAGGTCCTCATACACTGTGTATCTTTCCCAACCAATATTAACTTTACCTTCTTGCATTATTTGGTTAAAAACTTTTGGACTACATTCACAAATAATCGTTTTGTTTCCAGTGCGCGGTTTTTTTATAAATACAATTTTTATTTCCTTATCTAGGTTATTTTGATTTATAATGCATTTCTTGATGTCCTCGTTGCTCTTATCCTGGTTAAAATTAGCTATTTTTATTTTCGGTTTCCTCATCTTACTAAGTTCCACATCATAGTTATGACCCAGCTTATTTTTGACACTTTCTTCTAAGACATTCATTCCTTGTTTATTACAACATTTAATAATTAATGCACCTGAATTAAGAGTTTTCATACTCTTAACTCCAACTTTCAATGCTTCAGGTTTAATATTTTTTTCAACATCATTCTTGGTTTTTTTGGTAATTTTGAGGTACTCTTGGTTTAATTATAATTTGTGGATAGTTTATTTGATGTGTTTGCACAGAACCCTTCGTATAAGAAGTGGGTTGTTGAATAGTGGATTTTTCATAATCATTAATTGTAGCCTTCAATCATTTGATGATATCTTCTTTGTCCTTTATTATTTGGTCCTTATCTTTGATATGGTTATTTAGAATATCAACTAAATCATAACTTCGACATTTGATACACAAAAATTTTAATAGTCGTCCTACCATAGGAAGGCACCTTATTTCTGAGGCTGACAGATTTGTACAATCTAAACAAATTAGATTCCTGCAGCAATCACATGGATAGCATGGATTTTTGCATTCCTTGCTAGGTTTCATTTTAATTTTAGGACATAGTTCCCCAGTATTTCTTTAATTGCCGTTTATAAATATTAATACCTCAGAATCATAAATGTTCTCAGTAAACAAACTAAAATAGGATTCCTATTTATTAATAACGTGAATCACATAAGATAGAAAATAGTTGTACCATCTTTAATCTATTATTATAATGCCTCTTGATTAGAAAACAGCTAAAAATAAATATTTTCTAGTTCTAATGATTAGAGATGAAGAATTTTCAAACGCTTTGAATAACAGAGCGACATTTTTGGGTTTTACACCACTACATTATGCAGTTTTAACCGACAATTTTGATGTCGTTAAATTACTTGTGAAAAACGGCGCTAATCCTACATTAGAAAACGACGCTGGCCATTCACCATTGATGTACGCCAAAGATGAAGAGATTAAACAATATTTAGACAAGGAAATTAAAGTTGTAAGTACCCTATACTAATTCTATTATCATAATTAAATCAATAATACAGCGATTCTGTTAGACATTCCTTTGCTGACCATTTTTAATAAATTCTACTTTGGCACTGGAAAAATGAACTATTTACTGATATTACAGTACGAAGAAAAAAAAACTGAAAAAGAACTAGAAGAAAGAAGACGATTTCCTCTCGAAGAACGGCTGAAGAAACACATTGTCGGTCAAGAAGGAGCTATTGCAATCGTGGCAGCGAGTACGTAAACAAAAAATGAACTTCATATATAAATAGTTTATTTACTCAAAAAAAAAAAAAAATAATAATTAAAATCAGGATGTTCATGAACAAAATACACGTAATAAAAAAAAAATAGAGTTTATAAGGCCACGAAAAAGTGTACACAAAATTCAGTGTTTTTTAAAGGTGTACAGGCTCTTAATAATTTGCCTGAAGATATTAAATGTTCTTCAAATGCGGCAATATTTAAAATAAAACTGTGTGAGTACTTGTTGACCAATTGACGTTTTTTCTCTTTCTTCTTCTTTTATTATGTTCTGTATAGTTGACATGTAAGTGTACTGTATCTTATGTATTTTAAATATATGTTGATACTATACTTATGTATTTTTTATATTTTAATTATGAAGATGTAAAAAATAGTTTTTTTGACTAAATAAACTATTTATATAACTTCATATAAATAGTACACAGATCTTTTTAAAATTATATATCCACAATGAGCATTTCTAATTTTTTCCAGCTGTTCGTCGTAAAGAAAACGGTTGGGCAGATGACGATCATCCGCTAGTATTTTTATTTTTGGGTTCTTCTGGTATAGGTAAAACCGAACTAGCCAAGCAATTAGCATCTTACATGCACAAAGGAAAACAACAGGCTTTCATCAGATTAGACATGTCAGAATATCAGGAAAAACATGAAGTAATACAGTAGAACCTTTGATTAAAAAGAAGCAGGAATGTAATGTCAGTTTTACAGGTAGCCAAACTAATTGGAGCCCCTCCAGGTTATATAGGACACGACGAGGGAGGACAGTTGACGAAAAAGTTAAAAAAATGTCCTGATGCTGTCGTGTTGTTCGATGAAGTGGACAAAGCTCATCCTGACGTTCTGACTGTATTATTACAACTATTTGATGAAGGAAGATTGACTGATGGCCAGGGGAAAACCATAGAATGTAAAGACGCCATTTTTATAATGACTTCCAATTTGGCCAGCGACGAAATAGCCAATCACGGTTTAAACTTGAGACACGAAGTCGAGAAGCTTAAACAGGAACGGTTGACCGTTCCCGATTCGAAAGGTGGGTGCTCAATTGTTATTAAATTATAATACATCACCAAGAATTTAAAAAGTTTTCAATTATAACTATATTTTTAAAAATGCAATAAAGTGAATCACATAAGACGAAAAAAGTAGTACCAGCTTTCTTTATTAGCACTGTGTCTTTCATTCAGGCGTTATAACTAAGACATTTAAATTATTTCTTTGACAAAACATGAAAATTAACAGATTGTTAATTAGAAATGATTGTTTTTTTTAGAAGGAGAGCAAAAAATAAGCGATACAATAACTATTTCGAGAAAATTCAAAGACGAGGTGGTGAAACCGATTTTGAAACGACATTTCAAACGGGACGAATTTCTGGGAAGAATAAACGAGATCGTGTACTTTTTGCCATTTTCCAGGAACGAACTCATACAGCTAGTGACAAGGGAAATGCAAACCTGGGCTAAAAGGGTAAGAATAACGAATTTTAGCTAATCATAGTCATAATTTTCATTTCTATCTAGGCCAAAGACAAACACAAAATCGAAATCAGCTGGGACAGGAGCGTCGAATCGGCTCTGGCCGACGGGTACGACGTCAGTTACGGCGCCAGATCTATAAAGTACGAGGTGGAGCGTCGGGTGGTGAACCAATTAGCCGCTGCTCACGAAAAGGGGTTTATCGGTAAAGGTTGCGAGGTGCAAGTGTGCGCTTTTTGGCCGGAAAACGCGGACGCTGCTGAAATTAAGTTGAAGATCAGGAAGAAAGGTTTGGAGGACTATATCGATTTCGATCACGCCAAGGTGTCGTTGAAGAATTTTGCTTCCATGTTTAAATGATTTGTCTGTTTTTATGATTCAGTAATATATTATTATATGCAACGTATCTGAATCGTTGATGTGTTGTTGCAGACAATTACCATATTAGTTTAAATTAATGTAGTTAGAAATAAATCGCTTAATTCGCTTAATTGTCATAGTTAATTGATAATAAACAGATAGTTGTCAAAGTATATTTTCGCTATAATATAGAATATTTAACATTGTTTTCGATTCGGCTCGAAGGACCAAAAACTATGTTAAATATTTTGTATTAGAGAAAAATATACTTCATACTTTGACAATTATATTTTTATTACTTAAACTAATAGAGTGATTTTCTGTAACTAGTTTGGATTTTTGGGTGTGTAGAGTGGATGTGATGAACTAATTTAATAATATGTATATTTTTATCGTCCTTTAATGAAAAGTTACTCTAAATTTTATCGAATTATTATTTTACATTAATTTGTAATTGGATGAAACAAAGTAGACCTTATGTATTTTGATGTGATCTTTTCGAAAAAAAGCAAAAAAAAGATGTAGCTGTTGTTCAATTTTGTTTAAATTAGGAAAAACCGGGGTTTCCATGGTAAAAATGCTAATTATCTAGGCAAGTATCACCCCGATAGTAAAAATAAATGCACCAATCGAAAGAGGAGGCAAAAATAGTTCGGAAATTCATTGCACAGGTAGTTTTAATGGCAAATTTCTCGCCGCCAGAAGTGCTTTTATCAAAAAGTTGTTTTTTCGTTTCTTTGATCAGAACCATGGACATGAAATTTGCGATGAATTTGTTGCGAAATTATAAATGTTAGACATATGTGCCCATGAGAGAAGTATACTTTAAAAATGTTAGGAAATTAATCCTAAGCCTGAGTGTACGTTCCAACTTGGTGATAAGCTTGTTTTTTGTTCTCTAAGATATATATGCATGACAAAAATCGTATTTTCTAGTTACGTTCCGAATGAGACGGGTTGGGTGGAGAAATCTGCAATACTTTTTGAAAAAAATTGCAAAACAATTTTTTCTTGATTTCTCGTACTTTTTTCTTAAATAACTCGAAAACTAATTATCTGAATAAAGAAACTGTTTCCATCAGATGAAAGAGAAAAAAAGACACGAAAAACTGTGGGACATACATTTTTTCTAGAATCCACTGTTTTCTGAGCGCACGTGTGCAAAGATCGGTAATTCTCGCGAGAATTGAAGATACTAGAATTTTCTCGAGAAAAGGGGCGTTTTCTGGCAATTGGGAGAGAAAGCAAGCTTGTTTCTCATTAAACTTACTGATTCTCATATATTTTCAGTCTGTAAAGTGCCCAAATTACGGAAAAAATCGACAGTGAGCTTGTTTTTTCTCCAATCGGATTTAAGAGAAAACCACTCGTTTTACGAGCAATTTTCTAAGCACAAAAAATGCATAGCTTTCGGTTATATTTCGAATGTCATAGGTCGCATTGCAAATCTGCAAGAGTTCGCGAAAACGTGGCAATTTTTTTTTTTAAATGTTTGCCCAATTTTTTCTCTTTCGTTGAATGAATCGACAAGTCGTTGTTCGACTCAACTAAATTTCTCACCATTTAAAAGAACACAGTAGAATATCTGGAAAACTCTGGCCTTTATCTCAACGAGAACCTGAACATTGACTTCTAGGATGAATGTCAATAGAAAACATTATTTATACATTTTTCAGGTGTTGTTGGCAATGCGCGCAAATGGAATGCAAGATTTCGGTCTCGGTTTCTTGTGAATCCCAAATGAAGAGGATTAACTGGCAGCACTGGTTCTAAAGAACTGAAAAAATTATCCCCCCTTTCTTTGCTGACCGTCTGCAGACCTTCCAATCCTGTCGGTCTAAATAGGTAAGTTCACCCTCTGCAAGTGTCTGATGACATAATAAACACAGGCCAGCCATTACAACCTGGAAACAAAAAAAAATTATAGCACTGGGATTGAATTTTCTTAATTTAGACGTACTTACTCAATAAATTGCTAAAGAAGTCCGAAAAACCACGTGACACAGAGCTTGCTGGACACGGTTATTAAAAATCTATGCCGATGAACACTATCAAGCGATTCAATTTGTAGTAATATGACCGTTTAAAGTTTAAACTTGTCGGATAGCGAACGCCGAGACCATGGCTATCCTTGATGCGACGTGCGGCTAATTTTGCGGTAATTCTATATTTTGCACAAAACTCAAGAAACGTCTTATAACAAGTCAGTAAAACACAATTTAATAAATTTTAAGCCTAATAAATTTAGGTATGTAAGAAATTTAAAACTGGAAATCGCAAAAAAATCAAATTACAGAAATGCAGTGTATACACGAGTTTTGGATCCCGTTGAGCGCGTGTAATGGGACTTTTGTCGGGAGAATTCCACAACTTAGAAGAAACATACACACTTTAAACTTTGTATATACATTCAGAAGACATGAAATTGGGGTTTGCTCAATTTTCAGACCAAAAAACTGAAAATCGTCAATTTTAGGCAACTTTTCCCAAAAACCGTGTTTTTTGGTCGTCATTCAATGAACAGTGGTCAAAAAAATAGACAAAATATTTTTACAGAATTTTCCTTAATGTAATCGTATTCTAGACGCAATAAAGTACTCAAAAAAAAAAAAGTTTTGGTCCATTGGGTGCATTTTTGTGACACTTCAAACTTTCGAAAAAAAATTTATTTTTTTTTTTTAGGGAAAAAAATTTGTTTATTTGATATCTTGGTCAATTATAGTCTGCTTTCGGTGAAATTCACACACACATAAGATTTCACATTCAAGAGTAAGTTCTGTAAGTGGCACTAAATAAATTCAAATAGTTTGGCCGTTATAGGCAAACAATGAAATTAGGCCCGCGGTACACTTTACCCTTCCGCCATATGCCCAATTTTGGGATTTCTCTTGCCCCCTTCTGGGAATCAATAGTCACATCCCTTAAGTTTAAAACGCATTTTTGTTTTTTCGAATATCTTAATTTTTACCAAAGTTATTAAGAATTTAGTGTTTGAACATTTAACAAATTCAATTTTTCGACCTTCGCCGCCTCAAAATACTAAACAAATTTCAATCGTCCATACCGCGAGAACGGTGGATCGGATCAAAATTTCTCAAGAGACATGAAAATTAGCATTTTTTCTAAGCTTTCAAATGTCGTAAACTGCGTATTGAAAATATTGATTTATTTCCGACATGCGCCTGCGCAAAATTTCGGCACTTTTGAAAAACAGCTACATTTTATTTTGCCTTTCTTCGAAAAGATCAGCTCAAAATACATAGAATCCATTTTGTTTCATCTAATTACAATTTAATGTAAGCTCAAAACCCGTAATTTAATTCGATTATTATCTTAATCAGTTTTTTATTGCTATAGCAGTTGCATTTGGAACTATGGTCTGCATAGTAATCATTCATGTAACGAATATATATTTTTCGTTTTCCTCCTCCTTTTTTAGTTTCTTTGGCGTCATCATCAAAATAAGTTATTTTTTTCTGTTGATAAACGATTTCAATTATCTAAATACTCTAAACCATGATGTAGATTAAAGTGTATTTAAAATAGAAATAATAGCTGTGACTTAGATATGTAACCGTTTAATTAGAATAGAAAACTAACGTGTATACTTGAATATCAAAGAATTTTTACAGCACGTAGAAAAATTGTGATAAAAATGCGCTGTGTTGAGAAATAGAGTTGCCGTTAGATATTCAAAGTTGTTTTATTTATTGAACCATTGATGTTAGTAAATACGGTAAGAATTTAGACTAATAAAGAGAATAAACTGTGAAGTGTTTCTTTATTAATGAATATAGTTCACAACAATGATTTGGACAATTTAATATGATGAGGATTACAAAAAATATCTGACAAATATAGCAGAATCACAAATATTTTTGGCAATTTATGACAAATATTTGTTTGAAAACAGAATTATCTCTGTACATCAATCAGGTTTTCAAAAAGGTATTAGTACTACTACATCTCTAGCTAGTTTATCAGACATCTTGTCATCAATAGATAAACAGAAAATGTTCCTTTTGGTACTAGTGAACTTTTCAAAAGCATTTGATACTATCAATCACCGTTTGCTAATGGCAAAATGTTACTATCTCTTATCAAAATGTTACCAATTCTTATGAGTACAAGTTAATTTTAATTAGTTTATAAAATTATTTCTCATAGTGCAATAGTTAATTTGAATTTTATTTTAACTGTAAAACAAATCTGTTCTAGTTGATCTAACAAATTAGAGTTTAAACATTACTTTTCATTTTTGACCGACAACAAAAGGATATCCTTTAAATTCTGTAATAATCATTAAAGTTCGCAAGCCCTCTCACCAAGGCAAGGTTTCAATCTAAGAGGAGGAAAAAGTGAAACTTATTGACTATTAATTATATTGAAATTATAAAAATACTAGTTAATTTAACAATCAAATTATTTAGTATAGGTTACTGCAATTTGGAAAAATGTAGCTTAATTGATTAATCTCTTTAACAAACAAAATTGTTATAAATAAAAAATTAAGAATTTGTTAGTACTTACCAACTTTATGCCCGGCGCCTCCACCATGTCACGTTGGGTATAAAATCGGGACACCGAAGATCCTGATATTATACCCAACGTGACACTATTATGGTTTCGACCTAACTACATGCTAATTTATTGAATCACATATGATTAATCGTCGTCAGATAGTACAGGTTAACAATCAATAGTCAGATGTACCGCAAGGAACGGTTTTAGGACCCTTATTATTTTTATTGTATACATCTGATTTATACACTAAAATTAAATATTGTAGAAGCTCAGTTTTTCGCAGATGATACTCAGAAATATCACGATTTCAATTTATGTGACTTTCAGATTGCAACTACTCAAATGAATGAAGATTTAACATCAATTTGCAAATACTGTGACGGCCCACAATTTGCGATTAAATCCATCAAAATTTCAAATTTTAGTTCTTAGCAACAAACTCAACAGAATTAATCTTAAACAACATCTCTATAAAAATTAAAAATGACAATACCTTTTGTAGAATTTGTCAAAAATTTAGGAACTTTTCCGTTTTTGAGTTATCTCCAAAATTTGCACGTTTCCTCAAATATCTCGAATACGGTCCATTTTAGGGAAATCATGAAAAGACAAGAATTATAGAGAATGACATCACAAGTAACTTTTATTTGAAGAATTTTCTTCTCGAAGCGCAGATAACAGATATATAACATAAAATAGAAAAACGATCCCCTATAAAGTGCCCAAAATCTAATTAACTCATTAGAGGATAAATTAAAGCTTAAGTTTAAAAATTAGTGTTTTTTCTTTACCTATTCATGCATTATTAAGTATACAAACATAAAAATTCGTTGACAACATGAGGTCGAAAAAAAAATCATAATTCTTATACTTTCCTTATCCGTAAACAGAGAGAAAAGGAAAAGACGAACCGATTTGAAAGCAGTTTAAAATAAAAGCTTTCAAGTCAACCCTTGATAACCTTTCTGATATTTTCTAAATTTATTGGGTACTACTCTACGTTCCTCACAATCTGGCATGGAAATTTTCCAGTACCTCAAATACAATTTCTTCTAAAAATGTTGTAACGTAATGTTAATTCTATAATAACACAGGCCCGCGAAAATTTTGTGATCTAGCCATTTTTTTTTTCACCTATTTACAACTTCTATATAGCTAAAATAATCCCCTTCTTATTCTATCACGTAAACTTTTTTTGTAAACTAGTATCGAGGGTGTTATCCCTGAACATTACAAACAAATTAATTTGAATTCCTTGTTTTTGTTCAAAACGTTGAGACACTTTAACACCTCGTTAAATTTGCGCATTTGTAGGGGGATTTACCGGTACTTACTAGAATATTCTTGGGGATTCCCCGAGACTCGATTTATTCAGGAAAAAGGGCGATATATTTAGTATCCCTGTAGTATTGAGACAGGCGTTGTCTGTCGAATTCTATCCGTGTTTCGTTGTGCCCTTTCTATTAAAAAAATGTCTAGTAGGTGTTGTAAAAATAGGCCTGATGACTTTTGTTATATTTGTGGACACTTTATAGTGAAGAAGTTTAGAAGAAACATTACTGATTTCGTAAAAAATGCATATTTGGCATATTTTAAAGTCAGACTTAGAGATCAAGATAAACCTTGGGCCCACATGTTATCTGCAAGATTTGCGAAGAAGCCTTGAGGCATTGGTTTAAAGGAACAAAAAAAGCCCTACCGTTTGGAACACCAATGGTCTGGAGAGAACCTAAAAATCACATTGACGACCGCTATTTTTGTCTTTGTGATATTAAAGGTCATAACACAAAATCTCTAGAGTATATTAACTATCCTAATCTTTCATCTGCAACAAGACCAGTTCCACATGACGCTGATTTACCTGTACCTGTTCCACCTAAAGTATTAAGTCTATCAAATCAGAATCTTCAACTGATTCAGAAATTGATATTTTTGAGCCATCTACCTCCCCGTGAAGCGCAGCTATTTTCTCAAGTAGAACTGAATGACTTAGTCAGGGATTTGGGACTTCCAAAGGACCTCTCTGAGGTTTTAGAATCAAGGCTTAAAGAAAAAAAATTACTTGCTCCAGGTACTACATTTTATTGGTATAGAAATCGTGAGGCTGAATTTGTCAATTACTTTGCCACAGCTGGTTCACTTGTATATTGTCAAAATGTATCTGACTTGGTTATTCACCTAGGTGCTCCTGAATATACAATCCTGCCGAGTGGAGACTTTTTATAGACTCTTCAAAGAGAAGTCTTAAAGCTGTTCTACTTCATAATGGTAATTTATATGCATCTGTTCCTGTTGGTCATTCCACTCAGTTAAAAGAAAATTACGAAAATCTTGAGGTACTGCTTTTAAGAATAAACTACAGACAACATAACTGAATTCTATGTAACTTTAAAATTTTCGGGTTAATTTTAGGTCAACAATCCGGTTATACGAAATACCCATGTTTCCTATGTGAGTGGGACAGTAGAGCAAGAGATGACCACTGGACCAAAAAAAATTAATTTTATTACCCCCCTTACATACAAAATTGGGGCTGATGAAACAATATGTCAAAGCTCTAGAAAAAAATGGTGGTTGCTTAAGTACTTGTGTGAAACATTTCCGGGTCTCTCTGTAGCTAAATTAAAAGAAGGCATATTTGTTGGGCCACAAATAAGGTTGATGAAAACTAATGAAATTAAGACGGTTATGAAGGAAGACGAAAAAGAAGCATGGACAGCTTTTAAACAAGTTATAAATAAGTTTCGAGGAAATTACAAAGACCCTGAATTTGAAAGTATTGTTGAAAACATGTTGGACAAATTTAGAAAGTTAGGCTGTAATATGAGCTTAAAAATTCATTTTCTACATGCTCATCTTGACTATTTTCCGGATAATCTTGGCGATGTCAGTGAAGAGCAAGAAGAGTGTTTTCACCAGGACATAAAAGAGATGGAACGGCGATATCAAGGGCACTGGGATATCAAAATGATGGCCGACTACTGTTGGATGCTTAAAAGGGATCGTCCTACCGCAGAATATGCACGAAAAACAACAAAAAGAAGCTTTTCCGGAAAGAAAGATTTTTCAAGAAAACAAAGGATTAATATATGTTATTTTTTAACTACTTCCCTGGTTTTATTGTTTGTTTTCTTGGTTTATTATTTTCTTTTTTTTTCTTAAGTATCTATAAATATATTTTTACTTTTTGCATTCTTGTATTATTTTGTTTAAAAACCTTACGTGATAGAAAAAAACTAAAAGCAGATTTGAAATCAGCGTCACTGAGTATTTAAACGCCGGCCTGTGTAATTAATTAACAATTTTATATCCATAAACGGGTGAGTCTCTATGAAAACACAATTGTGCGATATCAGTCTTTCATAATAAGATAAACATGATCAAATTTAATAAAATATTTATTTATAATTTAAACAGGATACATTTTTTCTGTCAAAAAGTGACTAAAAATAGAGAACATAACAACCATGTTAAAAATAAACAATTTTAACAAATAATAGGATACAAACGGTCTTTTTTAAATTCTATTTAACATCATTTTGTAATTTTTTTTTTTTTAACAATGATCAATATAAACCAACAAAAAACTTTGCTCGATTCTATTTTGTTTTTTTAGTTTTTACTAATACTTTTACAAACCAATCACAGATTTAAATTAATTTCCATCATTAGTACAATCGACAGAAATAGCAAAAGGCGCAGCATGCATCAACTCGAATTAATTTTTTTTTGTTTAAATAAATTGCGATCCTAAAACATTAGAACAAGCAAATTTGACCGAGTTCTTGGACGTTTTTAAATTATCAGAAGCGTTAATTTTGGATAGTAGAGAATATATTTAATTGATTTTTATGTTGAACTTACCGAAAAATCAGTCAAAATTATTGAATATTTAGAGAGACTAACTTTAGAGAGACTCAGAAATAAACTTTACGAATCCTAATTATGAATCTGTTTTACTTAGCGGTGCCAATCAAAGAAATATTGTAAAAGAGTTGTAATTTAAAAAAAAATCAAAATATTATTAATAATTTAGATGAAAAATCTTCCATTTGTAACTTAGCTCAATATGTCTTCTACATATATTATCATGCTGGTCATAAGTACACAAATTCAACTTTTCTATTCTTTGCGCTTCAGCTAGATCTGCCATACTGTACTATAATACAATAAACAAGCCAGTTTTTAAAGAAAAATTACACAACTTTAACAATACATAACCAATCCCGATTAAAACCCTTAAAAAAACGAAAAAATAAATAAATTTAAGCACTTTGACCGTGCACGATTGCTTGAGCCTTTGTCATGACATCCATAGCACCTTTACCTATCAAGTCTTTAGCTAACATTTCTCCTAATTCTCTGGAAGCATTCATACCTTCAATGGTGGCTTGTTTATGAGCGACCAGTCCGCAAAATAACTTGTCACTTTCTTTTTCAAAATCCCCAGAACCTTCATCAATTTGGATTTTGTTATCAGGAATGTGTAGAACCTTTTTTTGCATGAAAGGACATTGGGATATATAGATATCGGTGGCTTCGCTAGAAGCACCTTCCAGTTGGGCTTCTAAATAAGGACATTTTCCCATGAAATCGGCACCCACCGGTATTTGTATTGGACAAACTTCATGCGGGTCGTTTTTTAGTAATTCTGTAGGTATGTCTAGAAGTTTAGGCTTCTTTAACGCTGGTTCATTGCTGTAAAGGAGTTTTGGTCCAATTAATAATATGAATAATAAAATTGAACTATATTTTCAATCAACAAGAAAATTAATCGATATAACTTTATAGGGTAGGCCACTAAAAATTTTAAACAAAAACATTCCGTTTCTCAATCAAATCATTATTATTCTCTCGTTATATGTTAAAATCACAGACATTTAGTGTAGATGTGTTTTTGTCGTTTATACACTGGAACACCTTGACCTTAAGGTAAGTGCACCAATAATTGACAGTGTTCCAGTAATTGACACTTGCTCAATTATTCTTCAAAATTAATAACATTAGACTATATATGAGAAATTTATCTTAAACATCGGTATTTTCAGAATATTTGGCAACCGTGTAGCCTACGTAACAGATGTTAGGTGGCACCACGGTCAGTTACAAAATGGTGAAAGGAGCATGTGCAGTGATAGAGTTAAGACATTTCATAAGGTCAGTATACCAAATTGAATATATCTACTTCTTATCACTTCATGTTAAATTTATTTAAACTATTCCTGGGGGTGTATTAAATAACACTGATGGGTTTTTACTGGTTTTTATGCATGTAAATCCTAAAACCTCATTTTTGTTAAAGTGTCAATAATTGGAACAAACAAAACCAGTATGTTCCAGTTATTGACATACCCTGTGAATCACTGGTCCACAAGCAAATACTGATATACACTGTTGTCATACTGTCTAAAAAGTCTGCAATATACCATTTAAATATGAGATCTAACAGCCTTTTGGTTCCAGCCATTGACAGGGGTGTCAATTATTGGTACAAGAAGTGTCAATAACTGGAACACGTTTTTTATTACAGTTATGGCACCTAAAAAAAATTATACAGAGGCTCAGTTGGGTGAAGCTCTTGCTGCTATAGCAAGAGGGATGCCAGTAGCTACAGCTGCTAAAACTTACTTTGTTCCACGAACAACGTTACTTTATAAATCGACAGGAAAGTTACCTATACATTGCCGAATGGGACCAAGTACCATCCTCACAAGCAATGAAGAAACTCTTGTCGAATAGTGGATACTTTCTCTAGCAAAAGTGCACCATCCAGTAGGCAAAGAGCAATTACTAGATAGTGTCCAGTTTATCGTTAAAGAAAGTAAACGACCAAACCCTTTCACTGATTCGAGACCAGGTCGAAAATGGTACGAGTCGTTTTTGAAAAGGCATCCAAATTTAAGCGAAAGAGTTGCACAAAATTTAACACCAGCCCACAAAAAAGTTACTGAACAACAATTGCGACAATGGTTTCGGGAAGTGAAAGAATACTTGCAGTCAAAAAATGTATTTGTCGCAACGGAGGATCCTTCCAGAGAATTCAACTCTGGTGAGAGTGCTTTTTTTCTCAACTAAAAGGTGATAAAATCCTTGCACGAAAAGTGGATAAAAGCGTGTACAATGCTGGAACCAACGACGAGAAAGAAAATTTAAATGTATTAGTCACCGCCAATGCCGCTGGAACACTAGCTCCTCCCATGGTGGTGTTTAAATATGAACGCATTCCAAGTCATGTAGCTGTCAGTATCAATAAAAGTTGGTGAATAGGCCGTTCCGAAAGTGGATGAAAGTGTGGAGCAACTTTTTTTGAATACATAACAAATGTGTTTGTACTATGGCTAGATAAGAAAAAAATTGATAGACCTATTATTATGTTGATTATTGATTGCACAAAAGAAAGCTATTCGAATAATAACTAAGGCTAATTTCAGGTACAGTTGTCGTCCACTTTTCAAAAAATTTGAAATTCTGACATGTGTAAATCAATGTATCTATGAATGTTTAATTTATGCAAAGAGGAATATTATTAACTTATGAACGCCTATAAAACAAGAAATATGTAAGTAATATTGCCATTTTATTCGACTAACAAGAAATCACAATTCTCTTCAATTTTTACATGTTAAGTTGTTTAATCTACTTCGCCTTGAGTGGCGCCTGCTTAATGAGATAAAATTTTCCAAAAAAATAAAAACTTTTCTGAAGGAGAATGTTTTCTATGATATCCATGAATTTTATCAACATTTTGAATAGACTTATATTTTATAATTTTTTAATTTGTTCTTCAGTCTATATGTATTGTAGTAATAGTCTTCAATTTATTGTAAATATTTTTGTTTTTATACTATTAGTGACATAAGTATTATATGTAATTGAAATTGACGAATGTATACAAAAATTTTTTTTTCTTAACATAATAAAAAGTAACAGTAACAGTATGTTTATTGACGAGAGATTGGCACATCGAAAATCAAGGAAAAATATTGCGAAAAGAAAATTTCGGAAAAGCGTTATCCAAAGTTACAGATAATTCAACATGGATTTAGGGCATGTGGACTTTAGCCGTTTAATGTAGAAAATGTAAAATTTTCAAAAATTTCAAACTCGTTGACAGAAGTTAATCAAACCAGAATAATAGAAGGGTTAGCAGTTTTGGAAAACTTTATTCCCTCAGAAAAATTAAAAAACTTTCGAACAAATTTTGATACTGCATGGACAGGTAATATGAAAGACGTGTCACTATTTAATGTATGGAACACAATAAAAAAAAATTTAAATAGAATCCGCTTTAGGTGCTGAACCATTAGAAAACATAAGTAAAAGTGAGAACCAAAATTGCAACAAAAAGAAAATGATCTTGTAGAAAACATATTAGACAACTCGAGACCAGGACCTTCTGGCCTTCAACAACAAAGAGTTGATTCTGATATGACCCCATTAAAAATTGTTATACATTCTGATGTCAATATTACACCTCCTACTGTATCACAAAGTGATAGATCTCCTTTAAATTCATTGGAAAATACAACGCCGTTCAATGTATTATCTTTAAAGAAACAAGTTCCCACTCCATTTAAAAAAGCCTTGTTTTGGCCGGAAGAAGTAAAAAACACAAAAAAAAAGAATAAAGAGCAAATTCCTTGTGCTATTACGTCAGAAATTTGGCAAAAATACCACATAAAAAAGGATTCTGAGAAAAGAGAAAACAAGAAAAACGGGCAGAAGAGAGAAAGCGAAAAAGGGAAGAAAAAATTATAAAAATACAAAACAAGGCTAAATCAGTAAAGAGGGAAAGTTCTGACAATTCATCAGAAAACGAAGAATGGATAGAAAGTGGAGACAGAATTGATGATGTCAGTATCAATTTAGAAAATGAAGAAGAGAACGAAATACCAATCAAATACGACGATATCCATGTAGGTGATTTTATTTTAGCGAAATTCTTAGGAGGAAAGAGAAAAACTTTTTTTATAGATATATCTGTGTGGTTCAGAAGAAATATTCCCGAAACGATATTGAAGTTATATCCCTTAAATCAACAAATGAAACGAATACCTTCAAACTTGTTGATAGTGATATTTCAACAATCAAGATAGAGGATATCATAAAAAAGTTATCCTAACCAGAACTACACAATGTCGGCGACTGAATAAAATATGTATTTTCAAAAAATATTGATATTTTTGAAGCCTAAAGCACCCATAAATTTTGTGTTATGAATTTGCTGTTTATTTTTATTTACTTAGTGTATTCAAAATTAAAAGTATAATAAAAAAAATCAAGTGTCAATGACTGGTACTTCAAAACACTTTTTTTATAATATTTATTTCATGAAAAGCAAAATTATTAGAACTAAAAATACATAACTAATGAACTCAAGAAACTATAAGCTACAAGAAAAAATTGTATTATATGCTTAAATTTTTTTGTTATTGGTGAAAATATTTATTTAATACAAATCAGTGTCTAATAGTGTCAATTATTGGTGCAGTTACCTTATATAGTTGATTTTTAACTGATTACCCCTAGAAAGATTTTTAAAAAATGATTAAAATAAATATAATTATCAATGATCCAAATTTGTTCATTCAAAAAAAAAAAAAAAAAAAATACATGGGAATGTACAGATGAGAAAAAATAACAAAATTATGAAAACACACTAAACATTTTTCCTCTAATTTAAAATCTAATTGTTTATGTAAATATTGTTGAATATCAATTATACACAAGTTTAAAAAAGATTCTAATATTGTAAAAATTATCATTAGTAACTCAATAAAGAACATTTATTATTATTTATAAATGTTGACCTACCTGTAACTTGGACATTTCCCACACTCCAAATTCTCAATATCCACAACAGGCTGCTTATTTCTATAAGGACAAGTAGCGCATCTCAAATCATTTCTCACCCTGATAGTCCTGCTATTGGAATCTGTTACTTCATCTTTACCGTCCAATGACCACACTGCACCTGTCAATACCAAATCATACTCGCTCTCATTGATTGCTTTGAGGCTGGAGCTAACTGCAACTGGAGCACTACAACCTCCTCCCAAAGTTCTCAAAAAACTACGCTCCGCCGTTACTCTTAGAGCTGTTTCTAAATCGTATAAAGGCTCTAATAGTTCTAGTATTGCTTCGTTGTCAGTCCTACATTCTACAGCTAGGGCTCCTTGGCCTACGGCGTACAGAAGTTCGTCTTCGGATAGTATTTTAGATATTCTATCTTTCCAACCTGTATAAATCATAGATATATAATACAGTATGTCTGAAAAAGTTGGCAACAAATAGGAAATTTATTTATTAATTTAATAAAACAAAAACTTCTTCATGACATGATTCCATGGCAAATTGTGAAATAAATACTAATTTTATTATTATTTTAAATTAATTCTACCATTATAAAAGGTACCTGATACTAACCTATTCTATTTAGACCCGCAGCAGCTAAAATAATAGCTTGATACTTTCCCAAATCGTCGAGTTTTTTCAGTCTGGTATTGAGGTTGCCTCGAATATTTTCCACCTTCAAATGTGGGTACTTTTTTGCTAATTGAGCAGCTCTTCTTAGACTTGAAGTACCTATGATGCTATTTTCTGGTAAATTTGAAAGAGTAAGAGACCTTTCCAGGTCTTTTTGGAGAACCAGAGCATCCCGAGGGTCTTCTCTAAATATAATTAATACAATTAACTGATTAAGAGGTTATTTGATATTATTTACCTTGTTAAAACTGCTCCTATTGCCATGCCTTGAGGTAAAGTCGTTGGTAGATCTTTTAAAGAATGTACCACAAAATCTACGCACCCTGTATGTAAAGCAGTCTCTAGTTCTTTGGTAAACAGTGATTTTTCACCTATTTTTGGCAGTGCTATGTCTAGAATTTTGTCACCCAAGGTATTCATGGTAACTAAAATTAAATTCGTTAATATAATTCTATTAATTAAGAGATTACTTACCTATTTCAAATTCTTTTTCAGGAAAACAAGTTTTCAGCAATGATATAACATGTTTCGTTTGTATAAGAGCTAGCTAAAAATGATACGTTTTTCATTAATTATAGTTAGATTCAACGATTTTAAATGCTTACTTCACTTTTTCGTGAACCAACACGTATTTTATTTTGATCTCCACTCATGTTTTTGAGTTTTTAAAGTTACAGTATTAACCTAAAATTTGCCATATCACTAAAAAATGTTCAACCTGAAAGAAAACATATGGGATCAAGTAGCCAGCAGTGTTGCCAGACTAAAATTTATTTCGACAAAAGATTGATAATACACACTAGATTCGAATGAATAAACATGAAATAAAAAAAAAAAGTATCCAAGTATGAAATAAATAAATTAAAAGTAAATGAAATACTAATAAAATAAATAAATATTTATATAAAAAAAAAATTAGACTTTTAAATTTACAAAAAGAAAAGCAAAATTTAGTGGATTTACTGATAAAACGCGAGATCTGAACACATTGTAAAGAGGTAAATAATCGATTTTTCTTTCGATTTCATCGATTCTGTCAAATTTTTTAGTACCTTGTTAGAGTTGACCATACACTACACAAATATTGAAGTATAAAGAAAACTAGAAAAGTCACAATACATATTCAAAAACCACTCTAAAGTTGTTTCACAAAGCTCTAGCATCAGTTGTCTTTATTTTTATATGATAAAATAGAGCCTCACCTTTAATAGAACAGCAAAAGATAAAAGCATTAATAAATACTTTTAAAATAAGCACTTGCTAGTTGTCATAGAATGATCTCAGTTGTGTTTAATGGTAAATATCTTTGAATACGATTCTGTTTGGTTATTTAAAAAATAATTCACTAATAATATTAAAAAAATGTATATTTTATCATTAGAACTATAATATAAATCGCACTTAATTTTATGAAATAAACAGCTTTTTCCTAAGCATAGTAAAATGGTCTAAATACTGATGAATAGTATCAATAGGAAAATAAATGTCCTGCATTTTGTTCTGCAAGTAAGCAGGCGGATTTGTGGGCGCAGCTGTTCCCAGGAATCCTTGTAAAAACTCTTTCATCAAGTCCCAACACATAGCGGGTACAACACAGGGTCGATATTCCACTTCTACCAATATTCCTTTACAATTACTACTAACAGTCACTGTACCAAGTTTCACACAAAAATCGCCTATTTCATACCTAAGTCCTTTGGATTCAACCTTGGTTTGCTTCTTAGAGGTATAAAAATGAGACATTTTCATCATAAGCAAATCGAATAAACCATCTGTAGCTAAAGATGTTATTTTAGTTCCATTATCTAGCAATGAAAACACTGTAGCAGGCTGTTCCGAATTATGCAACACGTGAACGGTCCTTTGGTGCCCTAATTGAGGCACAGACGTGTAAGTTTCACAATCTACTAAGAAATGCCCCTGTTGGACTGCTCCCAAAGCTGCTATCCTCTTAGACAGGACTTCTATTGTTTGAGGACCTGTTTTGTTGTCCAGGAAAAATTGTGATAAGATCGTTACACCCATTGACAATGTTTTATTTAATTTGTTTTTCTATATATTCTGCGAAAACGTTTAATAAACATAAACAACGAACACTGACAATTAAACTATTAAACTGTCATTGTCGTTTGTCATGTAACAATGCAGTGTTGCCAGTGCTTTTAATAAAAATCGTACTAAAACTGCCAAAAACGTACTAAATTTAAATAAATCTTCAAGTAACAAAACTCAAATCTGTGATAATTATTTTAATATATTTAAGTTTTTTGACTCCAAATGGACTACACTTAAGGTCTACTGTGCAGGCAATGGACTCAATAAAGTTAAAATAATTGAATATTAGAAAAGGCTTGTTCTGGGTTTCTTCCAATGAACTGTAACCCTAGTCTGTAACTGTTGTAACGGTATACAGTTCAGTGGTTTCTTCAAAATATACTGCAAATCTTCCGAGATCCAGTGGGACAGTTTAATATCAAATTAGGCGTTGCGTAAAACTTTTCAACTTTCCACTAGTCACCTAGTACTCGGACAGTTTTCAACAAATTTTTGAAGAACCAAAACAGACATAGAATATTCTAAAGCGCCTTTTGTACTAGATTTGCTGCGTTTGAATCTTCGAGTTTGAATATCCACAATCGATGCATTTTTTATATCTCGAGCGTTTGTTTAATTCACATCGGACATATCTACTACATCTACGTTTGTTTAAACTTCTAACTTGACAATGGGTCCTATCACAAAGCACATAGAGGTTCCACGTGAATGACCAAGGTCAAAACCGACAACTGACATTTTTTATGCTATTTGCTCCAAACTCTAGATGGGGCTACTGGTAAAATTCTGATTTCTTACTCCATTTTTAAGCTTTATGGGAGAAAAACTTAACCAAAGACTCCAAAGATGTGACGTGTATTTATTTATGTTTTTGGTTAATCTCATTTTTCCGTCTGATTTTAGTGATTTTTTGTTGGCTTTGGCTTTTGGTTTCTGTTTATAGTTTCGTCTTAGTTATTTGCAAAATTGTGATGTTTTGCTTTTCTATTTGCTACTGTGTTTTGCAATAATTTTGGTGCTACCTGTGGGTGCTACGTTGAAAACTTCGAGAAAAACTTATTGATTCACCATGCATCTGCATCATAAAAAGACAAACGGGTATAACAACTAATTGATAATCAATTTATCACTGGACTAGATTCCGAAATCATTTTTCACATAAGAGAGTAATACACAAAGCAGTGGAGTAATACCACCATCTGTATTTGGAAGGAAAATACCTATTTATCATTGAATGAATAGTTAAAATGATTCACCTTTTAATACAATACCTATATTACATTTGTCCTCGGTTTAAAAGACATTTATAAAATATATTATTTTAGTGTTAATAAAATGTAATATCCTAGTCTCTACTTCACATTTAAATTATTGATAGGTATTTTAAAGATTTGAGAGTAAGTATTCGTTAAATATGTATTATTATTTGTATTTATTTTTATCTAATAATATTTATTTAAGTTATTAATAAACATATTTTAAGAATGTTCTATTTGATTATTTATTGATATATCTTATATTTATTTAATAATAATATGCAGAACCAACTCTCCACATCAGACCCCTGCTTATAACAAATTAATTCCTCAAATTTGGTATAATCGACCTAAATTATTTTGTAAAATAAAAGTTTCGAACTTACTAGTTCCATTCTTTATTTTATAAAATAATTTATGTGGAAATCATTTAAAATTTAATTTAAAACTACTACCTAATCCTAAAAATTACAATTTGAATTTACCGCCATCTGTCAATTGTCATTTTAGTTCCAGCTCCAAACACAAGGTGGCGCTAATTTGGTTTAAAAGTTTAACATTGGCGTGGGGTCTCTAGAAGATACGTGCTTTGTGGGTCCTATGATTGAACGTTTACGTTATCCGTAACGTACATGTTAGGCCAAATTTTAAAAGTAACGAGGCAAGTTCTTATGATGGAAACCTGTTAAATTAGAACATAACAGGCGGAAAATAACAGTAATGTGTTAGAAAAAGTTTTCCATCGTACGAACTTGCCTTGTTACTGTTAAAACTCGGCCTAACATGTACGTTACGGATAACATAAACGTTCAATCATACGATCCATTGTCATCTTATCACGTGACCAATAAAGTCTAGAGCGTTTGTTTATTACGTGATAAAAAATTCACAACACCTCAGATGCATCCGATGTGGATATTCAAACGCAGCAATTTTAAAATAATATTTGTGCCAAAGCTGTATCAAATTAGCTTCGTTCGCGGTAACAATCTTGTACCAATTCCTAACGCTGAGGTAAAAATTTCACTGCATAATATTTATTATAACTGGATTTGTTGTATTGTTTAAATGTTTATGCAGGCGTGTATGGCCTACCTTAGAATCGGCACCGCGAACGGAACTGTGTAAAGAATCGATTTTTTTTAATCCCAGAGTTTGAATAATCGATTACTTTTAGCAAGTATAATGTTCCTGGCTAGATAGAGTATCAAATCCTGTATCCAGGAAACCTAGGAAACAAGATGTAAATAAATAACTTTCCTGAGAAACAGGAAAACATTTATAAATGTAAGAATTTATGCCGAAGCATTTCTAAAGAAATAATTTTAAATAGAGAAAAGTGTGACTACTTACCAGAAATTGGCGAATTCTACAAGTGAAAAGTTTTTTTAGGAGTAAGAATTCAAAAACTTTTATTCACATAAATTATTTATGTGAAATGGAGTTAATAGCAAAGCATTCAATATTTAGTGAGATCATGCAAAAAGATGTAGAATTTGAAACGAATAATAGACATTTGTGTGAAAAATATTTTAAAATATGGAAAAACGTCGTCGAAGCGAAAATAGAACAGAAACGCAACAAAGAACTAATAAAAAGACAAAGAAAAAAATTAAATACATTTCTAACGAAAGTAAAAAAACACAAGGCAAACGTGAAAATAAAATATAAAGCGGATGATGAATTTTCGAAAAAATATAAAAAATACGCGACTGTAAGTCCGGAATCTAACAGGAGTTACGAAAACAGTTTCAAAGCGCAAAAAACGATAATCGAGATGCAGAAAACAAGATTAGAAGAGCAAAATAGGATAATTCAAGATTTAAAATTGGGTATAATGACTGAAGACCTAGAAAAATCTATAGCGAAATCGAAAATGAACATTCGCGAGATATTCACAAATTGTTCGACAGAAACTAAAATTAAAATACCAATTTTATTGGTGGAGGAACCAAAAATTTCAATAAGCACCCAAAAAGCTCCGAAAATTTTACAGGAAATGCAAGAGAAAGCCGTAAAAAGGGCCGAAAACAGACAACAAATACTAGAAAGAAAGAGACTGATTGAGGAAATGCGCCAGAAAATGCTAACCCAAGCGATGGAAAATAAAAAAAACGTTAGACGAAGAGAAAAAAGCACACATTTTGGATATGATAAAAGAAAATAGAAGGAAACAACTGGAAATGCAGCAAATTAGACAAACAAATAAACGAATTTTCTTAGCAAAATGGAACAGGAGTGTTGAATTTTACAACAAACGTTTGATTATGACTTGTTTTCGGAAATTATATAGTAATTTGGAAAGGTAAGTTAGTTTGTTTTATGGTTTTTTAAGCTATTTCATAGATTTTATCGCGGGCTTTGAGCGCGGCGACCGAATCAAGAAATTCCGTAACGAAAAATCGAATAATCGACTAATCGAAAATTCGAAAAATCGTAAAATCAAAAACTCGAAAAAGAAATTCCGTAACGAAAATAAACCTAACACCCCCCACTCCGACTGGCACAGCGGTGCGGCGTTGAAAGCCGTCATCGTCTAACGTCGTTTCAGTTCGGCAGACTTTAGCACGGTGTTTGTGTGCGTGCGACTAGACGTATGCGTGTAGACTAGCTGCTAACTGCGGTATTTTCCAGATATTTAGAGGATATCAAGTCTCAAACTTATGTTTCTTATTTCAGTTACCATAAACCTATAGTTTCAATGATAAAAATTTCTGAATAACCTACATGTATTGTAAGATAATAAAAATATTTTAAACAATATTAACTTCTCATTTATTCAATAAAAGAAAAAAATTGTTTTCTTATCGGTCACCACGCTCAAAAAGTGTAACTTGAATATCAAAGAAAAAATACTGCATAAATAAAATAAATAAATAAATATAATTAAAGTTGATAAAAAATGCTATGCAATAGCTTTACCGCGGCAGTCCCCGAGTGCCACACGTATTTTTTTTATCATAATTATAGTTAAATGGTGTTCACATAAAAATGAGTCAAACAATTTAAACTATTTGAGTTTTTAATAACTTCTAACAACTCGAGAACTTTTTTCGGAGGGTAATATTATTCAACACACATGGAATTTTGCATGATGCATAAGTGCAATGAAAGTCTAGATTTTTACAACGCATCTTATTTACAGATGATTTGACATTTTCATTGCATAGAAAATACAATTCACAAAAGTTAAATATTTGGACTGGAATTTTTGATGACCGTATCATAGGTCCCCATTTATTGACGGGAACCTAAACGGTGTCAAATATTTAGATTTACTTCAAGAATAGATTGTTTCGGCAGTTCAGTAACTGCCTGTTAATTTTGGAGATGTTTGATTTTAACAAGTCGGTTGTCCAAGTTGGATTTTTTATTGTTGAGTTTTAGAAATTTTAATTTCTCGTGATTTTAAAACGAATACATAAAATGGCTAAAACGGACCTGCAAAGGCACTTTGTGCGCAATCTCAATCTCACCAGTAGGTACTCCTGTGAGGTATTGCGCGAATTCAATTTAGCTTACTTTTGTTAATACGGATTGTTATTCCATTTAAAATTGTGTATTGATAAAATAGTCGTTATACGTAGTATTTTTTCTTTATTTGAGTTTTTTCCAGGTCTCGAGGAAATGACTGTTTAGCTGGCCACCATTACAAAAATACTTTACTAAAAAATTGCATCAACGCTTGGATCGTCCTAGTGGAAGACAGTTACAAAATAAAAACCGAGATAGCTGATGAACATTTTAAATATAAAACACTAAAAAGAAGTTTCGCTATTTGGTGCGAGTTTCGTCTAGAAACCGTTAGAAATATGCAAGTAGCTGAAGATATTTACGATTTGAGATTGACGAGCAACGTATTTATTCATTGGAATCGTTATACATGTCTACAATTTATGCAACAGCAGAGGAAAATACAAAAAGCTGATAAACATTACGGGCGGTGGCTTTTGTTTCGCTGTTTCTATCAATGGAAGTCCTTGAAGATTGTCGTCCAACTCGAAAAAGCGAAAGATTTGAAAAAAGAACGTTGGCGTCAAAAAGTTTGGGAAGTTTTGCCCGATTATCAACCGCCCATTGATTGGTAATACATTTTTCTATATTCCATGTACAACAATGAAACAAATATTCTTTGTAAAATAGTTTAATGATTGTAAACTTTTATTAATTTTATTAAAATACTTGTAGCTGTAAAATTGACTATTATTTTCGCACCAATAGAAATGTATTAATTTTATAATTACTTTAAAGGTATCTCAACAAACTAAGTAGTTTGGAATCTAATCGAGAAATGGTTAAAAAATCCTAGTGCGTTAAAAACAAGCTTTAAAAATCACATGCGATAAAAAATGGCGTGTGGTAAAAACCGCTTGTGGTAAAATAAAAAAACTGCGTGCGATAAAAAACCACATACGCATCTCGTCAATGTTCATTTTTGACTTTGCTGTAGAATTTTCTCTTTCATTAGTTGCGTTTTCGGCTCTTAAAGCTTTCTCTTGTATTTCCTGTAAAATTTCACGGTGCTTCTTGTGTACTTACTGAAATTGTTGGTTCCTCCACCAATAAAATTGGTATTAGTTCTTTGTTTCATCTGTTCTATTTTGAAGATAACTCAAGAAACCAAGTAGTTCGAAATCCAGTCGACAACTCACAAATTCAGGATATAGTAATAATCCAAGTACGTAAAAAACAGGTGGTAAAAAACGTGAGCGGTAAAAAAACGCAAGCGGTAAAAAGGCCGCGAGCGGTAAAAAACTGCCAGCGGTAAAAAAAACCGCATGCGATAAAAACCGCATACGCATCTCGTCAATGATTATTTTATATTTTGCTATAGATTTTTCTCTTTCTAGTATTAGTTGTGATTTCAGATCTTCTTACGACTTTTGAATTTCTAATAAAATTTCCGAAGCTTTTTGTGTACTTATTGAAATTTTTGGTTCCGCCACCAATAAAATTAGTATTTTATTAGTTCTTTGTTTCGTCTGTTCTATTTTGAAGATATCTCAACGAACCAAATAGTTTGGAATCTAGTCGAGGAGACTTACAAAATAGAGGATACGTTAAAAAATCCTACTGCGTTAAAAAAGGCGGTAAAAACACCCGCGAGCAGTAAAAAACGCAAGCAGCAAAAAAATGAAAGCGGTAAAAAACCGCGAGCAGTAAAAAACCGCTAGCGATAAAAAACCGCGAGTTGCAAAAAAAAAACCCTTGCGGTAAAAAACCGCAAGCGAAAAAAAAACCGCAAGCGAAAAAAAAACCGCAAACGAAAAAAACCGCGAGCGCCATAAAACAGCGAGCGGTCAAAAAACGCGAGCGATAAAAAACGCAAGCGGCAAAAAAATTCAAGCGGTAAAAAACCACGAGCGGCATAGAACCGCGAGCGGTAAAAAACAGCTAGCAGTAAAAAATCGCGAGCGGTAAAAAACCGCGAGTTGCAAAAAAAAACACGTGCGGTAAAAAACCGCAAACGATAAAAAACCGAAAACGATAAAAAACCGCAAGCGATAAAAAACCGCAAACGAAAAAAACCGCGAGCGCCATAAAACAGCGAGCGGTCAAAAAACGCGAGCGATAAAAAACGCAAGCGGCAAAAAATTCAAGCGGTAAAAAACCGCAAGCGGCATAGTACCGCGAGCGGTAAAAAACAGCTAGTGGTAAAAAACCACGAGCGGTAAAAACAGTAAACGGTAAAAAACCGCATACGCATCTGTCAATGTTTATTTTGACTTTGTTACAGATTTTTGTTTTTCTAATATTAGTTGTCTATTTTTGGCTTTCACTTTTTTTTGATTTTCTTGTAAAATTTTCGGAGCGTTTTGTGTACTTATTGAAATTTTTCGTTCTGCCACCAATAAAATTGATATTTTTTTAGTTCTTTGTTTCATCTGTTCCATTTTTAAGATATCTCAACAAACCAAGTAGTTCGGAATCTAGTCGACGAGACTTACAAACCCTGCATGCAATAAAAACCGCGTACGGTAAAAAAACCGCGAGCAGTAAAAAACGGTAGCGGTGAAAAAACCGTGTTCGATAAAAAAACACCGCATACGCATCTCGTTAATGATTATTTTCTATTTTGCTAGTGTTAATTGTCGGTTTTCGGCATTTTACGACTCTCTGTTGCATTTCCTGTAAACATTTTGGAAGCGTTGTGAGTTTTTGGTTCCGTCACTAATAAAATTAATGGATTAAACGACTTACCTGTAAGGAAGTTCAATTCAAATTATACTTCACTGCTGGGACCCAATATATCCATAATATATAGATGTTTAGAGATCGACAGCGATCGTAATCTCGGTAAAAACCGCGTGCGGTAAAAAATAGCTTGCTGTAAAAAATCTCGACGGTAATTAACCGTTAAAAACATTTTTGGATGTCAAAAAAGGACGAGATAAAAAAAATTGTTGTTTTTTATTTATTTAGATAAATAGATACATATTACGAATTGAGAAGAGCTCTGGTTTACATATTTTTAAAATATCAGAATAGATAAATACAAAAAAAAAGGTAAAAATGTTCTCATTTTTAAACCACACTACTATTTATTAATTCTCATAAAAATAGTTATTTATTTTTTTGATTTTAACCGAACAATTTCTTTGAACTCGTAGTATTTTTTTGTACACTTCTATTGTAATTACATAATAGTAGCTAATATAACAATATTTCATTCAGTTTTTTTTTTACAATATAAAAATATATTGTGTATTATGTGTGAATAAGGCAAAATGTAACTAAAATTTAGGAGAGAATACTTATATAACCCTGTGTGTTACATCATAAGTTTTTCATAAGGTAGAAAATATTCACCAAAGATCTAGGTTTACTTAAGTTATATACACAAATATTTAATGAATATTTCTTAAACTCAAGACTCTTTAAAATACCATTCCCTCAATATTTACCACCTGCTCCCTACCAGAAAGGTAGCTCTCTAATAATATTAATGCAGTGTCATGAATTCCAATCTGATTCAGTTTTTTTTTTAAATTTCCTATGAACATTTTAGTTTTGATGCTTACAGTAATCTGCATAACATAAATAGCAATAGTGGTTAATAATACTCGATCTGAGTTACTGGGTCATAAATTTATCTAATCTATAGGCCAAGTACGGAATTATTGATTAGAAAATTATTTTTTCAACGGTACAGCATGAAATTGACTAAATAAAACAAATAGAAAAAAAAAGCTCGGTTTTACCATTGAGCATGCTTTGTTAATAAGTGTATATTAAAATTATATTTAGTCGTTCTTATCAGGCCCGACGAGAGGGTGAGCAGGGGGGAGGGCAAAATCCCCGGGGCTCGGCAGCTTTAGTAGCTGAGGTGTTTTTTTGTATGAAAGTCTTGGGTCTTAGAAGTAAGAACCACGAAAATTTGAAATAAAGATACTGGACGGGAGATGGAACGGGAGGGAGGGAAGAGAAGGGGGAACGGGAAAGGGAGGAAAGAAGGTGGGACGGGAGAGGGAGGCGATAAGGGGAACAAGAGGAGAAGGAGAGAAGGGGGAACGGAAAGGTGAAAGGCGGACGGGAGGGGGAGGAGAGAAGGGGGAAAGGGAAGGGGAAAGGCTGACGGGAGTGGAAAGGGGAACGGAAGGGGAAACGGGAAAGGGAGGGAAAAGAGGGATGGGAGGGAAGTGGAAGATTGTATGGGAGTAACGTAAAAATAAATAAAAATAATATTTAAATAAAAATAATGAATAAAAATAATAAATAAATGTTAAATCCAAATTATAAACTTCTATGACAAATTTTAAACAGTTCCTTTGATAAACCTAGACGAATGGTCGAATAGAAAATTTTGCCAAAGTGAATACATTCGTTTTGACACCAAATCTTAAGTCTAAAAAACTCTTATGCCACATCGACATCGATCAGTTTTACATATAGAATTTTAAAAATATGACAACGTGGTCTTTTTTCGAACTGAATTTTTGAAAGGTGGCCATTCCGAAAAAAACGTAATTTTATTTAAATTTTTACGTTTTTCGAAAAAATGGCGCTCAGCTGTTTTAGTGGAATTCAGTCTTAAACATATATTTTATATATATAAATTATTACGATATCAAATATCCTATACAACAATATTTATTATATTTTAATTCTTTTTTTTAATTTTTAAACAAACTAATAGTGATATGTTAAATTTTTGCAATTTAGTAGATACTTACCTGTAATAGGTATGTATAAGGACCGGTTCATCGAAAATTTTTCTTGCATCAATCCTGAACCAATACCAATACTATTATTTGTTAAAATGAAATTTAAATAATAGGTTTGTTCCAGTAGCAGTTTGTGTTCCAATGACAAATGAAAGTGACAGTAGATTTATTAAATTTAATTTCTATTCTTTTCAAAATAGATCACTCTGTATATCATATTTATTATATATAATCCGCCATTAATTACTACTAACAAAAACTTTATCTACATGTGCAGGAACAAACCTACTCTAAAAAAATAATAACTAGAATGTTTTAAAAAAAAAAAATAATACATTTTTTTATCCGAAATTTACATATAACGTATAATCTTGAATTGATTACGTACCTACATATTATAAAACATCAGGTGGTCTTATATCTAAATAACAATATGTATTTTGTTATAAATATGGCAAAATACTTCGGTATATATGTCAGAAATGTTCGTATCGTTTTCAAATATTGATATCAATAAATCTTCGTGATATTTTCTTATTCAAAAATCTTTAATCAAATTGATGGTCCCTGTAGCCAGCGTAATACTAGAAATGAATTATTATTTTTTTCTTTTTAGATACTTTCTCTAAAAATCAAAAATATAAACTAGGTAATACCTACTTCGATAAAGAAGTCCCTATATAATATATGCGTCAATGCAAAAATTTATTTTACAAAAAACGAATATATAATTAATCGTTTGAAGGAATTTAGTTTGGTAAACATGAAGAAATATACCTCACGAATGCTTTCACAACTATTTCTAAAATGTTTGATTCATGATGTTAAATAATTATTCGTACAATCGAAGAAATAAAATAGTTGTATTTGAATTAAGCAAATTTAAAAAGTAAAAACCGTTTCAAGAAAATTTATGTTTATATTGTTAGGGATTCGAGATGTGAGGTTTTATAGACCGTCAGATAGTGACTGATTTAGGTGCCCCATTTTCGCATACAAGCCTCGAAGAGGGTTGAAAAGTACATCGATGTTGAGTAGAATAAAAGAAAATTTTGAGTGGCTCTTGGGGATAACACATGAAAAATTCGATTTTCCTTATCAGAAAAATGTTCCGACCCCAAAATGCACCACTTATACATTCGGAATAGTGACGACGTACGTTTTCATATATTCGATGGGCTTGTGTGAAAAATTGGGCAAAATCTCGATTTTTCCTTAGAATATTACGCCCTTATTTCAACCCTTTAGCCACTTGCAACATTAACCCTAGAATACTGGACATTCGTAAATTTTACTACGCGTCTCAGTCTATGTCAATTTTTTTTTACTTCTGGATCATCTATCACCCTGCGCCTCTCAGTATCTTCCTGTTTAGTCATTGCCTATACTCGGACAAAATATTGGAGAAGGTAAGTCATGCAACATGATCAACACTGTTGTCTATGAATGTAAATTCCGACAGAGCATAGGCGGCGTATCAAATACCAAATAATTATTTATTATTTATTAGGTATTTGTTAGTAAACTTCTTTATTTAAACAAAGATGATGCGTTAAAGATACGTTTTTGATAGTTTTCAAGAAATGAATATATTTATTCCCTAATGACTTCGTTATCTGTGTTTAATGGTTTTAAAATGTGTTTCAAGTAAATAAACGACAGACGGGTTACATATTGAATATTGTCAGCACAGGCACAAAGACAGTAGAAAACTAACTTTCGACGAAGTTAGATTTGTATCGTTTTAACTATTTACGATAATTATTTTACACTTTTTTGTATAAGTGCTCTTTTCTGTTCATGTTTGTGCCTTACAATTTGGTAGTGGTAGTGCATATTCGAGGAGTTATATTTATTGTGTAGTATATTAGGTAAGTACTTTAAAAGTTTATTAAATAGTAAAATATTGGTGTCTTTATAAATTTAATAAAAACAATTTAATAGTAGAATTATATTGTTACAATAGTAATGGATTCAGAGGCGGGTCCAAGTGCAACCCAATTATGTCGGCAAAAGCCCTTATCAAAGGATGAAAAGAACATTATATGGAAAGTGTATGATGGGCTGAAACAGACACTTCCTACAAATGAAGCTGTAAACCGCAGTTCTTTTTTAACTGGAGTATCTGTTTCAACAATTGAATGTATTGTACGCGAAAAGACAAAAAAAGGCTCCTTAGAAGCCCCTAAAACGCATAACCGTGGTCGAAAATTGTTGAAATTGGACGATAACCAAAAACAAATCATTCGAAGAACTGTACATTCTTTTTTTTTTCTAAAACAAAGCCCCAACACTTAAAGTTGTTCTTACGAAATTAAGAGAAAACGAAGATATTCCATTAATGAGCCGTGAAACTTTACGAAAAATTTTATGGGGCCTAAAATTTTGTTTTGTCAAACGGTGTAGGAAATCAATTTTAATCGAGAGGTCAGATATAGTGTCCTGGCGACGGCGTTATTTACGAAATATTAAAAGGTTTAAAGCCGAAAAAAAAAAAAAGATATACTATCTCGATGAAACGTGGGTGAATGCTGGACACACGGTATCTAAGATATGGCAAGATACTTCTGTAACTAGTAATTGCCAAGCTTTTATAGAGGGATTATCTACAGGTTTGAAAGCACCATCAGGTAAAGGACAGCGCCTAATTGTTACCCATATCGGAAGTGACAGTGGATTTATGGAAAATAGCGCTCTTGTGTTTATATCGAAAAAAACAGGAGACTACCACGAAGACATGAATGCGGAATGCTTTGAAAAATGGTTTATTGAAGTATTACAGCGTGTAGAACGAAATTCAGTTATTGTACTAGATAACGCTTCTTATCACAGTCGGCGAGTTGAACGCATTCCGATAATGTCCAGTAGGAAAGCGGATATGCAAACCTGGCTGCGGGATAAAGCAATAACATTTACTGAGGAGATGCTTAAAGAGGAATTAATGGACCTAATAAAGGAACACCGCTATAAATATATTCAATATGTTGTCGACATAATGGCTCGTGATCGTGGTATGACGGTATTAAGACTTCCCTCGTATCACTGCGAATTCAATCCTATTGAATAACTAATTGAGTGAAACGGTTTGTAGCTCGAGAAAATAAAACTATTAAAATAGCCGACGTTCTAAGTTTATTAAAAACCGGTATAGAACGTATAAAACCTGAAGATTGGCAGAATGCTATTTCCCATGTAATTAAGGAAGAAAATAATATGTGACGCTTGGTCGGTATGATCGAAACGGTAGTTGAACCTTTAGTCATAACTTTAAGTTCCGACGATAAAGACGATTCTAGTGATAGTTTTGCAGAATCAATGGATTACGAAATTTCATAGATTTAGAATTCAAGTAAGTGATACCAAGCTTAATTTACATATTTTTATAATAAACAAAATACAATTATAAACATAGATGAATTATTATAACAAAAATAGATAACCAACCTACTTTCATCTAGTAATATTCACAAATACCCATTTAATTTGCCAATATAGTATTTCTGCGACACTGGAAGAGTGCATTTTGATATGATAAAGATACCTTTTGCAGTTTTAAGGCGAACCTTCTTCAATATTTTGTTCTAGTATAATACCCCATTTAATTTTCCAATAGTGTTTCTACGCCAATGGCATAATATTTACATATTTTAACAATAAACAAAACAAAATTATAAACATAAATGATTATTACTACAAAAATAGATAACCAACCTACTTTCATATAATATTATTTACTATTACCGCATTTAATTTGCCAATAGTTTTTATACGCCACTGGCGTAATTCATTTTGGCAATAAACATGCATTTATGACTAGTTGGCACGTGATTCCGATAACTTCTGCAGTTTTATGCGCGTGATTCCATTCATTATGCTCTGGTATAGTATGATTGTTGTACGTGAACAGGAAGGAATCACCTTCTTCAATATTTTGTCCGACTATAGTGAATCTCGTCGACCCATTAATTTAATTTACATCAGTATCTGAGCTAGACAAGAGGGTTGTAAAATCCCTTGGTATAAGATTTTTTACAACGTTACATGGGCCTAACAGGTAACAGATCAGAAAAACTTTGAATTCCTACATGCAAAAGACATAAAGGAATTAAATTTGTATTACCATCTGGATAAAACAACAGAACTCTTTGAAAACTGTTAAATTAAATCAAGTTGACAACTGTAGTCTTTGTTTTTGTAAGACTCACTATCTCCCTGATGCATTAGTGTGTATTATTTTTAAAGTTCTTTTTCATTTTATTAAACACATACAATTTATCCTGATAATTGTTTTTTTATATCTTGAAACGGTCTTTAGTTTAATATTTTATTGAAGCTTTTAAACGTTTTATTTCACAAAACTACTCATAATAGAAAAAGTAGTTATGAAAATAAAAAAAAAAAAATGTAAAACTTAGAAAAAGCCATAGATTTAAATATAATTTACAACAGGAATTTTTTTAAAAGAAATTTTCTGTTCCTCTTTTGCGTTTCATTACATGAAACATTTTGAGCTAATTATATGAACTCTAGAAGATTTCTATTAATCCAGAAACCAACAGTACTACAGTACGTTCTTATTATTAGAAAAAAAAAAAAAAAAATGAAAGAGTGCCTCATTGGTGCTGCGATGATCGTTAATGAAAATATGCGTATCTACCTTTTAGAACTTACCGATAGATTTGAAATTTATACCGAAATAATTTACTAATACTTATCGACTAGGTTTTTTTTAAATATCTAAATTAATTAGTACATCATAAATTGTGAACAGCAATATTTAACATGGAACATTTATCTTATACTTTACATATATAACTTGTGGGTTTTATTCCGTATTTAATCTATAAAATATTCAAAAAACATTTCAATATAGATAATAAAATGTTCATTTTATAGTGTATAATCTAAGAATATTATAAGACAGCAACATTTATCATAAGTATGAGGGGGCACTGACGTCCCAGTCCTCAGTATAAGCGTTTTGGTAATATATAATAATTGAAAATATTTAAACGACAATTATTATTAATACATAGGCTGTTTCGTTTTAGAGTACAGAACATTTTTTACAACTAGCTCAAATTATTCTTGATAAAGTTCGCCATTTTATATAGTTTATTAGTTATTTCAACTATACCGGTTGGCCCATTAATACGAGAAAATCTCTCCTGTCATTAGAAATATGAGAAAATGTTCAAAATAAAAGTTATACACGATCGTTAAATATTTATAGACTTATTGATCCATTAAAAATGCATTTCGATCATCAATAGCTATTGAACGTCGTAGATGTGGCAACAGGGTGCTTTGCCACAATATGACCAATGATATATATCGTTATAGAGATTGCTCACCCATGTTTAAATATGACTACGAAAAGCCTTTCCAAGTATTCACTGAATAGAACCATTCTGTGTTTTAAAATAAAATTTCAACGTTTGAATATTTTATTTAGAAACAAAAAAAAAAGATTTATTCTACTTCAAGACACGATGTTATGTTAGGTGTTTTAAAAACATTTTTTTTTGTGTTGTAAAGTTGAGTTTCTTTATAGGAAAATAATGTTAAGAGATCTTAACAATTCTATTATACAGTGTCTTAAAAAAAAATAATACACAAGAAAAAAAGCTTTGATTTTTCAAAAAAAAAGTTAGTACTGATTCAAAGTTCTGCATCACTTAGGAATTCATAATCAAAAATTAATTTTTATAAAATACAGTCGGCAGGGAAAAGGGGTAATTTTGAACAGTTTTTGGCAAAAACTGCTTGGACAAAAGGCATAATTTTGAACAAATTTTTACAAATGGGTTATTTTGGACAAAAAGGGGGTAATTTTTCAAAATGGGTAATTTTTTAAAAAGGGAGTAATTTTATTTTTGAAAAGAATGGGTTTAATTTGGATATAAAAGGGTAATTTTTGAAAAAAATGTTAATTTTAGACATTTTTGACATAAAAAAGGTTAATATTTTGAAAGTGTATTCAGATATTGTTCTTAACGACGTACTCGAAGATCACGTCGCAATCTATTATAAAGTGTGTCCAAAAAAAAATTAGACAAATGAAAAAAAGTTTTTTTCGAAAAAAAAAAAAAGAAGTTGGTTTTGCATCACTTGGGAATTCATAATCAAACATGAAATTTTGTAAAATATAGATGGCCAAGGGGTTATTTTGAAGGAAAAGGCTAATTTTGAACAGTTTTTTGCAAAAAGTGTTCGGACAAAAGCAATAATTTTTTGAACAAATTTTTACAAAGAGGTTTTTTGGTTTTGAAAAGGTATTATTTTGGAAAAAACGGGTAATTTTTGAAAAGTTGTAAATTTTTAAAAATAGAGTAATTTTAAACAATTTTTGGCAAAAAGTGGTACTTTAAACAAAAGGGATAATTATGAACATATTTTTACAAAAAGAAATACTTTTCTTTTTAAAAAAAGAAGTTAATTTGAACAAAAATGGATAATTTTTAAAAAAGCGGTAATTTAAAAAAAAGGTTATTTTTTAAAAAAAAAGTATTTTTTGAAGAAAAAAATATAATTTTGGATAGTGTATTCAGATATTGTTCTTAACGACGTCGCAATCTTTTATAGTGTTTCTCAAAAAATTTTATGCACAGGAAAAAAATAGTTATATATGCAACATGTCTGTAAAGTTACTCTTTATTGACGAATGTGAATAACATGAGTCAAAAAAAGGGACTTTACACACGAGTTGCATACAATACACAATATCCTCTAATATTAGAAACATAAAAGTTACTTTTTCACTAGTGCGTGAAGTACTTTTGTTGCTATGTACAATTTTTGACAAATTTTACTTTTACTGGTGCATTAAGTTTTACTTGAAAAAAGTACAACTTTACGCTCTCCATGGAGTGCGTAAAGTACTTTACGCACGGTAGTAGAAAAAGTAATTTTTCATAGAAAGTTCTGTATCACTTGGGAATTCATATACAAATATAAAATTTTGTAAAATATAGATGGCCAAAGGGATATTTTGGATGATTTCTTACAAAAGGGGTAATTTTTAAAGAGGGGTTGATTTTGAAAAAATTTTGGTAAAAATTTTGAACAAATTTTTACAAAGAGGTATTTTTGTTTTTGAAAAGGGGTAATTTAAAAAAAAAGCAATTTTGGACAGTTTTTGACAAAAAGTGGTACTTTTGAACAAAAGGGATAATTATGAACACATTTTTACAAAAAAAGGTACTTTTCTTTTTGAAAAGAAGGACTTTTCTTTTGGAAAAGAAGGGATTATTTTGGAAATTTTTTGACGTAAAAAGAGTAATTTTGTGTATTCAGATAATGTTGTTATCGTCGTGCTTAAAGAGCACGTCGCATATTAATTTAATTTAATTTAATTAAAAAAAAAAAAAAAAAGAAATACTTTTGGACATTTTTTTGACATAAAACCTATTTTAATTTCATTTTTCCGTCAATCGGAGTGCGTCCATCTGTCATAACACAAAATAGTTTATGCCGTCTCTATTTTATTCCATCTCGATGTCCGATTTGCATATAAATGAGCAATCTATATAACTAAATATCATTGGTCATTAGTTAACCTCCAAATTTGCCGGTGCATTTACGATAGAGTGGAGGGTGGATTTGGAATATTATTCTACCCATAGCAGATATTAGACTTTAAGAATGTTAAAATAACCCAATTGCATAAAACATTTAATATTATTTTATATTCTGCCATGTTGTTTCTTTTTGTTTCCCAAAATGAATTATTTTCATTTTCATTATTAATAAAGTTCTTGTATCACTGCTACAAGAAAATATTGGGTGTAAATTTGTACTATTTGTGATTAGTTTAATATTCCTTCGTTTTCCACAGTAAAATCTAATTTTTCACAGTATTCCATCTTCTAAAATTATAGGTATATTTTGTAAACAATTCTCATGTCCAAAGTTCGTCTAGTCTTGACTTTTGACTTTCTTTGAAGGTGTTGTAACGCGAAAGGACGTTACTTATAGCAAATTTTGCGCTCATTGCGAAAACATATCGTTTGTGTTCACCTGCACTGTGTTCTATTAAATGGGTCGACAGACAGATAATTCTTGATAGGAACGTATCTCGAATATTGTCTTTTGGCAAAGCGCCGTTGCCAAATTTACCATTTAGGAGAAAATTTAATGAGTCAATAAAGTTACGGGTTCATTAGCTAATGAGAGAATTTAACAATCTTTTTTGCATCCGGCTGTTAGGGTTTACTTTTCTGCATATTTATAAAATATACAGGATGTTCCGTTACACCGGGACAGCTAAAATATCGATGTTTTTTAATGATTAACCCTAATATTTTGTCACCATTCATTTCAGTTTAAAATGTTTTTTTTTTGTCACCTTATACATAATTTGATTTACCAGGTCTTCAACAATACCCGAAACCCACGTGATCTGATAACCATCAAAAACCCATCGAAAGGGCCTGATTTGACGTAAAAGGAACTAAACTGAACTGTCAGTCCTGTCAGAAATGTCACTGGCGTTCATTTGGGGACTGGCAGGGACTGGGAATATTTATATTATATTTGTTTACATTTTATAAACACCTTTATTAGCTTTATTCCATTTTTCATTTAATATTAATAGAGCAATTAGTTATTTTTAGAGATTATTGGTGGCTTAATTCTTTTTTGTTGGTAAGTACAAATTTATTTACTGTAACTAGAAAAAGTTAATGACTATATATCATTTATTTCAGGTAACTGGAACAAAATTATTTTATATTCGTAATTGTATTCCAAAATTTGAGGAACGTTTTCCAGGTGAATAAATGGAATGTGATTCTTTTTTGTCGTCATAAACAAATATTTGTTCAAAATTATAAAAAAGGAAAAGCTCTAAAAGGCCCAAAGTAATAACAAAAGCTGTTGAAGATGTACAAATTAACATGGTGCAAATTCCCAACAAATTAGTAAAAAAAAAACAGCACCTCAAACAGGTATGAACGGGGTTTCAAAGACTGACTGACAAGTGAAATTCAAAACATATTTTTTTTTAGGTTTGTCGCTACGAACTAGTCATAAAGTATTGAAAATATTTCTGATAATGTATCCCCTATAAAGTTTCGGTAATGCAACAATCATTTTACCCTAATTTTGTTAAACCTACCTATGGAATATTACAGATTGCTCAATTCAAAATCGTTTGTGTGACGTTTATGAACCCGAGCACCTATATTAAATGAAATACAAAATATAACTGAGGATAAACTGCATAATGTGTTCAAAAAAGAATTGATGCTTGCATTAAAGCAGGTGGTAAAGATTTTAAACAGATAGGTACTGCAATTAGTATCGATTGTGCACCACCGATTACTACTCAATATCCTTTTAAATAAAATAGTTGTTAATAGGTATGCCTTTATAATTTAGAGTGAGAAGTGAGAGCTGTAAGGTAAAACAAATACGTGCTTGTTACATTAATATTAATATTTTTTTGTATACATATGAGTAATAATGTATTTTGTAAATGGTTTAAGCAATGTAACAAATAAATGATAGAACACACTTAAATTATATTTGTTTATTACTTCCCATTGCCCAGGTACAATTCCAGTAAGTTTTAAATTTGTTTACTTAAACTGCAATAATTGCCAAATACTGCCATTGTCTTCTGCCTATCGTATTTAAAGTTTCAGCTGTAGCTAAATATCTTAGAGTCAATCTAAAGTAAATAGTATTTAATGTTATTCAATTTTTAATGCATATTTCAGTTTATTATTCTTTTCGTTAAATACAAACTAGATATAATAATATAATAGCTCAGTTTTTAAGGTTACGTTAATTATAACAATGTTAAAATTTAAATTATTGCATTTGACTAAATCTAATTAAAATATCGAATTCTAACATTAAAATACAATAATGTAAAGCACCTCTAATTAATATTATGATTTTGTGTTGTAATTCTAACAGTTACCTAACTGAATTTTCTTCTCGTAGTTGCAGACCATAAAAAAAGAAGAAGATCTATTTTGTAATAAAATACCTACGGCACTGGCTCACATCTAGGGATTTTTACTTTTATTTTCACCAATCGCTGTCATGACGATTTGGTCACGTGGGTTTTCGGTATTGTTGAAGACCCAGTAGTTGTAATCATTTCCTGGTACTCTCAAGCCTATTAACAATAATCAATTAAACAATAGACAGTTAAACATAATATCTCGTATAAAATTAAACGTTTTAGAAGAAACGAAAATGATTGTCATCTTAATTTTTAAGATATTTATCGTATTTTTTTCCTTTTTGCATCGAATATTAATACCTTTTATTTAATTTACAATACTTTTTACACCAAAAGTATGGAATTAAATATTTTATATATTAGGAGATTTTATGTATATTGTAAAAATATATATTTTGTGATATTGGTTGATATCGACCGATTGAAAATAATGATAATTTTCATATTTTTCAAATCAAAATAATTATGAATACAATAATAAAAATATAGGCCGAACAAATCGATAAAGAAGTCAAAAATGAATTAATTGAATTCAAAAATATATCACATTAAAAAATAGATATTTTTAGTAATTTTGAATTTATCGCGACCATTATACTTTTACCTTTTATTTAAAACAACATTTTTTTTTTAATTTCATTCCGCCATATTTTGTGATAAATTTGACGTGGATGTCGTAAATTTGCCAAATTTGTTTTATCTTCAGCGATTAATTTAATGACTTAATTCTCGCATTATCGATTTAAAAAAAAGGTAATCTGGCAACGTTGGTATATACAAATTGGCAGTTCTATAAAATGACCGCCATATTAAATTGTTTTTTTTATGTTTTTTTTTATTTTTAGTATAATTTATTGTAAAAAATGGCAAAACTTTAGATTAAATTCCAATTAGAAATTTTAAGTGATATTCGCTTTTTCCATAACAGAGATACTAAAATAATTAATGGGTTGTATATTTATTCCTAACAGCAATCAGAAACAGTCATGTTCATGGAGATTTCGCACCACAAATTTTTCAGACTTCACACTGAATTTCGACTAGTAATGCTGAATTTTTTTAATACGTTACGTATACAGGGTGTTGAATAATCATGGTATGAACCAATCATTTGTTTTTTAAACGAGATTATAAGTATACTCTTCACAGAGTGACCTGTCAAGTGCATCATAAGTTTACTTTCGAGAAACCAACATTTTTTTTAATATTGATCCAAATCTAAAAATTTTTGCACCAAAATCCATCTGTTCGTCCAATGTCACGCTTTTTTGCCAAAAATGAAAAACGATATTTACTTGAAAGTTTTATGTAAAATCAAGACTCTATAAGGAGCCAAAGCCTATTTATTTTGAAAAAGTCTGAAAAAATGGGGGGTCAAAAAAAAATCCTAACTTAAAAACGAAAAATGAAATTTTCAAGAAAAACCTAGCTATATAAGGGAACAAAAACAAAACCATCGAGGATGTGAAATGAATGAGTGATAAATGGGAAGGAATAGGGCATTCAAATGATGGTACAAAAACAGACTCGACCTCGTAATCAGGGTGTTAAACCCTTTCTAATGGTATATCACATGACCTATGTTGCTATTTAAAAAAATCAAGATGGCGGCCATGCTTAAAATTTTGTAATTATAAAAAAAATAATTTTTGGGCTAAAATATGCGCAAATATATTTAGTTAAAATTCCGAAATTTTGGGTTTTGTATGTTGAACCGTTTAAGCACTATTGGTTTGGTTCCATCTTTAACAGCTACCCTGTATATGTATCATTAAGGTATGTTTCGCGGCATAACCCAACATGAACGTTTATGATAGATTAGGTTATTTAGACCAATCAGACATGTCTGAATAACATAATCTATCATAAACGTTCATGTTGGTTTATGTCGCGAAAAATACATTATTGACAGCAGACCACAGGGTTGCCATATTTAAACTATCAGTCTCCACTTGTTAGCATTTTGACAGGTCGTTGGAATCCCTAATATATTTTACACGTTAAGACCCAACTCAACTTCTTTCTTAGATTAGAAAACGAGTTTTTATTCGAAATAATACAAGATGTCATTTTAAATTTCTTTCTTAATGTTTACAAATACGTAACAGGATGAGTTTAATAAAACGTATGTCTTAAATTTGAGTGTACTGAGTATCAATTCTCAGAGAATGTACTAGATCTAGTACAATTGTACCAGTCTGGCGACACTAAACTGAACTCTACCATCCGAGTCTCTTATATTTATTTACTAAAGTGCAGTGTTGCCAATGCATGTCATCGTGGTCGTTGGTCGAGCAAAACGTTATGAAGAAGCCACTAATTTTGTCTAATTCTCGCCGTTATCGTTCTAAGGAATCTACCAATTACGACGGTTTACTGGAGAAACGATGTTGCCTTTTTTGTCAAGTTTCTGGCTAATCATCGGCCGTACTTACCATTGAAACATGCGATGCGGTGTTGCCTTTTTTGTCAAGATTTTAGTTAATTATCGGCCGTACTTACCATTGACGCATACGGTGCGGCGTTGCCAGAGCAATTCTACAAATTTGCCCAGATTTGGGGAAAAATCGAAAAGTGACTAATATCTACTAGTGAAACCAATTATAAATTACTCTTTTTTTATTATTTTATCCTACTGTGCAGAATTTTGATTTGACCGATAATGACTGTTGCAGATTGCCGTATAGGAACAATATTTTTATCATTTTAAAATATTTATACCAAAACGAAGAATTACAAAATAAAAAAACTACATACAATAGTTAAAATGATTGACACACTCGACAACATAAATTTGTAAATTTATCCGCTAGAACTGTCTGCTCTCGATCTTCGAGTATTTTCGCAATCAAGTATGTAATTGGGTAACTATTTTTTTTTTATGTTGATTGAGCATATATTTTCATATTAGTTCCAGTTTACCTTACGGTGTGCCAGCAGGCTATGGCTTTTCTAGGACTTTGGGTCATGTCGATCCAATGGTCTTTTTCGGGGCCGCTTTCTTTCGGTCCTATCGTGCAGATGCCGATCAAGATGTTATTAACTATTATATCAGTGCCTTGATCAAATATCGATATCTGCAATATAAAAAATGAAAAATCAAGTTAAGAATGTTATAAATTCGTCAGAATATTTTTTTATGCGATAATTCGATACCAAATTGTCCGATTTATACGATTATTTTTTTTGTTAAAAAGAGGGTACCTCAGAGTAGATGTTGGGGATCCATAAGAAAATCATCAAACTCTTCATTTTTGGCATAAAAAATTATGTTTCTGATTTACAACTCGTAAAAATCGTTTTTTTTTTCTAACTTAAAACTAGGAAAAATAGATTAATCTCATTTTTACCTCGAAAAAAATTAATTACCCTGACTTAGAACTTGGAAAAATAGAATATTCCGACTTAGAATAGAAAAAATTGACTTTTCTAAATTAGAACTCGAAAAAATAGATTATTACAACTTCGAATTCGTAAAAAAAAATATATAAGTCGAAAAAAAAAAATTATTCAGACTTAAAACTTGGAAAAATTGATTATTCCAACTTAAAACTAGGAAAATTCGATTTTTATAAATTAGAACTAGGAAAAATAGGTTATTCCGAATTAAAACTCAAAAAAATAGATTATTCCTAATTCCTCGGAAAAAGAGATTGTTCCCCTTTAGAACTTGAAAAATAAATTACTCCGACTTAGAACTAAAAAAATCGATTTTTGTCACTTATATCTCGGAAAAATAGATTTTAGACATAAAACTCGAAAAAATAGATTTTTTTTTTACAATTCAAAAAAATCGATTTTTCTAACTTTAAACTCTTAATATTCGATTTTTCTGACTCATAACTCAAAAAAATAGATCATTACAACTTTAAATTCAAAAAAATTTATTTTTCCCACTTACAATTCGAAAAAATCGATTTTTCTAACTTTAAACTCGTAAAAAACGATTTTTCTGACTAAGAACTCGAAAAAATAGATTATAACAACTTTGAATTCGAAAAAATTTATTTTTGTAATTTAAAACTCCGAAAACTAGATTATTCTGACGTAGAACTTGGAAAATTCGACTTTTCTGACTTAAAACTCGTAAAAATCGACTTTTCTAAATTAGAACTCGGAAAAATAGATTAGTTTCATTTATAACTCAAAAAAAAAATATTATTCCGATTTAGGACTTATAAAAATAGATTATTTCGACTTAGAACCGGGAAAAACCGAATTTTCTAAATTAAAACTAGGAAAAATCGATTTTTTTGACTAAAAACTCCTAAAAATAGATTTTTTCGAATTTAAACTCAAAAAAATAGATTATGCCTAATAAGATTACGGAAAAATAGATTGTTCCCATTTAGAACTCGAAAAATAAATTATTCCAACTTAAGACTTACTCGGAAAAAATGAATTACTCCGACTAAGAACTCTGAAAAATCGATTATTCTGACTTAGAACTCGAATAAATAGATTATTACAACTTCGAATTCGTAAAAAAAAATTTTTTTAATTTAAAATTCTGAAAACTAAATTATTCTGATGAAAAACTCGAAAAATTTGACTTTTCTTACTTAAAACTCGTAAAAATCGATTTTCCGACTTAGAACTTGGAAAAATAGATTATTATGCCGACTTAAAACTAGGAAAAACCGATTTTTCTAAATTAGAATTAGGAAAAATCGATTTTTTTTTTGTCTAAGAACTACAAAAAATAGATTTTTTTAAATTTATACTCTTAAAAATAAATTATTCCTAATAAGATTTCGGAAAAATAGATTGTTCCCATTTAGAACTCGAAAAATAAATTATTCCCACTTAGAACTCGAAAAAATAGATTTTTCCGACTTAGAACTCGTAAAATTCGATTTTTTTCTGACTTAGAACTCGAAAAAATAGATTATTCCATCTTTGAACTCGAAAAAATCTATTTTTCCGTCTAGAACTCGGAAAATAGATTTTTCTAAATTATAACTCTGAGAAATCGATTATTCCGACTTAGAACTTAGTAAAAACAGATTATTCCTAATTAGATCTCGGAAAAATAGATTACTTCGACTTAGAACTAGAATTTTTTTTTTTATATTGGAACTATGAAAAATAAATTATTTCGACTTAGAACTCGGAAAAATAATTTTTTCCCAATTAAATCTTGGATAAATAGATTAGTCCCACTTACAATTCGGAAAAATAGACTTAGAACTTGGAAAAACAAATTACTCAGACTAAAAATTAGGAAATATCGATTATTCCGACTAAGAACTAGGAAAAATCGATTATTCCGACTTAGAACTCGGAAAAATAAGTTTTTCTGACTTATAACTCGGGAAACTAGATTATACCGACAAAATCGATTTTTATAAATTAGAATTCGCAAAAATATTTCGATGAATTGAAATTTTTTTTTGAAGTTTGTTAAAAAAGGGCGCAGAGTCATTATCACATCAAATTGTTTATTGTACAATTAATTTTATACAGTGTGGAAACTATTAATGAAATAAAATAGTCAGTTTTTATTTTAATTAAGACATTATATGACATAAAAAAATATGTTTCCCCTTTAATCCCCTCACGGGACACCCAACCCCTAATTTTTTTCTTGTAACTTATTACATAAAGTATATAGTTTTAATACTTGCTGCGATTAGAAAAAAATATCACTTTATATGTTAAAAGTACAAAAAAATTGTACAATTTGAGTGCATAAACTACCTTTCGTTTATCATTCTTACCTCAATAGCGGCATTAGCAATATTGTTGGCCGATAATGTAAACGTCAATGCTTCGTTCCATACAGGACTGGAGCTACCTTTCTTGACAGCCGTCTTTTTCTTTTTTGTGCGCTTTCCATTCACGATTAAGTATACTTTAACGAACGCCTGCAGCTCTAATAAAAAAAAAAGAAATAAAATTAAAGGACATGCTAAATCAAACGTTTTCCAATACGCTTTGCAGACGTGATTGTGAAAACTATAATATCGGCGTTGCCAGTTTATGTGGCCCGGCCAACGTTACAACGCGGGCGTATAAATTGGAAACGCCGATATTATTCGTTTCCTGCTCGCACATGGAATTATGCAAAGCGAATTGGAAAACGTTCAGTATTAATAATAAAAATTGTTGAGTAGTAATCAGAGAAATTAGAATTATAAATGTTCTTACCTGAGTTTCCTTTACATTGGGGCACCAGAAGATTCCGAGCTTTCAACAATACTACAGTCAATCTTTCAGCTGACGGTAAATAGCTCAGCGATACTAAAATTTCTTGTATATCTTCCCTTGGTTTCTTATTTCTCGTTATTTCGCCCCATATTTCTACGCTATTGGCCACGTCAAACTCGCTCATTACCATTGTCACCTCTCCGATCACGTCGTTTCTTGAAAATCTATGACAAAATAGAACAATACAAAATAATAACTTTTATATTCGTCATAGAAAGAATAATTTAATTATATCAAAATAAATTTTTGAGTGTACTTCGTAGAAAGAACAATTTATTTGATCGAGCTGATTGTCGTGTAAGATTTCTCAATGTATAACAATAAATTTGTCTCTGCAACAAAATTTAAAATCTTTTTTAACAGACTTCTAAAAAAGGAGGAATATTTTTTTATAAATAGTGATAAGTATTCTTTACCACGTTGTTCGATTTCTAGGATTTTTTTTTTTTAAGAAAATACCTCAGGGGTGATTTCCCATATAAATTGTGTCTGACTTAGAATTCGAAAAAAATTGTTATGCCGACTTAGAACTCTGCAGAATCAATTATTTTGATTTACAATTCGGAAAAATAGATTATTTCGACTTAGAACTCGGAAAAACTGATTTTTCTGACTTGAATTCGTAAAATTTGATTGTACCGGTTTTTGGGCGTTATTTATCGTTTTTTTTATAATGTTTTTGTTTTAGTTGTTAGTTGGGGATTTTTTTTCGCAAAATATGTCAGTTGTTTTCACTTAGTTACTAACCAACTGTCAGGTGGAATTTATTTACTAGCAAAGTAATGAATGTCAACTGAAATGTCACAAAAATGTAACCAAAAATCGTTTAAGAATGAGTTTTATTCTTCAATGAATTTGCATGCGAGAATATCACATTCTTATATCAAAATAGAGAAAATCGATTTTTCTTACTTAGAACTCGAAAAATAAAATATTCTCACTTAGTTGGAAAAATAGAATATTCTGATTTAGAACTTTATAACTTTTTCAAACACCTTGTATATATGTTAGCTGGTTGATAGCAAAGTAAGTACTACTTGAAATAATTGATTTTTTCGAATTCTATTTTTCCGAGTTTGTAAAGCAAAAAAAAAATTTTCCGAGTTCTCAAGGAAATAATAAATTTTTCCGAGTTATATATAACTCGGCATAATCTATTTTTCGAGTTTTGTAGGAAAGACAAACCGATTTTCTGAGTTCTCAAGTCGGAATAATCTATTTTTCCAAATTTTAAATTGGAATAATATATTTTTCCAAGTTTCTAAGTCAAAAAAATAAATTTTCCCATTTTTAAATCGGAATAATCAATATTTTTTCGAGTTATAAGTCGAAATAATCTAATTTTCCGAATTTGTATTATAGAATTTTTTTTGGGTTCTCAAGTCGGAAAAATTTATTTTCGGGGTTCTAAGTCAAAACAATCTATTTTTCCGAGTTTGTAAGGCAGAAAAATCTATTTTTCAAGTTCTCAAGTCGGAATAATCTATTTTTCCAAATTCTAAGTCGGAATAATATATTTTTCCGAGTTTGTAAGGCAGAAAAATCGATTTTTCTGGGTCCTAAGTCAGAATACTCTATTTTTCCGAATTTGTAAAATCATTTTTTACAGACCTCAAAAATGAGGAATATATTTTTTTTTTAATATATGTTCAGCGTCCGATTCCCAAGATTCTTTTTTTTTTGAAAAAAGGTACCTATGGGATGATCTCATATAAATTTTATCAAGATCTTATGATAGGATCATCATTTTTTGTGTCGATTTTTTAAAAATACTTTTATGGAAGTAAAAAAAACGCGAAACACGCCTATCCGAGAAAAAGTCAGCCAGCCTGAAATGCGGTACACGCATATCGATATTAAAAGTTTATTGGGATAAACCTAATAATTTATTTTAATACTTTTCAGTAGTAGAGAATACAGAAACTGATTTGTCTAGCCGTCGGTTCAAATAAAATTAGTAATTATTATTGTGTTTGTACAGAAAGGTTAAAATTCGTGTTTTTAAAACAAAGTAAATTAATTTAACGTATCCTATTTATTACATTATCAAAATTCATACTCAAATGCCTCATTTTAATGCTTAACGTGTCTATTCCATAGAATACTTTTGACCATCGATCTATTATTATATTAATCCGAGGAAAAAAGTTTAAGTCCTTAAGATAAGATTGTAATTTTAATTTTTCGAAGAAAATTTTAAACTCTAGAACGAAGCCATTGGCACCCTTTTGCCACATCTAAAAAATCTGATTCCGGGAATTTTTCAATTATCGCTGTTTCAAATTAGGATTTTCAAGTTTATACGGAAGTTTATGTTATAACTCGGAACAATGGATTATTCCGATTCTTAGAACTCGGAAAAATGAATTATACCAAATTAGAGTTCTGAAAATCGATTTTTCTGACTAAGAACTCAAAAAATAGATTATTCCGACTTAGAACTAGAAAAAACCAATTTCTCTGACTTGGAACTCGGAAAACCCAATTTTGAACTCGGAAAAATGAATTATGCTCACTTAGAACTCGGAAAAATAGAATATTCCCCACTTAGTACTCGAAAAAAAATAGATATTCTGACTAAAAAACTCGGAGAACCGATTTTTCTGACTGAAAACCCGGAAAAATGGATTTTTACAGATTTAGAACTCGGAAAAATAGCTTATTCCGACTTAGAACTTGGAAAAACCAATTTTTCTGACTTAGAACTCGGAAAAATTGATTATTCCCACTTAGATGTCGGAAAAATATATTATTTCTGACTTAGAAAACACATGTACAGTGTTAAATTCAACGTTTATTTGTATTTAATTAAAAAAAGTTTCTAACTTCTAAAACATCCTGTATATGTGTTTCCTGGTTGATGACAAATTAGGGTACTACTCTGCACAATTTATTTTTAGTTCTAAGTCAGAAAAATCGGTTTTTCGAGTTTTTTTCTGGTTTCTAAGTCGGAATGATCAATTTTTACGAGTTATTAGTCGGAATAATCTAATTTTCCAAGTTTGTAAGACAAAATAAAATGAATTTTTAGTGATCTCAAGTCGGAATAATCGATATTTTCGGGTCCTGAGACAAAAAAATCAATTTTTCCGAGTTCTAAGTCTGAATAATCAAATTTTCCGAGTTATTAGTCGGAATAATCTAATTTTTTGAGTTTTTAAAACAGGAATATCAATTTTCCGAGTTCTAAGTCGAAAATAATTGATTTTTTCCGAGGTATTAGTCGGAATAATATAATTTTTCGAATTTGTAAGGTAGAAAAAATCTATTCTCCGAGTTTTCAAGTAGAAATAATTAATTTTCCTAGTTTTTAGTAAAAATAATCTATTTTTTCGAGTTTGTAAAATAGAAAAATCGATTTTCCGAGTTTTCAATTCAAAAATAATAATTTTTTTCGAGTTGTAAAGTCGGAAAAATAAAAATATATTTTGTGGCGTAGTTTTTAATTATTATTAAAAAACATATATCTTTCATTGGATATTCTTTGAGTACTGTACATCATTACAATATATTGCTTCTATTGGAAGGCCTGGCTATATAAAAATGACAGTGAACTTACAATTAGTAATAATTCTGATCCATCTCCAAACTGCATTTAATAATCAAAACTAAAAACATCCACATTTATGTATGCAAAATAACCCACATTCTTGATAACTAATCAGCTTTGACAAAAAACTAAAAACTGTGATGATACATATTTTATAAATATCAGAAAGGTATGAAATTAGCTATTATCTACACGCACAAAATTAACACATTAGGTGTTCAGTCTCATCAGTACAAAAATTTACATCCAAGGTCCCTTAAAGTTGATAACATACGTACCTATCGTAATCAAACACTTGTAGCACAAGAGTCCTTGGACTGCAATTCATCGTGCGACACAGGAAATTTTAAAATGCTGATCGAACAACGGATTCGGATCGTTCCTGCAAATATTCGTTTGACGTTTCCTAGAATCCACTTCCGGTAACAGAGTCAACCTAACGTAAGGATCGTTGAAGCCACCTTGGTCGCTACTAGCTAAGTCGTGAGCTATAATTAGAAACATTAAAGTTGATCTCACCCTGTATACTATGTATGAGGGATGAATCGTTATTTATTTATATGAAGGGTTGATCAATCTTGAATATTACATAGACTGAAAATTATTATATGGTTTCTTATGTTTTATGTGATTGACACTACATTCGAGTGTGTATTCTACATATATTCGGCTTAAATATTTCTTGGATATTGCCGATTAACTGAACTTCGATAGCTTCATGGGGTTTTCAACGCTTCCTTTCTGTTTTCTATTTTTTATTCTCGCTTCATATGAATAATCTTCTTTCAGTTGCTCCTTATAGATTTGCACTATACCCAAGAAAAATTTAAGTCGAATCCGTATGTTTAACTTGAAGTTTTGTTAAAAATTTTAAAATGAAGTTAAAAGGTCCGTATTTAAACAAAAATTCACTGCTTACCTTCGATAAGATGTACAACTAAATCGCTCTTATCAAAATCGTAAGAAAGTCTAAAATGCAGTCTTCCTAGGCTGGGCGATTCCTTGGGGGCGGCTATGAAGAGCGGCCCGTCCTTTTTCAAGTACAAATCCGGCTGAATCGCGCCCAATGGACTCGCCGGTGGCGCCGCCACCGACGTATCAGGAACTATAACAGTTCGGTGTATAAAAAGCGGAGATAAACATCTTCCTAGGCCGGTTCTGGGCGAGGCTGGTACCGGAGAGTTGCACGAACTTGTGGAACCTCCTAGAAAAATGACATTTGACGATTTAAGAAATAATGAAAAAAAAAAAAAATGCGGATTAAAAATAAAAAGTGCATTTCAGTAAGAGAAGCTAAACTGGATTTTGAAAAATGGATTATGTCGACTTAGAACTCGGAAAAAATTGATTATTCCGACTTGAGAACTTGGAAAATAGATTTTTTCTGCCTTACAAACTCGGAAAAATAGATTATTCTGACTTAGAACTCAGAAAATTAATTATTCCGACGCAAGAACTCAGAAAAAACGATTTTTTGAATCTTAAAAACTCGGCAAATTAAATTATTCCTGCTTATAATTCGAAAAAGTTGATTATTCTGAATTAAAAATCGGAAAAAAACGGATTTTTCTGGCTTAGTATTAGGAAAAATAAATGATTCCAATTTAGAACTCGAAAAATGGATTATTTCGACTTGAAAACTCGGAAAATCGATTTTTCTGCCTTACAAAACTTGAAAAAATAGATTATGCCGACATATAACTCGAAAAAATTGATTATTCCGACTTAAGAGCTTGGAAAATAGATATTTCTGCCTTACAAACTTGGAAAATTAAATTATTTCGACTTATAACTTGAAAAAATTGATTATTCCGATTTAAAACTTAAAAATGAACTATTTCGACTTGAGACTCGGAAATCGATTTTATTCCTTAGAAAACTCGAAAAAATAGATTATGCCGAGTTATAACTCGAAAAAATTGATTATTCCGATTTGAGAACCCAGAAAATTAATTTTACTATCTTACAAACTCAGAAAATTAAATTAATCCGACTTATAACTCGAAAAAATTGATTATCTGAATTAGAAATCGGAAAAAATCGATTTTTCTGACGTAGTACTCAAGAAAAATAAATTATTTCAATTTAGAACTCGAAAAAATGGATTATTCCGACTTGAGAACTCAGAAAATCAGATTATTCCGACTTGAGAACTCGAAAAATAGATTTCTCTCTGCCTTACGAAACTCGAAAAAATAGATTATTCCGACTTAGGACTACAAAAAATCAATTTTTTTACCTTACAAACTCGGAAAATTAGATTTATCCGACTAATAACCTCAGAAAAAATAAATATTACCAGTAGTACTTATTTTCCATCAAGCAGAAAAACATATACAGGGTATTAAATTCAACATTTATCAATATTTAAATTAAAAAGTATTCGAACTTCTTCAAACATGTTTTGAATGTGTTTCCTGATTGATAGCAAAGTATTACTCTATTTTTCCGAACTTGTAAGGCAGAAAAATTGATTTTCCGAGGTTCTCAAGTCGGAATAATCAATTTTTCCGTGTTATTAGTCAAAATAATTAATTTTTTCTGCGTTATAAATAGGTATAATCAATTTTTCCGAACTTGTAAGGCAGAAAATTGATTTTCCGAGTTCTCAAGTCGGAATAATTGGTTCTTTGGTGTTACCAGTCGGAATAATCTAATTTTCCGAATCTGTAAGGCATAAAAATCGTTTTTTCGGAATTATCAAGTCGCAAAAATCCATTTTGCAAGTTCTAAATCAGAATGATCAATTTTTCGAGTTATAAGTCCGAATAATATGTTCCAAAGTTTTAAGGCATAAAAAACGTTTTTCCGAGTTCTAAGTCAAAATAATTTATTTTTCTGCGTTCTAAAAAAGCATAATCTATTTTTCCGAGCTTGTAAGGCAGAAAAATTGATTTTCCAAGTTCTCAAGTCGGAATAATCAATTTTTCTGTGTTATTAGTCGGAATAATCTAATTTCTGAATTTGTCAGGCATAAAAATCGTTTTTCCGAATTATCAAGTCGGAATAATTCATTTTACAAGTTCTAAATCGGAATGATCAATTTTTTGAGTTATAAGTCGGAACAATCTAATGTTCCGAATTTGTAAGGCATAAAAATCGTTTTTCCGAGTTCTCAAGTCGGAATAATCTGTTTTTCCAAGTTCTAAGTCTAAAAAATACATTTTTTGGAGTTATTAGTCAGAATAATCCAATTTTCCAAGTTTGTAAGTGTTATATTGTCCTTAATGTGAAGTTTATATAACACTTGAAACCTTCAATTTGAAAGAATCAAACTCACCACTTTAAGTATTATTATTCTTTATTCATTAACTGATAATACAAGAATGATGTCTCTAATATTGTACATACCCATCGATGTACTACCTGGGCGATAACAAATCAACACAAGAAATAAATAAATATCCCAGTGGCGTATCAGTAATATTTACAATATACAACAGTAAGGCAGAAAAATCGATTTTCGGAGTTCTAAGTCGGAAAAATCAACTTTTCCGAGTTATTAGTCGAACAAATCTCGTTTTCCAACTTTGTAAGCCAGAAAGAAAATTGTTTTTCCGAGTTCTCAAGTCCGAATAATCTACTTTTCGAGTTCTAAATTGGAATAATATATTTTTCCGAGTTCTGAGTCCACAATAATCAATTTTTCCAGATTATTAGTCAGAATAATCTAATTTTTCGAGTTTGTAACGCAGAAAAATTGATTTTTGTAGTTTTAAGTCGGAATAATCAATTTTTCCGAGTTATAAGATAATGAAAGAAAGAAGTGAATAATGAAAGAAAAGAAAGAAAGAAAGAAAGAAGAAAGAAAGAAAGAAAGAAGAGAAAGAAAGAAAGAAAGAAAGAAAGAAAGAAAGAAAGAAAGAAAGAAAGAAAGAAAGAAAGGAGAAGAAAGGAAAGAAAGAAAGGAAAAGAAAGAAAGAAAGAAAGAAAGAAAAGAAAGAAAGAAAGAAGAAGAGAAAGAAAGAAAGAAAGAAAGAAAGAAAGATAGAAAGAAAGAAAGAAAGAAAGAAAGAAAGAAAGAAAGAAAAAGAAAGAAAGGAAAAAGAAAGAAAGAAAGAAAGAAAAGAAAGAAAGAAAGAAAGAAAGAAAGAAAGAAAGAAAGAAAGAAAGAAAAGAAAGAAAGAAAGAAAGAAAGAAAGAAAGAAAGAAATGAAAATAAAAAATAAAAAATGTGCATACCAGTGAGAGAAGCCAAACTGGACTGCGACGGTGATGGGGTTCTGATTTCGGACAAGGCGTGAGCTGTGCCTGGCGAGGAGCAACGTATGTCCAACGAAGCCGCTCGCAATGGTGACGGTGATCTACTCGAGTTCCTCAAGGATAACTAGAAGTGTGTGTAGCTTCGTGGTGATAGTGCAACGTGGTTTTGCCGTCTGGTGCGAAAGTGCGTATTTGCGGTGAAGATCCACGATGTCCCTAAGACGATTGACTATATAATATCTCTTGTATAGTTGAAAAAAATTAAAATTGAAACCCCTTTCAAATGAGGTAAAGAGTTTCTGACACAAAATCGACCATTTTTCCATTATTATCTCCATAAGAAATTTTAAGATTTAAAATGTTGACTTTACTTTGTCGCAAATGTCTTCTCTTCATTTAAATTATTAGCAATAGTTGTTCTAACTGTACTTAAATGTCTACGCTAGCACTCTACTGTCCAGAGTGAACAACATATTTTCCATTTAGTATTCAAGATCCTAATGTATGGCATTTATATAAGATTTTACGGTTAATGCCATTTGTTTAATTAGAATTGGACCAATAATAACGAAGATCGTTCTAACTTTTCATATGGAAATTATAATATGGGCAATATTTAAATATTTGAGCCCCTTCTCCCTTTAATCGATCTACATTACCATTAAAAACTATGTATGTTGTTGACAGCGTCGTTATATTATTATTGAAGAGTTTTATGTTTGATTATTACTCAATTATTTTGGTCCTCAAGAATCGGACTAGCCTTATGAATTAGTACAATATGTTAGATGCATTTCCAACAAATAATTTGTTGCGTGTGTTTCTTCTTAAGCAAAATCTTATCTATATTGTTTGTTACAATTTCGAAACCTATTTTGAACTTTTTAAATATTTTGGACATTTATAATGTTTCCGTTTAGAATTATAACTATACGAACCTGTTTCGAAGCTGTACTATCCAAGCTGCTTTGGCTGGACACGCTGGGCGTTCTGCACAGCAAAGGTTGTCCGCTGGGATAAGATTTGGATTGGTGCTGCAAAGGCGGTGGTGGGCCGTGCGACGAACACACTTCTAACGGTGTTTTCGATATGTCCGTCGTCGTGTCTTGCCCGGAAGAATTTTGTGGCGGTTGAACGTTGAGATGCTCCTTCTCCACGTTGAATTCCTTCAAACAAGACAAAAGTGACAAATGTGATAAGATGTATTGGACATATTAGATACAACCAAAGGATGCTCAATGAAGTCTTGGTTATAGTACATTTATTGATTAAGTTTTATGATGTTTTAAGTATTTTTTGGTTGTAACAAATAAAGGAAATTTTATTTTTGATTAAATTTTATACATTAATAAATGTAACCACATATATCCTAAGTAATAGTTTTAAGACATTTTAAATTTATTTAGGTTTTAAAAGTGCTTTAATACGTTCAATAAAATGATGCTTTTAAAGTTACCTTAAGATAAACTAAAGGTTCTTAAAGACCATTTATTCTTATGTAAAGTATTTAATGCTTCCTTTAAATTAAACATAAAAAAATCGATTTGCTTTTGATGTCTATTTATTTATTACAGTACACTACAGATATAATCCAATTGGTACATGGTATAAGTAAAAAACAGTACAGACAAGGATAGAAAAAAAAAATATAAAGACAAATTGCATCAAAAGAATAAAAATAGATTTAAAAACATATATACAATGGAATACAAATACATATTTTTCCAATACGAAAAACAATCACATTTAGATAGAGATAGATCTATAGTCTAATGTTATTTTTAATAGTTTGCGGTGATTTATGAAAAATATTGTAATTTGCAAATTTATTATTATAGTTACCTAATAACCTGTCTATAAATCAATTTTTGCCGAAATTAGTCCTATGAGTCCTCACATGAAATAAGGTTAAGTGACATGTTCGTCTCAATGAATTGGAGTGGATTAGAAAGCCAATGTGTATATTGTATCAATAGAAACAATATGCGACTCTATGGACGCAGCCATTTTTATTTCTCATTTCACTCGGGTGTATCTATAATAACATTTTTGTTTCACATTGTTATTGTTCAATCCACAAGCTGGTGGATCAGACAATAATAAAGTGAAATAGAAAATGGTTGTTATAAATACTCTCGAGTGAGATGAAAAACAACCTGTCTTCGCCCATAGAGTCACATCTCAAGTCTATTGACAAGAATTCTACCCCACTCCAGTTCATTGGTTCGTCTTAAAGGAACAGAAAAACGGACTAATTTTAGCAAATCTTCACAATCCACCTGGTCATTAAGCAACTTGTGTAGAAAGAATAGTTCTGCCTCCTGTCGTCTGCGTTCCAAACTTTGAACCTCACACAGTAATAATCTTGTTTCGTAAGCGGAGTTTAAAGAAAAGATATTTTAAAAATTTGTTTTGTACATTTTCAAGTCTATTACTGTGTGTGGTATAAGATAGTGATCATATTATGGAACAGTATTCAAAATTACTGCGCACCAAACTGTTAAATAGGCACAAAATGGTTCGAGTAACCTGAATGTGTTTGATGTTCCTCTTGATGAAGCCTAGTAGCCTAAAAGTTTTCAGAACGGCACTTTCCAAGTGCAAATTGAAAGATAACTCCTTGTCCAATAGGACCCCAAGGTCGTTAAATGATGAAACCACTTCCAAAGAGTCCTTATTTATATAATAAAGAGTATTACTGGGGTTGGTACATCTGTAGACTCTCATCAATTTGCATTTTGATACATTTAGTTACAGAAGGTTACAAAACTATTCAGATATATGACCTCTGAAAAATGGTATGCAGAGGATTTACTAAAGAAGGACAATTTTTAAATAATATATGTGGAATTTCATCAGGTCCGGCTCATTTTGAAGAATCAAAATTCACAATCTTACTTCTAATCTCTTCCTCGGTGAAAGTGTGGGAGGACAAATTAGAAAAAAAGTTAAGAGGTGTTCTATGCTCATTGCCGACAGAATCATAGTTCTGATAAAGACTGAAAATGAGTTTCAAATGCATCCGCGTTAGACGAAGGATTGTCGAATATATTGTTAGATAATAACTTATTTATGTAATTGTGCACCATGGCCCAAGGCCGGGTGATTCGTTATTTGACATGTGAATAGTGACGGTTGCTAGCCAACTGTTTCTTTCGTGAAGATAGATGCATAATATATCCAAACGTGCCATGGTTGGCCTTGAGTGATCTCGCGCTGATGCAGCTTGGCGAACGCGATTATTGTCACGTAGACATTTGTTATTGTCACGTATATATTTGTTTACAGACGCTAATAATGAACATTTGGATTCGCGAGAACAGGACCGTCTTTGATATGTTTCAAACGGTTTTCCAAATTTCATAATACTCAGCATATGTTCCTCTCTTCTGAGGTTTTTAATAAAAGACAAAGTGTTTCATATTCTCCGGCAACAGATGCTCCATATTACTAAGAAAAGTGAGGAAGCAAAGGTCAATGCGACACATAACATCTTTGCGAATGTTAGCGTAAGTAGCGTAGTCTGTAGCAATATGTGTTCTTTTGTATTTTCTTTAAATTTTATTTTTTTTTAGCTATTAACTTACGAAGGGTCTCATCATACCATTTAGGAAGCGAATTTTTTATTTTTTAATGTTTTCTTATCCCTGAAAAGACAGTTATGAATAAGTTCAAAAATATCGTCTAATTCAATAGAATCATTTAAAAATGACCATAGAATGTATTTAATTTATTAAAGTTGGCCTTGCGAAATTGATAAACTTTTACGTCAGTTCCACTTTTTAGAGGACTTGTGTGGATTAATCCAAGAGATATTCCCAAAGCTGGATGATAACGGAAATCAAGAGGCACCAAAGGATTAAAACATTCAGAACAGGTTACTTCAAGGATACCGTCAGTAAATATTAAATCAAGAATTTTACCTTGAGAATTAGGAACGAGATTGATTTGCTGGAGTTCAAGAAAAAACATGGATTCTACTAAAATTTGAGCAATACGATTCTTTAAGTTAATGTGAACAGGCTTAAAACTTCTTCTAAATACCAGTGAATCTTAGGAACATTAAAATCTCCAAATATAATAAATTTAGTGGATTCGAACTTATTTTTTAGGGCTTCATAGTTGTCACAGAAGGACTGTTGTAGTTGTACCCAAATATTTTCATAGTTTGGAACTACAGGGGTAGCAACTGTCATGGCCTGAATGTTATTCCGAATTGCTAACAGTACTCCACCTCTACGTTCACAATTTAACTCGTGGTATAGACGATCACGACGATAGATGAAAAAATAAGAATTAGAAAACAACTCATAATTACCAATATTGTTATTAAGCCACGTTTCTGTTAGAGCAATCACTTCATAATCACAGGCACTGGAGCTGATCGGATTTTTTTCTTAGACCTCTTACATTCTGATAATAAATATTCATAGAAATTTTATTTTTGCATGTAACTAATGAGTCGATGGACAGTGAACATTTGGGGTAACAAGCATATTATGATTAATATTAATGGAACTTGAGGAATTAATTACATCCTGACACAGGGATTTAATTAAAAACATTTTTCCTACTACCACTTATCACACTATATAGTCCTATGGAAAGTGCCCTATATCACACGCGTATGAATAAGAATTTACTTTCCACCCGTGTACGAATATGCTACTTTCCGCAGCAGCTGTCACAAAATGTCAAACACATCATTTCTATTTTGATGTATGTAATGTCCATATTAATACTAAAATCGATATGATTGTTAAATTATTGAAATTGTTGTAAATTAGATCCTAGATATTTATCTTTAACAATTATTATTAAAATAACTTTAAAATAACTAAGATATGTTTGCTTTTTATTCTGGTTAAACACATAACCGATTAGATCATTCAATTAACGCAAGGTCTATTAGCTCAGATGGTTATAGCGTCAAACATATCAACTTTGCCATTTGAGACCTGGCGAGCGACCGCGTTCAAATCCTGGCGGGTCCAGAATTTTTTAATTTTTTTTGTTTTTTAATTTTTTTTTGTTTAGAAAATATGAACTTTGAATAAATACGATTATTGTTGATTATTTTTTTAAATACATTTTAACTATTATAATAATAACCTGGTTTTACACTTTTTGATGAAATTATTTTGTGGTCGTAGGAAAAATATTGTACATCACTTGTGTGAAAAATGATTTTCCACACTCGTGTGATAGTCGCACTCGACTTGTGCCTCGTGCGACAATATATCCCACTCGTGTGAAAAATGTCACTTTCCACACTCGTAATGTAATATACTATTTTCGGCTTAAGGGAGAACACTGTGAGGGGTGAAATATTCTATATGAACAAATTTAACATCAGTCGGCTTTTCCTTTGTAAGAGCTAGACAGAAAGAGGCATTTTGCGTATCTATTACATCATTAAGTATTGGTCTATGTCTATGTAATGGAGAGCCAAAAACTATTAAATTTGTAGAAGAACAAAGATATAACAGTAAAATAATGTAATTTTTTTATAGATTTTCCAGAGAGCGCAATTTCTGGATCTCAACACATAATGATATAATAATAAGTTTCTACTAAGTTTTTACCACATTTTATAATGGTAAACATTGGTTGGATAAGAGATTGACGGTTTATATCGAAACGACAGTATACTTTTTAAATAGTAATATAAATCCTTTCACATTGGAGTCTCGTATTACGAGGATTTGAGATTTACGATAGTTTGCAACATGCTTATTATCAAAGTCTCCGCTTTTGAAGTGCTCGGTGTATGATTTATCGCTGATTTTAGTTCATTACGAAGACGACATATCTTTTAATTAAGGATACAACTTGCTCTCCAAGTCGTTTTGAGACTAAGAGATCATTCTCAAGTTTTTCGGCAGATATGCATTTACTCTAGCTATCTTAGTTTATTATGATTCTATAATATCGGCGTTTAGTTTAGTAATAAGAGCTTCTTTATAGTTAAGTCTATCAATGTACGACTGCTCCGCTTGCTCTACCTCTTCTAAGAACTCACTTGACCTTTTTCTTTCTTTTGTTAAGTTAGTTTCTCTCGCTGAAATGTTCTTTCGCAGGTTTCGTATAGTTATTTCAAGATTGCTTATCTGTTCTTCATAAAGCTGTCCAGCGTTGTCTATTGCATTATCTTTGCATCAATTTGTGCACGTCTAGAATCTGAATACGAAGATCGTTTAGCGATTCTGTCTTCCCCAATTCTATGCATTTCGCTGAGCTTTATATCCATCTTAATTCCTTATGAATAACTTTTTCTTTGCAGCTAGCATGAAGAATACACAAGCAGATAACACATACGTAGTTATTAAAATCTTTTTTATACCATTTAAACATTTTAGTCATGGTTAGTCTAAATGTTTTGTATATAAGTTTTACCCAACCCGAACATAAAAGACAAATCTTATTGATCTTATACTGGTTTTATAATACCTTGACATTGGCTATTTTAAAACTAAGAATATATAATCAAAACTAAATAGCTTTAAAATTTAGTATTGAAGGTCCTTTTAGGGTGCGCCCTTTTTGACCATAAAGGTCATGTGGTTTTATTCGAAATTCTGTTTAGTTTTAAAGCGGCTTTGAAGATAGGAAGAAGAACATAAGTGTTAAGAAATTATTTTGGCATAAAAATATTATCATTATAAAATTAAAATATAAAACTACACTTGGTCCTAACATATAGTTGTTAAATATGTAGGCTGGCTTACGAGCTAGGATGTGCCTATCATCATAGGAGGATGCACAATGGATCTAGTAAGGCCTAAATGCCGTGGGGTAACCCGCCGTCCACACCTTACAGATACAGATATAGTTGTTAGAGCTCGCAGTTAATTTTCTATTAACATTCGCGTAAAACGTCCCTTTATTCTTTACACCAACTACGCCCCTGAAATAAATCCTCGAACGTCGAAAAATTATTGATGTTAATTGTCAAGGCGTATACCGAAATTATTTCCAATGTTTTCGTACACATATTAATATATTTTCACTCTCTAATGCAGCGTTATGTCTTTTTCCATTAAGGTTAGCTCAATTTCATTTAATTACGAAATAAATGAGACACAATGGCCTTCAACTACCAGATAGATTTGTTGATCTTGAATCCATTTATTTCCCATAATATTGAGTCAAAATAGAAACAAATAGAGTTTCTAGTTATATTGATAAAAACGGAGTATGCCTTTTGGAATTGTATTTCTAAGGATAATAGTATTAACGTATTAAGTTTTGAAAACATTGAAAATAATGACATTTTTGTATAGTACAGAGATGGTATATAATTTTTGCGATATTATATTATTGCAAATAATTATAAGGACCTTGTTAACCTCAAAAAAATGCTTTATCGATTTTCCATTTCTAGAATGCGCGCTATTCCATCACTGCGTGAACAAATATATAAACAAAACAATATAATTGCAAACCTCCAAACTACCACCGCTGCTGTTGCTGTCATTTTTTCCATTTCCTTGTTTATCGCCTTTACCGATCAACGGATGATGATAATGATTGCCCAGCGCTCGTTCTTTGGCAGCCCTTGCCCACGATTCCAGCCTCTTGTGTGTCATCCAACAACTAGCAGGACTAATTCCGGACATGATGGTTAAACAGGTTCGAGATAACGATGAAGGTTTGAGGGTTCCCGTCGATGGTTTCACGGTTTTTTTCGTCTATCAAACATGGTCGCGATTTAGGGTGGCAAGACGCGTTGTTACTCGTTTCGCACACTGATTGCTCGTTTCCCGATAGTCCTGAGTCCCGACGCTACGATACACACTCCTGGGTTCAACAGGTTGAGGGGAAAAGCTACAGCGGCGGGGCGGTTTTGGGGGGTGTTCGGTGTATGATCGATTATTACGGTGAAAGTGTTTGTATTTCGATATAGTTTATGCATATTATTAAGCAGTTCCGGTTTGCTCAGAATTAATAATAGTTCAAAATTGGGATTGCAAATTAGCCCACAAAAACGCCAATAATTAATGATATCGACATCTCCCACACTTAGCATATCTAACCAACTAATTCACCCTATATCCTCAGTGAAATACCTAATCCTTATTCTTGATGAAATTAAAAATAAAAATATATTTATTGAAATAGGTAACCCTAATATACAGGGTGGACCCGATTTAATTTGCGTATAGAGAGATCTCGTATACCGTAAGATATACATTGTCGGTTAAATGGAAAAAAGTTTCGTATTTTGACGGATAATACAATGGTCCATAGAAGTTCCAGATTTTCTGACTGGTTCCAGAGATATTCGATAAAATCCGAAAAACCTCATTTTCGTTTTTTAAGTCGTGCGTTGTTATTATAAAAGATAGAGAAAAAATTATACGAAGTTTTTGTTATAAATCAAGTTCCCTATAATCTGCCATGTCAAAATTTTTATTACGCCGTTTCGTATTTGCAGGGCCACCTTCAACTTATTTTTTAATACGTACCTGGATTTTTAACTGTAATTTTTTATAGCTTTTGTATAGCTAAATACAACGATATGTAACACTTTACCATCTTATCTTATTGGAGTAAGTGAGACATGGCTGACTAACAACATCTCGAGTATTGCTGTAAGTATTGACGGTTACAGTTTTATAAGAAAAGATAGAGGAAGTAGAGGAGGCGGGGTAGGATTTTATATAAAATCTACAATTAATTATCAAATACTCACGGTAAAGGAACATGAATGTGTGGAACAGCTATGGGTTCAAACTAAAATTAATCACTGTTTATATATTTTCGGTCTTTTTTATAAGCCACCAAAAAAAAACAACCAACAGTTTTTTGCGAATCTAGAAGAAAATCTTTCAGTATTAATACCTTCATGTAATGAATAATATGCGGTGGTGACATAAACATTGATTTAATGGATAGCAGTTCAACAAATTCGAAAAACTTTATTAATACCATAGAATTATTTAATCTTAACGAGCCGACGAGGGTAACCAAAAATAGTGCTACTTTATTGGATGTGATAGCCATACCTAACCAGTTTGATCCTATTGATAGTGGTGTAAAGGAAGTATTCAATATTTCGGATCATAAATTAACATATTGTACACTAAACTTAACAATTACAGTTGATCCTCCAAAAGAATTTCAGTTTAGAAATTTAAAAAACATTAATCGTGTTATTTTAAAAGAAATGCTGCTATTTACCCCTTTTGAAAATATTATTACTTTTAATAACATTGATGATAAGGTTGAATATCTTAATAGCACGATATTAAATATTTTTGATACCTTAGCGCCAGTGCATACCATTAAATTTAAAAAGCCTAACCCACCTTGGTTAACCGATAATGTTAAATTGATGATTAAGCTTAGAGATAAGGCATTTAACAAATATAAATCTACTAGAAACCCAAATCACTGGGATTATTATAAAAACTTGAAAAATTTTACAACTTCTGCTATAAGAAATGAGAAAAAGGCCTATCTAGAATACTGTATAAATAAATCCAAAGGTAATGGTAAAATTTTTTGGAAAAAAATTAAAGAATTTAATATATCTGCAAAATATCCCATGAATTCGATTCCTATTAGCCAGATGAAATTAATAATCATTTTTTAGGTCCGTCGGCACGTAATAAAGAACCAGACACTGATCTAATTGAATTCTATAGTAATAACCTAAAGGATAATTTATGTTCTATATTTTCATTCAGTGTTGTCAGTACTCCAGTCGTATATAAGTATTTGGTCGAAATAAAGTCTGTAGCTTCGGGAGCGGATCAGTTAAATATTCACATGCTACTTCTTTGCTGTCCTGAAATTTTACCTATAATTACACATATCATAAATGTTTGCCTCACCGATTGCATCTTTCCGGAATCTTGGAAGCTATCAAAAGTCTTTCCCTTGCCCAAGAAAAAGAACGTTACTAGTGTGAACGATTTGCGTCCCATCTCTATCCTACCAGTGTTATCCAAAGTGATTGAAAAAATCATGAAATTTCAATTAAATATTCATTTAAAAAATAATTAAATACTTCCACTGCGACAGTCAGGTTTTCGTTCTGGCTATAGTTGTGCTACAGCTTTACTGGATGTCACTGATGATCTCTTCAGGGATATTGATGTCAAAAAAACGGCAGCACTTGTTATGCTAGATTATTCCAAAGCATTTGATACTATTAATCATAAAATTTTACTCTCAATATTACATTTTATTGGTTGCTCTAATGATGTTATCAGACTTTTTAATAGCTACCTGTATAACAGGAAACAATTTGTGGTTACTGATGCAGGTTCATCAAATACTAAGCAGATTTCCTGTGGAGTTCCTCAGGGATCAATACTTGGGCCATTATTATTTTCACTATATACCTCCAACTTTGAGAATAGCATTAGGAATGGTAAGCCATTTTTTTATGCTGACGATACTCAAGTTAAATTTTCTTTTAATCATAATGATTCCTTAGAAGCTAATAATCATATTAATGAAGATCTTGACAGACTAGTTAAACTTTCAAATATTCATCAACTTAATATTAATCCAGCTAAGAGTGTAGTAATGTTATTTGGTAAATACCGACATCAACTACAAAATGAAATGCAGATTCTAGTTGATGGGAATATTTTATCATTTTCCACATCTGCTCGCAATTTAGGTTTAGTAATTGATAATGACTTGAGGTTTAAACTTCACGCTAACAAGTGCATCCAAACAGCATACATGAATTTAAAAATGCTTTACCCACATCGACATGTTCTTCCAACTACAACAAAATTGTTATTAACAGATTCCCTGGTTCTGAGTAATTTTAACTTTTGTGATTCAGTTTATGGGCCCTGTTTAGATAACGCAGACATAATTAGAATTCAGAGAGTACAGAAATCTTGTTTAAGATTTTCTTATGGAATACGGAAATTTGATAGAGTCTCTCATAAACTCAAGGATTCAAACTGGCTAGATATGCAATCCAGACGAAACTTACACTCGGCTAATTTGTTTCATTCTGTTATTTTACATAAATCCCCTCCATATCTTTTTAATAAAATAATGTATCGTTCTGATGTTCATAACCTCAATCTACGTTTTTGTGGTCGTATCTCACCTCCAATACATAATACTGCTATTTTCAGACGGTCTTTCACTTATAATATTTATGCAATGTACAAGGTTATCCCACAACATTTTAAAGAAATGTCTGTAAGTAAATTTAAAAAATTTTACAAAAAGTTTCTTCTTGACACAGCAGAGTGATAGCTACTTTTTAGAATGTTTATACTTTTTTTTCTCACTATCATTTGTGTTTATATTTATATTGTTTTTTGTACGATGTCCTGTGGCGTTGGTAATACTCAGGGCTGGTGCTTTGATCAGTATCCACTGTTCACCAGTCCTTTTTGCAGCCTTCTTTGGCACTTTTTTTCTGAATATTTTTATATGTATAAAAAACTGGAAGTTGCAAATAAAGTTTATTATTATTATTATTATTATTATTATTATCTTACTATGTTCCGTCTATGAAAATATCATCAGCTATGTAGCTTCTGATGATACCGTTTCTTACTTGATTAAAACAAAATAGCTAATTAAATAATAATTAAAAAACAAAAAATGAAAAACAAAACGGTCAAGCTATCTATAAATTCCTATCACCTGATTTTCTGTAAAATCTTTCGCTTAGGTTTCTCACACCGTATTTTTTCTATCTTTAATGTTTTCATTTTTGCATACATAAGATCTTAACAAAATCATGTTTGCCATGCATGTCAATTGTAACTTGTCACCAATATTTCGGTTATAATATGTAACATCTAATATTACAGTACCTTTTTAGCTTTAAATAATTTAAAATTAAATAAATATTATGGTTCGTTATACTGAAGAAGAGAAGTAAGATATGTATGATGTGTACATAAGATGCTATAGTAATGAAACCCGGTCAGCTCAGATTTATTTAGATTTATATCCTGATAGACAACAGCCATCTAAGGGGATGTTTTCTTATATTTCAAAAAATATGGCAGCGCATAGCAGTGTGAAAAAAAGGAGAACTAGATATCAGGTTCGACATACTGATAATGAAATTAATGTTCTTGCCCAAATACATATTAAATACATAGCTAAAGAATGTGTAGTAGGAACCTCCACGGTTAAAAGAATTTTAAAGGAACATAAATACCAAGGGTATAAATTTCAAAAAGTCCAGAAATTACACGCTGGAGACTGATAAAAGACTGATGTTTTGTCGTTGGTATAGTAGAAAACTGCGCAATGACCGTTCTTTCAACAAAAAGATATTATGGACGGATGAATGCTCCTTTACTAATAGTGGAATATTTAATCTCAGGAACAAGCATTTGTATGCTACTTCTAATCCCCCTTTAATCAGAGAAGTTAGACCACAGTTCCGTTTTACCCAAAATGTGTGGTGTGGACTAATTAATAATCAGATTATTGGGCCGTTTTTTTTTTTTATGGTAATTTAAATCAGTTCCGATACCTACATTTATTGAAGGAAGTAGTACTCGATGAGATGCCCTTACAAACAAGACTAAATATTCAATACCTTATGCAAGACGGTTGTGGTGCACACAATGCTAGGAGGGTTGCAGAGTATCTCGATCAATATTTTAGAGGTAAATGGATTGGTTCCAATAGACCAATAAGATGGCCTCCTCGATCTCCGTGTCTTAACCCCATGGATTATTTTGTATGGGGCTTCGTAAAGAACTAAACCTACGACAGAAATATGCCTAAATAATCTACAAGAATTTCGTCAACGAATAGTAGATGCATTTGAAAAAATTACACCAGAAGTGGTTGATAAAACTACATCCCAAATGTCTAGGAGAATTGCACTCTGTATCCAACAGAATGGACTACATTTTGAGCAACTATTGTAACTGTTTTTGTTTTTGAATTTTGTTTTTGTTATTAGCTTTATTATTTGTAGAATGTGTACAACCATAATTCGCTCTTCATTAGTCTTGTTTGCTGGTTGTACTTAATCATGTTTGATAAAAAATTGTAACCCATTTTGTAATTAAATAATTCTTGCATTATGTTTCAAATAATATTTAAAATTTCACATTTTAAGCATTTTTTGTTTTTTAATTATTATTTAATTAGCTATCTTGTTTTAATCAAGTAAGAAACGGTATCATCAGAAGCTACATAGCTGATGATATTTTCATAGACGAAACGTAGTAAAATGGTAAAATGTAACATATCGTTGTATTTAGCTATACAAAAGCTATAAAAAATTACAGTTAAAAATCCAGGTCTGTATTTAAAAAAATAAGTTGAAGGTGGCCCTGCAAATACGAATCGTCGCAATAAAAATTTTGACAGCAGATTATAGGGAATTTGATTTATAACAAAAATTTTTTTGTATCTTTTATAATAACAACGCACGACTAAAAAAACGAATTTGAGGTTTTCGGATTTTATCGAATATCTCTGGAACCAGTCAGAAAATCTGGAACTTCTATGGACCATTGTATTATCCGTCAAAATAAGAAACATTTTCCCCATTTAACCGACAATGTATATTTTACGGTTTACGAGATCTCTGTATACGCAAATTAAATCCGGGCCACCCTGTATAGTATTTACATCCGTAGAATTTAAGTTCCAATTACATGATATTAAGTCGAGTTTAATTTTATCTAAGTTTTACTAAAGTTTCTATACATTTTAGTGGTTATATTTATGTCTTTGTTGTTATTACTAGGATTAACAGATATTATAGAATAGTCACTAATTTTCGGAGTATGATGAACTGTAGCATTAACAAAATTATTATTAACTAATACATAATCTATCAAAGTTTTACTATTATTTGTAATTCGTGTAGGCTCAGTGATTAATTGGTCAATTCCATATTGTAAAAACATTGCTTTAATTTTATTACTATAAAAACAGTCATTTGTATAATCAAAGTTAAAATCGCCAATTAACAAACAGCGTTGATTATTAGCAAAAATAGAATCACATATATTTTCCAAACTGTCCAAAAATACAGCATCAGAACTTGATGGTGAATGATTATTATCAATATGGCCATCATATTGTTGTACAAACTACTATTTCCAATTTTCTTTTAAAGCAATTAAATCAACATTTTTTCAATTTTCATCCATATGTAATTTTCTTTCTTCACAATTAATGACGGTTTTCTTTTTTTAACTAAATAAAAATAACTCATCAGATTATATTATTACTTGTTTAAATATTTGGAACAACTAGTATTTGTAAATTAAATGTAAGTACATCAGTATTGACTGATTTATTTATTTCACATATTTTTTTAAAATTGTACATATTAAATTAATTGTTGTAATTTTAATAAATTCATTTTCTAATATATTTAATGCAAAATTGGTAAACTTAGAACAACGCGATTATAATCAAAACTTACCCTTCTCAGCAAAGGATAAATGGACCTATTGTACTTGTCTAGAATCAAAGGAAGATGCATATTGTCCAACGAGTTCCATTCTTTTGATCTCCTCTTTAAATTGTAGTACTTGTAGACCACGATCGTCATGGCAATTAGCAGAGCGGTACCTGTGCCCAAAGCAGCGCCAAGGACTGCCGTCCCCACCATTATCTACTAAACAGAAGAAAACGTTAAAAAAATTACAAAAAACGAATCTTAGTGATTCTACCAGAAAGAGAAGAGATTTAAAATATTTGAATATTTAAAAAAATCCTATTTATATGGAATAACGCGATTAAAAAAAATATAACTATGTTATAATAGTAGGACTTGTGGAAATATTCTTTTTGCAGCAAAATTTACTAAAATTTATCCTTTAGCAATTAAATTGTCAAACAAAAAACTATAAAGAGATGAAGCAAATCCACAAACTATACGAGCCCAAACAATTAGATGAATTTGTTTCCATTCTTCCTAATTCGGAGATATAATTTCATAATGTACACCAGTGAAAATATGTATATATTTTTTTAAATAATATTTTTTGTATAATTTAATAATTTTTAAATACGATGAATACTAGATGTCTCCGTAAAATGGACCATAAATGAAACTATACCCTCACACCTTGTACCCTACGGTACCCTGAAATAAAACGGTTGAGAGCCGGTAATAAAAAAAAGAAACAGGAATTATTAACAAAAGATATTTTGAAATAAAATAAAAATACTATAAAAAACTCGGGATACTATATTCGGTACCACGGACACTCCCTGTGTAATAGAAATTGATTTTACGATTAAATAATTGTTTAAACACAAAAGTTAAATAATAAGAATTATTAAATCAAAAGAAATAAATCAAACGGTAGTAAGGTACTCCTTGTATAATAGAAAATTACTTTTCAATTAAGAATTATTTTATTAAATCAAAAGAAATAAACCAAACGGTAATTTGTTGTCTTGCTATTAAGAGTAATTTTGACTTCAAGGATTTAATAGAACTGATAACATTTTTAGAACGAAGCCGTTTTGAAATGTCTTCTTTTTTCCATCCTGTTGTAGGTAGTCATTCCTTTAATCGACTGTGATAGGATGCATTATCCAAAACAATTTTTTTTTTTTAATCTTCTGAAACCGATTTTCAAACATAGAGTATCAATTTCTTCATGGTAGTCTCTTGTTTTCTTTGATTCGAACAATAATAAACCATCTAGCAAAATTCATCGGTGCTTCTAATATAGGTTATTATTAAACGATTTTCTTTTCCAATTGAATTTTTTAATCCACAAGAAACCCCTTCCATAAAGGCTTTTTTTGTTTTAATGGAGGTATATTGCCAAATTCTTGTTATTGTATGTTCAGTATTAACACATGTTTTATCTAAATAAAATACCTGTTTATGGCGATTCCTTAAGTCCGTTATTTTCCTTAAATAATCATGCCTCCACGCAATGATTTCGTCTTTCTCTATTGAAAAACTGTCACGTTTTTTGTCACGAAAATTTAATTCATGTAATTTTTTTGCAGATAAAAATATGAGAGTGTAGGAATTTCATTTCGAAAGAAAAAAAAATGTATCATTATTTGCCTTATTACATTCTTTACTCATATTTCAATAAATATCTTGTTTCTTTCTGGGGGCTTTTCCGGATGTGACACTTCTCCAATAATTTCTATCTGGATATCCAGATAGAAATTATTCTACGATAAGAACTCGTACATTATTTTACGAAATATTTGACTACAGACACTACTGGTTAGGAAGTCCCGCAGTACAGAATTTGACCGCAAATCTTTTGGAGACTCTGTTCTTAACCAAATTCTATTTTTATAAGTTAACCTGCCCTTCGTTTGATATAAACTTTCAATAATAATGTATAATATTAAATTTAAAACCAAAAAAGGGTTTATTTTTATTTGTTTTTTTTTTTTCGTAACTGGTGGCATAATTTTTCGAAACCAATTTCATAATGTTCCATATTATGCAACTAATTACGTAAAGTAGATGATTTTGATACTAGCTGCGATTACAAAAAATGTCACTGTGTATGTTAAAATTAGAAAAATCAGTTTTTCAACTATTTAAATGGATTTAAATAATTTTGTTATATAGGATGTTGTTTTGATATACAGGGTGTTTCATTGAAAAAGGGAAATATTTTAACCCTATAGAGGTCACTCAGGAATCATAAAAAACCCATATAGTATGGGTCTTGCGACCTTTATAAATAAAAAGTTGATAAATGTATTCAACTTTTTATGTTCTTTACAAATTTGCAATTCAATTTTTAAAAATTTGATGTATAGGGTGTTGTTATATGGTGGGTCAAATTTTAATAATTTTTGTCAAGCCGGACCTGGATTTTGAAATTTTTTAATGTGTCTATAAATTGTCCTATATGTGTGATTATCTATGCAAAAATATACTGAGTGATTCAAAAGTTATGGAGCACGGAAGAAATGGGTCAAATTCAACTCGGTTATAAAGGTCGCAAGGCCCATACTATATGGGTTTTTTGTGAGTCCCTGGGTGACCTCTATATAGGGTTAAAATATTTTCCTTTACCAATGAAACACCCTGTATTTATTGATTTTTTGTTAATTCGAATCTGGATATTTTTTATAGCTAGTACGTTAGTGGTTTGCCAACATATCTATCAAATATTAAAAAAAGCATACTGAATAATCAGCTAGTTATGATATTTAAAAGAAATAAGCAAAATCGGTAAAAAAAAAACCCTGTAATTCAGTAATATAGATTGTATGATCCATTAAAAAATATAGTCTATCTTCCCTTAATTATGAAACATACTATATTCGCGATAAAATAAGAATGTTTGTTTAATAATAATGTACAATCAGTATCGAATATCAAAAAACAGCACAAAAACGCAAAGCAAACAATGATCCAACGTCAAAACAAAAAAATTATAAAGAAAACGGACTTACTAAACTCTCAAAACTTCTAACAGCTGTTCCTGATTATCCGCTATATGTTTTTGCGTATACGACGGTCGAAAATATTGTTCTAGTCGCGAAAGCCGGGATAAGAGAAGACAACAACTTGAATGGAGATGGGAAAATGCGAAGGGAATATCACACGTTGACGTTGCACGTTATCATCGTCGAACATCGTCTGGATTCGTAAAAAAATAATCTATCTCCCTTTCTTCGATAACAACATTGACTGATTACGAATAATACGACGAAAGGTTCCAGGATGAATTTTCTCTCTGGTTGTTATCAAGGTTATTCCTATTTATAACGCCGGGATCCTGTAACTCGTGGAAACCCTTCGCGCGATCGCCGACCAGTTCATTTCCAAACGAATTTAAGAAGGAAAAACGGAAAACACAAGCCTTGACGTAGGTACGTTGAAGAAAATAAATCGCTCTTACGGTAGAGGATATGGATTATAACAAATTATCATAATTCTTGTGAGGAAAGAGAACAGGAAAATCGTAATCACGTGTATTTACCATAAGACAAAAGAAAACTGTATAGGAATAGTCAAAAATAAAAACATACAAATTAATAACTAGAGATTATAGATTATAGATTTTTGTTGGTTACTGTGTACAAATTGTATTGGTTTAATTTGTTTAGTCTACACCAGGGATTCCCAAACTATTTTGGACAGAGACCCCTTGTCCAAAATGAACTGATACCTTAGACTAGAGGTTCCCAAACACTTTTGTTTCATAGACCAATTTCAAAATTTTGCTGGATCACTACCAATTTCTAAATCTCGAAAAAAAAAAGTGAAGATTAGATCTATCTATAGAAACTTGCCCTCTTTTAAATGTCACTTTCAGCTCCTCGTTAGTGCTAAGTTCGAGTAGCTCCTCTTGTAATATCACATTCTCTACTTCCGTTTCATCAAATGGATTTATGATCCATGGTGGTATTTCCATCGACAGAATATCTTCAAATCTGAATTTAAAACCTTCATGCAGGGCAATCAAATGTTGAACGTATGTCTGAATATCTCCATCAAGGCATTCTACCTGCGACAATTTTGAAAACTGTGAAAATTCGCGCCGACCAATATTTTGCCTCATAAATTTCAATTTACCTGAAATTACACTCTTTGTTTTTATTTACTTTAAAAAACTCTAAAACTGAGTCAAAAAGTAAATAAAATCTTGATAAACACGCACCTTGCGACTGACTACCAGCGTACTTCGGCATGTAACAGCAATCGTTGGAAGTCTTCATCATAATAATTGCATGGTTACAGGTTGTTTCCCAAATGTTTTCAAGGTAGGTATTGTTAAACCACTGCATAAAAAAGGGAGTAAGTCAGAGATGTCAAACTATAGACCTATTTCATTGATATCCAACATAGCAAAGATTGTCGAAAAAGTCCTTAAAAAGAGAATAATACATTTTTTGGTTAAACATGGAATTATAAATAAAAAAAATTTTTTGCTGTCACTTTGTAGAGGACTGTCAATTATAATTTCTAAAAAAAAAAAAAACACATTTCTTAACTAATAATTTAAACAATAGATATATTAAAAAAACGATTATAAACAATTAAAAGTTATTATTAAGAAAATTTTTTTTTTAAAATCATAATTGACAATTATTTATTGATTGGTATAGTTAATATGTATTCGAAATTCGAAGTAATGGTTATGACGTAGTTGTGTTCTTCTAATTGTAATCGGATCCTATAACCTCTTGTCTTAGCAGGGACATAAATTACTATTGTATATTAATATAAATTTTTAAGAGAATTTCTCTGCATAAATTTTCTTTTACACGCAGATAAAATATATTTACATGGCATCCAATGCGGCAGTTAATTTTGATAAACTAGTTATCTTACCTTCATAGAAATCAATATATTGGTACACACGAGTATCCACTTTAAACACAGAAAAATATCGTGAATTACGATATTGACAATATCAATAAATGTTAACCAATACCTAAAATTAATTGGACTCAAACATATTGTTGTATTTTTAGAATCAATTAAATGTACGAGTAATTTCGACCAAATTAATATACAGAGAATTTCAGTTATTAAAGCGAATAAGATGTGGCCGAATAAATATTTAGAAGTAAATAAAATACTCAACAAAAGAATTTGTACACATTAAATACACAAAATATTTGATTTTGATCAATGACATTAATGACATCCAGAATCTACTCGATTTCTTTTTTTTTTTATTAAATAACATTAATTTACTATTAACACGTTATATGCCATGTAAAATATTTGATATCATCCTACACGCGAATATAATATACATTTTAAACAAAAATTAGCCAGTTTTCCAATTATGCTTATCAGATGAGGCACATCCACTCTGAATTTTAGAATTTTCGCTTAAACGATTATTTTCAATTAATCGATTACTTTCAACAAATTTATTGTTTTTATTAATCGGTTTTTTTCAATCAATTAATATATTATTTTCAATTAAACTATTATTTTCAGTTAATCTATTATTTTCAATTAATCGATTATTTTCTATTATTATCGATTTATCCATTATTTTAGTTTAATAAATTACTTTCAATTAATCGATTATTTTCGACTTATCAAATAATCGATTTGTTCGATTAATTGATTTTTTCGATTAATCGATTATTTTGGATAAATCGATTGGTTTCGATTATTTTTGATTGATTATTTTCGATTATAAAATATTTTCTAATAATCGATTTTTTCAATTAATCGATTATTTTTAATAAATCGATTATTTTCGATAAATCGATTATTTTTTATAAATCGATTATTTTCGACAGGTCGATTATTTTTGATAAATCGAATAATTTTGATTACTTTTTATTAATAGATTACACTCGATTACTTTTTATTAATTGATTACTTTTGATTAATCAATTATTTTCGGCAAATCAAATAATCGATTTGTTCGATTTATTTTTTCGATTAATTGATTATTTTGGATACATCGATTGATTTCGATTATTTTTGATTGATTACTTTCGATTATAAGAGATTTTAGAATAATCGATTTTTTCAATTAATTGATTATTTTTAATAAATTGATTATTTTTGATAAATCGATTATTTGCAATTAATTGATTACTTTCAATAAATTTATTGATTTTATTAATCGGTTATTTTCTATTAATCGATTATTTTCAATTAATCGATTATTTTCAATTAATCGATTATTTTCAATTAATCGATTATTTTCAATTAATCGATTATTTTCATTTACTTGATTACTTCCAATAAATTTATTGATTTTATTAATCGGTTATTTTCAATTAATCCATTATTTTCAATTAATCGAAAATATTCGATTATTTCAATTAATTGATTATTTATTTTGATAAATTTGTTTATAATGAAAATGTCATTCTGTGAAATCCATAATATTTCAATTTCCCAACCAACTTCAATTATGAGTTTTCTCGTTGGTAAGAAACCGTTGATTTATGTTAATTCAAATCAAGCATCACAGAATCACAAATGACGAAATCATTCAAGGTAATCCTGCTAAATTAGACATCCATTCATACTTATGAATCAACGTTGTAAACATTCTAAACGTTAGAAACTCAATTTTATAAACAAATTAATGTATTTATCAGAGATAAGAAAGATACTAGGTACATAGATAACATTTTTGTACCAAAATTAGAGGTTACATTGCACCTTTCAACGAGACAATTGTTTGATTTTACAAAAAAATATATTACAATTAAAAATTCCCAATAGGTAAGTCTTCATTATGATTTTTATTTAAAAAAAAATGTTCAGTTTGTAACTATTGTTTTTTTGACCTGCTATAAATTCATATAATTATAATCAATCTAGTTAAATAAAGTATTATATTTTATTATTCATCATCCTATTATAATGAACTTCAATTTGTTTACAATTTAAAACACTTTTTTTGTAGTCAATTATGTCACAAGAAACTTTCAAACACTTCTGCGACTGTCTTTACAAATGCGCAGAAAAAATTGAAGAAGAATTGAAGACCAACATTCTAGATACCGAAGATTTAATAATAAAAAGCGAAACAATCGACGTTAAATTACCATTACAAAAAGTCAAGATTTATCACTACAACGAAATACTACAAATAATGAACGGTATTAAAATTAACATAAAAAAAATCGTTTACCACGATAATTGTATCAAGAAATTAGAAATTACCAGGAAGCTGTCGGAAGATGAAGTAAAGAACTATTTTGCAATCAAGAGTAAAAGTACCGAGGATTTAACTTCTACAGAACCAGTTAGAATGAGACATTCCAGAAGAGCATCATCTACAACTTTATACGAATACACTCTAAGCACTTGGGAGGCCTATTTGCAGAAGAAGGAACAACAGATTGACGTAACGCAGACTAAATCGACTGTAGCCAAACGAAGTGCACCCAAAACCAAAAGGAAGCAAAGAAAATTGGTATCCTCTACATTTAACGATATTTTAGATACAGAAAATAATGACGATTTTGATATTGAAGCTAGTAGTAAAACTAATTATATTCAAGAAGTGGATGAGGATGAAGAGGAAAATTGTACTGTATCAGTTAGTTCTGAAGATGAACCTGCAGTTGATGATTTAGATAATAATTACTATTCAAATAATGATACAAAACCTAAAATAGTGGATTTCACAGTAAGCGTTTATAATTTATACATATATTACAATTGAAAGGAATAAATTTATAATTTTGTTGACTTCAGAATATCCTGAAACTTCATACAATTTGATACACAACATTTCCTTGAGAATATCAAATAACCAGTTAAATAAAAAGATTTATTTAAAATTAAAATTGATAGATCATTTTACTTTTGATAAAAAGATGATTCCGAAAATTCTATAATGTTTAAAATTATTTATTGTTTCGGCCTTTACTTGATGAAAATCCATTTAATTTTGAAAGAGTAAAACCAAATTTGGTAGATTTTCACACTTTTATTGAAAATCTACCAAATTTGGTTTTACTCTTTCAAAAATATAATGTTTAAACTCACACCTACAACAAATATTTTTTAAATTTCGTATTAATTTTAATTTTTTTTTTAGTACAAGAAAAAAAGTATCGAAGAAGATTGTATACGACAGGATTGATTTACGGATGTATTAATGAAACATTAAAGGGCTTTACTGTTGTTTTTGAGAGACAAATTAATGGAGGAAGAAGTCTGAAAAATATTAGATTTAATCATTAACAATGTTTAAGTTTTAAAATACAAAATTTTAATGTTTAGTTTTAAAAAAATATAAAAATGAAATAAATATACGTATTAGATAACCTTGCAGTCTAAATAAATTTTGTGTACACCTTTTAATCATTAAGGAGCATTTTTTGACGTAAAAGATTTTTTAAATTTTACCAGTTACGCCCGTACGGTGTTTGAACTGAATATTTTTGAAGAAAACAATGGTACGTCACTGCTTTTTCAAAAAACCAAAATTATTTTTGAAATCCTCACTTATTCTGTAGCAAATTTAATTCATAGACTTATTTCCACACGACGCACCGTTTTAGAGGAAAAAAATAAAAACAAACATTTTTTTTCTTAAGTTCATTGAAACTGCTTTTGATATTTTGTAAGCACTCACCATGCGTGGAAATACTTTTTTTGAGGCAAAATTTCATAAAAATATCTGCAGTGATAATAAAATTATGATATAAAAGTTATTTGTTCTTAAAACTGTAACGACAAAAAAGTTTACGGCATATATTGTTATTAATGTTATGTTTGTTTGTTAATAATTAATTTGAACACTTATTTATTTTAAAACAATATTATTCTAATTTATATATATTTCGAATGTCTTTAAATTGTTCACTATACATGGTGATTCATTAGTGTGAAGTGTGAAAAAGTCTAATATCTCCGGCAGTATTAGAGATATAAAAAAATATTTTCACAGAACGGTAGACAGCGTGAAACTACATATTTTAAAAATCTCTAAAAACTATTAACTTTTGGTAAGTCAAATTAAAGTATAATTAGGATACTTTTGAACGATGATATAAAATACAGGGTCAACCATTTAAAAAATTGAGAAAATAATGTATTTGTTTTGACTCACCCTGTACAGATTTGATGCGAATTGAAAGAAGTAGTGTCTCCGGATAAAATTTGACCAAGATCGAAAAATTGTGGTAGAAAAAAAATTGGTTGTCAATTGTTTCTTTTGCATGATATAGGTCATTGAATTCAATACGATTTTCATACAAAACTGATTATATCCTGCAAAATACCCTGTATAAACCAATAATAATTTATATTTTTAGAATATGAAAAGCGAGGGTAATTCAAATATAAAATAAAATACAGGGTGATCCATTCAAAATAACATAAGTTGGATCCTGAGAGAAGTTATTAAACACCCTGTATATTCAAAAATAATTTTAAAATATGTAGTTTAACGCTGTCTACGGTTCTGTGAAAATATTTTTTTATATCTCTAATAATGGCGGAGATATTGGAATTTTTCACACTAATAGATCACCCTGTATATCTTCACAACTCTATGTATACGACTGACTGCACTGTGTTCTTTTACTAATATTTATATACACATTTAAAATTCTGGTGAAGGTCTAAAAGGTTCTCGCCAAAACTAGTATTATCCCGTTCGTTCTGGAATAGTAATCGAAAGCGCCTTCGCCATAATAGTCACATATGTTTGATCTTAAGAGGTTTAATTATGTATGATAATCGGACAAGTTGAGCCTCAAAGGCCAAATAAGACAGAGATGGACTTGGAGGATTAGAGCATGACTGAATAACGAAATGGCTCGCATTACATTGACTTTTGGTAAATTTATTACAATTTACAAAAATGTACGGTTTCTTTATAAATATTAACGGACAAGGTAGTGTATTTGTATGGATCGCTATTGTCAATTTTATTAGTAAAAGAAAAAAAACCTATGTGCGTGTAGATAAAGGTTACTTACATCTGTGTTCCGCTGGAACCTCTTTTTTAAAATTTTATTTAGTTTTTCAATAGATAAAAATGGAAAAGTCTGTTTATTTAGTCAAAAGTTAACGATTTTTTTTATAAAAATTTAATCAAATTTTGAAAAAGTGGCTCTGTAGGAATAGAGACTGAACTTTCTCCCATATTTTTTTTTTAATAAAAATAAACATTACAAGTGATGTATCTACTATAGGTATTTCGTATTAGTTAGATAGAGACAATGGGCGTGTTTAATGAAATTCAAAAAATATTTTTTTAAAGCTAACACAAAATCTAAAAAAAAAAAATTAAAATTATTATTTTTTTTTCAAATTTTCCTATAAGATTTTTTTTAAATTCCAAAAAATTCAAGCAAATTTGAAACGCTACGTCTGACTGGCTAATTTATAACATTCCAGACAGTAGTCAATATGTTTTACCTTGTTGCCGCTTCTTATAAAGAATAATTGAAATTCCGGATAATCGACAATTTAAAGCAGTATTTCCCAAAGTGGTCTAGATGAACCCCCAGGGGTCCACGGGAGACTCGACGGGAGTCTACGTTGGGCGTAATAAAAAATGGGGGTCCACAATCGTAAGCGAGGGTGCATGAAAATTAATTTGGTTTCGATAGTGAAGCAATATACTATTAAACAATTGATTACTCATTTTTCCATGTGATGAAGAAATTCTTGTAAAAAACTTTGTTTATTTCATAATATTTATAATAATTGATTAACCATATTATGTTAAAATAGCCATATCCTGTTAAGTTCGAATCGCCTTAAGATTACTAAAACGAAGTTTTTTTTTTATTTATTTACTTACACATTTACAGGTAGGTAATTGATAAAAAACATGGCCGAATCTAAGAAGAAGTGTCGTCAGTTCAGTGTTAAATATTTAAAATATAGTTTTCTTCCATCAAAGGCAGACAAACGATTGCCCACATGCCTTTTATGCAACAAAGTTTTGAGCAATGACTCTATGAAACCAGCAAAGCTGGAAGATCATCTAAGAAAGTGTCATCCTGATAAAATAGGTAAAGATTGGAAATATTTCCAAACATTAAAGGAAAAATATTAAAAGAGACCCACCGTGCACAGTATGTTCTCTTCAACGTTTGAAAGCAACGATGATGGCTTGCAGGCATCTTACAATATCTCATTACTTATCGCAAAATCTGGAAAACCTCACACCATTGGAGAACAGTTAATTTTACCTGCTGTTGAAGAGGTTTTAACAACTGTTCTGCACAAATCTTCATTTGACATACTCAAAAGAATTCCTTTGAGTAACAACACTGTACAAAGACGTATTGATGAAATGAGTTCTGATGTTGAAAGTTTGTTGTGTGATTATCTACGAACAATTCATTTTTCTATTCAACTGGAAGAGTCAACTTTACCTGGCAATGAAGCATTATTATTGGCATATGTTCGATTTGTTATGGGCAAAGAAATTCATGAAGAGCTACTATTCGCGAAAACTTTGAAGACGGACACTAAAGGTGAATCAATATTTAATGTTTTGAGTAATTTATTTAAAGAAAAATCGATTCCATTCACAAACGTTATTTCGGTGGCAACAGATGGAGCTCCTGCCATGGTCAGGCGATATCATGGGTTTATAAGCCATCTTAAAAGAATGATACCAGAGGTAATTGCGATTCACTGTGTTATCCACTGACGACATCTAGTAGATAGATTGCAACAATCGCTTCAATTTGTGATTAATGCAGTTAAGAAAATAAGAAGCAATGCATTGAATACAAGTTTATTTGCACAATTGTGCGATGAAAATGATAAAGACTTCCAACGATTGCTGTTACATATCGAAGTACGCTGGTTGTCGAAAGGTGCATATTCATCAATATATTATTTACTTTTTGACTCAGTTTTAGAGTTTTTGGAAAGTAAAGATCCTGATTTAAAAAAAAAGCTTGACAATTTTAAAGCAGACATCGCGTATTTGACAGATTTGTTTAAAAAATTTAATGACCTCAACTTACAATTACAAGGGTACAGCCTCAATATAATGAAAACAAAGAGTGTAATTTCAGCTTTTCTTGGTGAATTGAAATTAATGAAGGAAAATATTGGTCGGTGCGAATTTTCACAGTTTTCAAACTTATCGCAGGTAGAATGCCTTGATGAAGATATTCAGACATACGTTCAATATTTGATTGCCTTGCATGATGTTTAAATTCAGATTTGAAGATATTCTGTCGATGGAAATACCACCATGGATCATAAATCCATTTGATGAAACGGAAGTGGAGAATGTGATATTACAAGAGGAGCTACTCGAGTTTAGCACTAATGAGGAGCTGAAAGTGACATTTAAAAGAGAGTATGAAAAATTTTGGCTGCAGACAGAAATACCCGAAAAATATCTGGACTGTGGGGAATTGTGTAAGAGCTTCTGATAGCGTTTCCCTCGTCATATCTCGTCGAAAAAAGTTTTAGTGCCGTTACAAACTTATTAACAAAAAAAGGAGCAGATTGAATATCACAGAAAGGGGAGATTTACGGTTATTCCTTACAAAACTCAAGCCAAATATTGTTAATTTGCTGTCAATCCATCAAGAACATCCCTCTCATTAAAATTATATTTTTTTTTTGTAATTACCATTGTAGAAATTACATTACGTTATAAGTGTTTAATTTTAATTTTATTACGACGGTTATAACTATAATAATTAATAGTGTAATAATTTATATATTTAAATTTAAATAAATACCTACAACACAAGGAAATATACTATATTTCTTTTTACCACTCCGAATGGGACGTTTTTTAAATAAAATTTGTGAGAATTGATTGGTTCTTGTGCTGTGAGTCACTGTAGATTTCAAAAAAGTAAAGTTGGATGGAGTCACTTTTTCGTTTGGCCAACTTTGCTTTTTTGACATCCACTCACAGCACAATCAATTAAAATTTAATTGAAAATTTGTTTAGTCGACTTTATTATCAAATAATTAACCCTATCAAGCAATCAATTCTAACCTACTTTTTCGAAAACTGTTAATTCGTCATTAAAACTCAGCCATAACGCAAGTTTCCATAGATAGATCTAATCTTCACTGTTTGTTTCGAGATTTAGAAATTGGTGTGATGTAGCTACAGGGGGTCCACCGGATCCAGCAAAATTTTGAAAGTGTTCTATGAAACAAAAGAGTTTGGGAACCTCTGGTTTAGCCAATTATCAAGTTGTCTTTAGATCCAAAAAGTGACCGTACAATTGTAGGCTAAAAATCTTTATCATCTTTTGTTTATGAAATATAGAAAGCCATTGTAAGTTTTTAAATTATCACCCTGTATGATTTTTAATCTAGATCCAATGAAGGGCTGTAAAGTAACATCCTCTACAAAAACTAGTGTAAGCATAACAACGAGGATATTGAATTTATAGGAAGCACTTGGTGGCGAACAGTGAACGATAAGCAGGAAAACGCCAAACATTGAACGAACCCACTTCATGTCATGTCACAATCGCCCACTGGAATCTTTTTCAACCGTCGCGGCTACCAGTTACCCTTCCTTCATTCAACTCCAAACTCCTCTGGCGCAGAATCCATACTCCCGAACTCCCAAAACCCGAAACACAAGCGTCAGTAAGTTGTCAAGACTCAATAAGCGAGACGATGTGATTTTCGGTAGTTTTCATTGTCACAAAATTTTTACTTTTTGCACGCACAATAACCACATCATAAAGAACGAAACTCCTAGTTGTTTTTTATTTTTTTGAAGGATTTCTTTTAGATCTTATTGATTCGATAAAATCATGCGAAAAGTGACGGGTTGTGTGGAAAAATAGAGAAACAAAAATCTTGAGTGTGAAAATATTTATAAAAAATGGATTGCTAAAGGTAATAATAATAACAACAATAATAATATGTTTTTATTTAACAACTGTATGTACAACATTTGTCCTAAAAAGAAGATTAGCTATTCTTTAACTCTTAACCTTTTCAGAGAGAGAAAGAGATAGAGAAAAAGGAAAAAATACAATGTGTAATTAAATTTAACCTATAAAAAAGGAACTAAAAGAAAAGAACCATAAGATTAAAAATTATCGAGCTAGTAATATGTTTTTATTCTTTTGCGAAAGGAGTTAATATAATGATAAATCTCAGAATTATTAACAGAAAGTATTTTTTTTTTTTTTAATTTGGTGTCATCGGGGTCGACTACTACGGTCATTAGCCTCGTGTTCTGTGTAGGCTTTGTTACTGTTTCCCAGCGCCACTTTAGGAACAGCACTGTTAATTAGAACCCAACAGTGAATGGTCGAGTGGGGAATCCTACCAAGGCATCAGAATTAATTTTAAATAATTAAATTAAATGAAAAAATCCCGGCCAAGTTCACATTTTCGTTGTTTACTTTTTTATCGCAATTATTTATAAGTACACAGCTATAATTACTCGTATTTGCCACATTTAGTAATTATCTAAAATGTTGAAATCAAAATATTTCTATCACGGTTAAATCATGATTTCGATTTTATTGTTTTAACTGAAACACTAAATATACCAGATTTAAATACATTTCAGCTAACAGATTACAATATAATATATAATGAGGGAGATATAAATCGTAATGATGGAGTGGTAATATTTGTAAAAAAAAACTTAACTCTCATTTAATCCAAATAGGACAGTGTAAAGCAATACGATCAATAATTAATTTAAAAAATAAAAATAAACTTGTTATGACATCACTTTACAAACCACCACCCATCAAGGAGGAAGAATTTGTTGATAACCTTTAGACATATCCGGAAGAAACAAAAAACAACCTAAAAAATCATAAACATATCTTTGTAGGAGACATTAATATAAATATAAAACAAAATTCTAATTTAGTCTCCTCTTATTTAGACACGCTAGGAGAATTTAATTTTGTATCTCTGATAAATAAATATACATAAGAAAAGGGACCCTCAATAAGTTTGTTTATATAACTGTACCTACGGTTTTCAATGTGAACCTTGGGCACGACCTGCTAATTGTTGTTTTTTTCATGACGGTATAAGATGGGTGCAAAATAAATGGCGCAACTACAATGAGAAAAGATATTGAATTTGCTTGTTTATATACACATTTTATCTGAAATCAATTCTACATAGTACATACCTACATGAGCTCTAGGTATATTATTTTTTTCACCATAAATTTAAAGCTCATTATTTGCAATGGAAAAGAATGAGCTTAGAAAATTATTTCTGATAGATGTTCCGATGTTCCCCTACCAATTTCAGTTTGTGCTTTAGTTATATTAAAAAAATCTAATTCTACAATAAATTTTTGTTATTAGCTTGATTATGTTCATTTTATGGCTCCCTTTTCCCACAAAATAATTGAATGAAAAAATAAAATTTGATTTCGGAGGCATCAAAATATTAGTAAGAAACAAGAGGTAACGTATTTTTGTTATATATAATAGTGCGTGTCGTAATTTTTTGATGGACCTATCAAATCTCATCAGAGCAAGCTAATATCTCGATACAATTTAAACATTTAAGATGGATAAAAGTAACAGAAATAACTTCTAAAATAACATCACTGACCTATTTGACAGAACTGATACTTAAGCTACCATAAAAGTCAATAAGACCGGCTATTTTAATTGAATTTCTTGTTTTACCAGATGACGTGGGATGCGGGTAATGCTGAAGACTCATTATAAAAATCTATAGCAGCAGAAAAATTCAGGATCCAAATATCAACAGATTCTCTCCCCTTTCCGTTTTCCAGACATTCGCTGCGAAAAGTCAAAAAGTCTTTTATTAGCGACTTCAAAACTTTTCCAATTTGAATAAACTTTCGATAAAAAAAGTAAGGCGGATTAGTTTCTTTGGTTGGCATCGAGCCCTTTGATTAAATCAACTATGTAACCAGGATCGGGCTGGATCTCGCTAAATAGATCTTCCAAATATAAACAAAAATATATATTGTCGAATTATAATCACTAAATCCAATCTAATATGTAAATAGATAGTGAAACCATCGTTTTTAAAATTTCGGGAAACTTGTAAAGATTCGAAAAATAGGATGATAAATTCGTTGGAAATCCCCATACAAATCCCAAAATTACCCCTTCAAAATAATGAAGATTGTTTTAGAACAAATTTTTTGAAAAATTGAAAAAATCTGTCCACGATTGGATTCGAATCCACCTATCCGCGTTCTACGCACACCGCTTTTACCAACTGAGCTATCAAGGGCATAATCAACGATTTTCAAAATGTTAAAACGAATATAAGTTTGAAAAAAAAAAAAAAAACGATAGAAGAACGAAGAAAGCGATGGATATTTACACCATTTTGTTTTCTGTTACATTTGTGAAGTTAAAAGGCTTTTAAATTTTAAAATAGAAATTTAAGATTGAATAAATTATTTTTTCTTTGAATTATAAAGGATTTTTTTATTTAAATTAATCAATCGAGAAAAATCATAAAGTTTTTTTTCAGAGGACAATCACGTCCAAATTTATTTTGTTTTATAAATTAGTAAAAGTCATAAATTATTTTTAAACTAGTTATTATTTTATCTTAATGGTCTAAATTAATTTGTAGATATTCGTTAGTGGGTCGTAGAAAAAAATATATTTTATAACCCGAATGGATTGTCCGTATTCCACACTGTGTGATTTAGAAAAAAAGAGTATTGAAAAACAATAATTAAAGTGGGATAAAGTGTGATAAGCTAAATGAGCTTCTATATAAGAAACTTACCACTAATATTACAATAATTTTGATGATAGTAATAATAATAATAATAATACTCTCCCTAATTCACCCCCTTACGAGTGAATTTTAACCCCAAAAGCTGAGCTTGTGCGGGGAAAGGAAGGGCTATTATTATTATTTGCCGTGGCGCTCCGGGGCGACTTAAAGATGATTTATGGTGTCATTTGACTTACAGGTGAGGAAAACCCGGAAAACCTCACCCACCATCATCGAGACGGTAATGCATGGCGATTTTATAATCTGCATGTCATATATCAACAGAAATTGAATTTCTATTAATACGGCACACATCAAATCCAATACCGAACCATGCAATTTAATTAAAAATCTACATTGTCCGGTCAGGGATTCGAAGCCCGGCAGTCTCGGACCATAAACTTGCCTATAAATGAATATAAGCGCGTTAGACTGCTACACTACCGACCCGATAGTATTATAATGGTCTGCGAATTTCAACTGTTTGTCAATCATTACCCCTAAGTATTTGAATTTTTCTACTAACTGTATTTTGTTTTATTTGTGTTGTTTTTAACAAATTGTTGCAAAATTTTTCAGTTTCATTAAAAACTCTTACTAAGTTATCTGAATCCTTAAAAGAAAAATATAGAAGTGCATCATCAGCAAACAAATGATATTAACAATGTCATTAATATAAATTATAAATAACAAAGGACCTAATATACTTCCCTGTGAAACACCTTTAATATAATTAATTTTTCCTGATAAGATGGTATTTACTTTTAACCTTTATTTGCTGTTAGATAATCCAATCACCATTCAAACTAAATGACTAAATTGATATTCCTCCAAACTTAGTTTTTTGTTATAAAACTTGAAATTTTTTAAATATTACGTCTAAATTTATCAGGTATTGTGTTCTTTGAAGTAATATTCCTGGAACACCATAAATATTATCGAATTAAAAAGCAAAAACGTTGAATTTTATAAATATGGTCTCAAAAATAATTGAATAAATTTCATCTGGTTCGAAGGACCATGAATAGATTTCAATTTTGTAATTAATACAAGTTCATGAACTTAAATTTATAATATCATAGAATAAACAATATAAAATAACAATTATAAAACTTGTACTATTTGAGTAGTTAATGAAATATATGTAAAAAAAATAACATTATACAATACAATGTCTAATTTGTTACAGATGGGCAACGTACAACTAGCCATAGCAGTTTTTTGCCTAGTCGTTATCGTGGTCATAGTTTTCTTTGCTTTTTTCGCCTCGGTTGATTTCATCAGACGGATACAAACGTGGATACAATCGAATAAAGAAGAAAAAGCCTCTTTGACTAACTTGAAAGGTCTCTATAACGCTAACGGATATTTAGTAAGTATTTGAAAATATATATTTCGTTGTCAGTAACATAAATGGAAAACTCTCAATTGTGTTTCTGGAGAAATAAGGGATATTACTATAGACTATAGAATCCAGTAACTTTTAAATGAAATATTTAGAAAATGAAGATTCGGTTTTCGACATTGAACTTTTCTCCTTGAATTATACAGGGTGTTTCCTAACTATTGTGGTAAACTCAGACGGTAATTCCTTGGGATTCATAGGAACGTTTTGAGCCTTTGAAGTTTCGTACCCTAAAATTTAATGAAAACATTGAAAACAGATTTTAAACTAGTTTTTAACGCATTGTTGTCAAGAGTGGCAAGAGTATAGAGAGATAACTAGTAATATTTATTATTTTTAGTTGGGTATACAGTATGTCCCCCTAAGTTGGAATCATATGGAAAACTTTTTTATTATTAATTTTAGGAAAAAAGTTATTCTTCATAAAAAGTTCTGCATGACCCAAAACTTAAAATACAGTCATCAGATATCAAATTTTTCAAGCCGTATACGAGGTTTTTCAAAAAATATGAATTTTGCTCAAAAGTAAAGTACGTTTATTTTTGATAAAATCGAAAATTCTTCACAAACATCAATAAAAGGAAAGCGTATCATGTTTATAGTAGAGAAGAGAGAAAACAAATTATGGATTAGCGTAATTTTTCAGATAGATCGGTGTAATTGCATATTTGAATGTAATTTTAAATTTTAATCAATTTTTCTTTATAAAAATTTTCGATTTTGTCAAAAATAAACGTACTTTACTCTTGAATAAAATTCATATTTTTTGACAAACCTCGTATACGGCTTGAAAAATTTGATATCTCATAACTGTATTTTAAGTTTTGGGTTATGCAGAACTTTTTATGAAGAATAACTTTTATTCCTAAAAAAGTTTTCCATATGATTCCAACTTAGGGGGACATACTGTTTAGTAATATTTCCTCATCATAATACATAATTAATTTCCATATGGATATTTTTAATATAAATCAGATTGTATGATTTAGTATGGGTCGAATGACCACGACGTGAACTCTATTTCGAGAAAATGCTAATTTTTCTCCATTTATAAAAACTATAGGGAGGGGCGCTCCCTTCCTAAATCCGCCGCTGCATGATGCAAATCTTCAAAATCTCCAGCCCAGCAAATAAACCGTTTCATTACTTTTCAGGTTCATTCCGATTCGGATATCCAGTTGAATTGCAGCACGGGTAGTTTCAAAAGATTCGATTCCGTGGACAGAGATTTTAGGATTAACCTTACGGCAGCCGCCCCAGCCACCACCAACACCGCTAAACCCACGGATGATTGGAACCGCTTTCAAGGCGACGTTTGTATTCCTCCACAGCCCCTGCGACCGGCGCCAGTGCCGGTCACCGTATCCTCGACCCCTGAAGAGCCGGAAAGGTGCGAAGACAACTTTTCCACGAAAAAACATATTGGGTAAGCATTAGGGTTGGGCGATTATAAAACTAAATGACAGATTAATCGAAAATAATCGATAATAATCGAAAATAATTGAAAAAAATGTTAAAGAATCTAAAAGAAAAGAATCTGAAAGAATCCGAAAGAATCCGAAAGAATCCGAAAGAATCCGAAAGAATCCGAAATAATCCGAAATAATCCGAAATAATCCGAAATAATCCGAAATAATCCGAAATAATCCGAAATAATCCGAAATAATTCAAAAGAATCCAAAAGAATCCAAAAGAATCCAAAAGAATCTAAAAGAATCTAAAAGAATCTAAAAGAATCTAAAATAATCTAAAAAAATCTAAAAGAATCTAAAAGAATCTAAAAGAATCTAAAAGAATCTAAAAGAATCTAAAAGAATCTAAAAGAATCTAAAAGAATCTAAAAGAATCTAAAAGAATCTAAAAGAATCTAAAAGAATCTAAAAGAATCTAAAAGAATCTAAAAGAATCTAAAAGAATCTAAAAGAATCTAAATGAATCTAAAAGAATCTAAAAGAATCTAAAAGAATCTAAAAGAATCTAAAAGAATCTAAAAGAATCTAAAAGAATCTAAAAGAATCTAAAAGAATCTAAAAGAATCTAAAAGAATCTAAAAGAATCTAAAAGAATCTAAAAGAATCTAAAAGAATCTAAAAGAATCTAAAAGAATCTAAAAGAATCTAAAAGAATCTAAAAGAATCTAAAAGAATCTAAAAGAATCTAAAAGAATCTAAAAGAATCTAAAAGAATCTAAAAGAATCAAAAATAATCGATTTAAATGTTTCTCACCCCTAGTAAGGATCATACAATCTTAATAAGTTTTATAATAAGTCATCTAAAACTAAACAATAAAATATCGAAAGCTTTGCCTGTCAAATATAAACTAAGTAACTCAAGGTTGAATCCTTGGACCATTACTATTTTCTTTATATATTTCTAATGGCGTTTTCCATTGGCATGCTCAGTGCGTTTTGAGTGTATTTTCACTTTCTTCTTTTTCATATCGATAAACAAGGACACAAATATACTCAGTGCACACATCCAATGCCAATGGAAAACGGTATAATTTTCAGAGTCATCAAAAATTGTCAGATACACGAATGATACACAAATATATTTGACTTTCGGTGACCTCTCAAGACAAAATTGATACCCATTTAAACATTTAACATTTCTTGAATCTATATTGTTAAATTAAATTCAGAAAAATGCTGTAACAACACTCTACTCGAAAAAATGTATTGATACTTTTCATAACTCCATAAAAATTAACATCCAAAAAAATGTTTTACCATTAGTGAACGAATATAAAAATTTAGGACTCTGGATCTCATATTGATTTATATAATAATAATAATAATACTCTCTCTAATTCACCCCCTTACGAGTGAATTTCAACCCTTGAAGTCGACTAAACGACTTGTGTAGGGGAAGGGACGGCTATTATTATTATTTGCCGTGGCGCTCCGGGGCGACTTAAAGATGATTGATGGTGCCATTTGACTTACAGGTGAGGAAAACCCGGAAAACCTCACCCACCATCATCATATAACAAACTTCAAACAATATTCTTAAGAAACTTTAACCAAACAGATATCTTTTGTTATCAAATTAAAAATTAAAGTTTTTGTGTTTCTTTTATCTCTAAAATTTCCTAATATACCAAAATTGCCCCAAAACTACAAATTGATTTAGAATTATCCCTAATTTTTAATGTTAAAATTAAAGTTAAAAGAAATGTAATTTACATCAAAAATTAAAAAAAAAAAATGAATGGAAAATGGCAGTTTATCGATTCGACATTTGCCTTTTAGAAGAGGTCCATTAATATTATTTAATTGTTTCAGATACGACGAAAGCAGTTTTATCGAAAAAACCTCAATTTGCCCCATCCCTCGACCAGTCTCATCCGTAAATATGGCCGCTTTACTATCCCAATCCCAATCTTCCTTCCCGGTTTGCTTAACGCCTCCTCCGAGCCCGTCGATGTTTCAGCTACCTACGTCTTCAGAGAGCACCACATTGCATTATCCCGTCACTCCTCCTATGAAGATATCCGGAGTTTACATACAGCCTAATCAAATGCAAGCAACGGCCGTACCGGATTCGCCTTCTTTTCCTGTTGAAGATGTAGAAGTGGTGCTTCCAGCGATGCTGAAGAGAGCCATTTCTTGCGACAGTGTATGTTCCGATACTTCTGTTGCACTCGGGGATTTAGAAATACTGAACGTTACTGGATATTTGTGCATCGGCCTAGAATATGACAGGTAAAATCGATTCAAATTCTAACTGTAATTATTTTTCAAAAACAGATAAACCTTCTTTGGTATTATGATGGTCAATTATAGTTCGAATGTGTCAAAAAACGTCGGTTTTCAAATAGAAATCTTTTCAATATACTTTAAATGAACTGCTGCAAAATACTTTTTCGACTCAGGCGGAAAAAAGCAAGCAGCTCTGATTTCTAAACATTCTTTCTTATTTTTATTTAACTTTTTAACAATATTGCTCGATCTAATTTTTTCTATTGTAAAATTAATAGTCAATAATCCACATGCATATCAAATTTGATTACTTACAATCAATTTTAATGAAATAAAAAAAAAACTAAAAGAACTATTTGGTTTGGCCTAATTTGTAATTTAAAAAATTATGCGAATCCTGTATATTTATATTACTTGGTAACACCGTTTGCAAGATTTGTGTTGAAAGCAGGGGATTGTCTAGTCAAAAGCACTGTCATTGTATTGTTTTATGTATCGTATCGTTAACATTAAAATAAGTCGAGTAGCACTTTTAATTTAATTCAAATCAAAACAAAATATAATACAGTCCACTTTAATCCCGAAAGAGATACTTATGATACCCACCGCAAATAAATTGATTATCTTTTATTCCAAAAATGTAATTATTGTTTCAGCGAATGTTGGGACTTGGTAGTTAACGTACTAGAAGCAAAAGAATTACGAGGGATAATTAAAAAAGATGACAATCTAGATACTTACGTTAGAGTATCTCTTCTTCCTGATAAGGAGGCGACCATTCAAACAAAAGTATATCGCAGCTCGGGCAGTCCGAGCTATAAAGAAAGATTCCTATTTTCTATGAATCCTAGGTGAGTGAGCATTGTCAAATATTTTTTCAATAGAGGCTAAATCAGGTGATCAAATACGTTAATTAAGAAATCAATTAACTTATGATATAAGTAGTTTGTACTGGGTGAATTTTTTCTAGGGAACAATCATACCGGGTGCTCTGCTTTCACGTGTACTCGACTGATTTTTTATCACACACTTTGGTAGGAGAAGGAGAGATCCGACTGGCAGATGTTAGTCTGCGACAACCTGTCACCACGTGGGTGACATTGACGGATACCGGACAGGTAATAAACAATTTCACTCCCTAGTTATATAGGTATTTTAAAATAAAAAAATTCATGAAAAAAATTGACATTGAGAGTCCTTAAAATGTCTAATTTCATTGTGTCCCTGATGGGACCAGAAGGGACGAAACAAGTAATTTTTATTTTTTTTTAATAAACAATTGGATGTGGTAATCATTTAATATTTTTATTATTTTGATATTTAATAAAAATAATAAAATTATTGCATAATTAACATAGTTTTGTATATTCCCGATATTTTATTAGAAAACAATTCTAATTAATGCTGATATTTCATTTAATTATAATTCTCCGGGTTTAAATCGAATAATTCTGTTATTTACTTTTCAATTTTAAAATAATTGTGTATTCTGGAAACGTTTATGTTCGTGGAAGTGAAAAGGGAATAGGGCGCGCAATCAGAGTCAGAGCAGACGTACAGTTGAACGAACGCAATTTAATAATATACAAAGTGTTCCTTAATGATAAGCGAATATTTAAAAATGTGAATCTACATGAAAAAATAATTATATTATTCAAAAAATGTTCCGCTACGAAAGAGCTAGACAGCTAAAGTTTTGGAAATAAAAAAAAGGAAATTAATTAAATTGGTTATTATTTGGAAAAGGGCACATCTACTTTTAACACTCAATTTTACAGCAGACAGGAAATAGTAGTTTGTGCATGGCCATATGTGTGATATGGACAATCCACTCGAGCTGTAGAGTATATTTTTTCTACGACCCTCTAACGGAAATCAACAAATTTAAAAAATTATTTTAGGTTATTGAGACAAAAAAACTAATTTTAAAATAATTTATTAATTTTAATAATTTATAAAACACAGTGTCTAAGTACACGCTAACTTGTACGCAATTCAAAAAGTTATATACACGCGAATCGTCTTGACAGAGTAGTGAGATGTGTCCAGGCAGATGTGTTTATGCCGGTTGGCGTAGCTAGGTATAAATTGAAATATTCTGGTGGCGGTGAAGCCGCCACCCTACGAGAAGTCGTTGCTTTGTTTTCTTGTTGTCACGGCATTTTTATTATTATTATTTGTTCATGTATGTGAAATTTGCTTCTAAGGTTTATAAAATACTACTGCTAATCACGGCGTAAATGAAAACAAACAAGACGCATTCACACAAACACCTCTCACCACAGCAATATAACGTTTCGCATGTATATAATTTTTTGATTTGTATACACGTCAGCGTGTACCTAGCCATAGCGTTTATAAAATAAAATAAATAAAAATAATTTAATGTCCCTAGCCAGGAATCGATCCCGGATTTTTCGCGTGGAACGCAGAAGCTCTGTCCATAGCTCCACGCCCGCTTTTACAATTTTAATTGTAATACTCGTAATTAAATTAGTTTCACATAGTTTGAGTAAAATTTTTTTTTTTCAATTTGTGGATCAAATAAAAATTAGAATGATATTATTCATCGATTCTACACAAAAATAGCTCATTTTAATGTATATTTAATCTCAATAACTAAAAAATACAATGACAATTAGTTTGACAAAATTTTAAAAATAATAGTAGTTCCAAAATATGAACTGTGAGTGGTGGATTTAATTTTTTCTACACCCGTATTATAATAATGCACTTATATGCCCATAATCCGTTTCATAATGATACCCATTATGATACAGATTTTTCATTACGATACAGATTTTTAATCAATAGAAACCTACAATTTTTCAATCAAGCATGCTGTTTGACGTTTGTCCTAGGTTCCTATGTAATTATTTTAGTTGTCAAAACGTATTAAATTTTCGTAGGTAGCTAAACTTCGATAATTATAATATTAAAATGTCTGATATTAGCGATATAGAAGACTCCTCCACACATATCGGAGAAAGCAGAAAATACAGTACAAAATATTTTACCGCAAAAATCTAGGGAAATACCAATACCTGAAGTAATACCATTAATTACAATTTTGTAGAATTTTTTATAGAAATACGAGTAATTACTGTTATTGTGTTCAATACCAATATAAATATAATATTTATAGGTCTTGATTATTTATCGGGTGTAGAAAAAATAGCGTATGCAACTCTCATGTAATGGTTATTAAAACACTCGCATAAACCATACGAAACTCGCCTTTGGCTCGTTTCGTATCCCGGTTAATGCTCGTGTATTAATAACCATCATTACATGATCGTTGCATAATATACTATTTTTGCAGTTTTTTCACTATCTAGAATGAATATATAATATATTCGTTCAGTTGAACGCAATAGCATACTTTCTCGTTGTGTAGTCTGTACGTAGATTAGTTAATATCCATGTGGGTGTAGAAAATAGTAGTTTGTGCAACAAGGGTGAATATGATGATAGTATCACACAAAGACGAAATTTGAACACGACGCCGTAGGCAGAGTGCTCAATCGTTTGAGTACAATTTGGATAATCCACTCAAGTTGTACAGTATATTTATTCTACGACCCACTAAAGAATATTTACAATTAAAAAAAAATTAGGTTATTAAGACAAAATAACTAATTTTAAAATAATTTATGACTTTAAATAATTTTTAAAATAAAATAAGCAAAAAAAAAAGAAAAAAGTTCATTTCATTTTTCCCATCGAACTCGAGTCTTTCATGTGGAAGGGAAGAACGCTTACCACAAGACCACCAATTTATAATTAAACTGACTTCATACAGTTTTATTTAAATTAACAAATTATTTATAATTATAGACGAAATAAAAAGAGAAATGCTATTATATATCGATTCTGCACAAGAATAACCTATTTTAATGTATGTGTAATCTCAATAACTAAAAAACATACTTACAATTAGTTTGACAGAATTGCCATTTATTTAAAATTTAAAATAGCAGTCGGTTGATCAAAATATGAACGGTGATTGGTGGATTTTATTTTTTTGCAGTGTTCTCACTACCTAGAATGGATATGAAATATATTCGTTCAGTTCCAGGCAATAGCAAACTTGTTCTACACCCACATGGATATTAGCTTATCTACGCACAGACTACAAAACGAAAAAGAATGCCATTGCGAACAAATGAACGAATATATTTCATATCCATTCTATCTAACAAAAAAATTAAATTTACCAATCACAGTTCACCTGGATACTATTATTTTTTAAATTTTATAATAGTGTCAATTTTGTCGAACTAATTGTCAGTATATTTTTTAGTTATTGAGATTAAATATAAGTAAAAATAAGCTATTCTTGTGTAGAATCGATAAATAATAGCATTTCTATTTTTATTTTGTCCACATTTACAAATAAATAATTAATTTTAATCAAACTATATGAAACTAATTTAATTACGAGTACTATTAAAACTCAACATCGGCACAAATCAGGAAAACAACTCGAGAGAGCTTTTTTGTTTTAAATTGGACGGGAAATACAAAAATATTTTTTATTTGTCAAAAACAAACATTTTTTTCTTCAAAACTAAGTCTGTACCCGTACGCACGCCACTGTTAAAGCGGAAAATTATTTTTGTATTGAAAAATATGCACCTTCATTAACTATCATTGTGTACTAAATATCACCAAATATTTCAAGTGGTTTCGAAAGATATTAATTATTTTCCTTTTTTTTTAAGAACTTCAGCACTTTGTATTTTCGTAATAGAACATTTTTGGATCGTATTTTACAAAGTAAACTATCATTAATTACTGTTCATGTAGATTCACACTCTAAAATAATAGTACATCATTTAGGAAAACCCTGTATAATAGACATTGTTGCTTGTGCTTTTTCTGGTGCTGACGCTGATGGGCCACGTGGTTACATCAATATAACGACGCCTACACCCTACGCGAATTATCCAGGAGATGCTTTCGAGGTTTTTCTTTTTCCTTTTTTTACCTGGCGATATTGACGAATAATTTCATACGATAGTTCGTCTACAAGGCGACAATTTTAAAAACACTTTTAATATCAGAGAGCCTACATGAAGTCTATTATTTTCATATTCTTTGTGGTTAAAATAAATAAATACCTTTAATAATAGTGTTTATCGCCAATTGTCAATAAAACCATGCATTACCATAGCGATTTGCGGAAGTAAACAAACACTTTATCTCACTGTAGAAATCAAATATTTTATCTGCCGCTAATATTATCAACATAGCCATGGTCGTCTGACAGAAATAGTCAGTAACTGATTTGTTTTGTATTCGCTGTTATTTTTCTGTTTGTTTTCTTTGTCATACTAAAATATGATGTTATTAAATCTCTTTTTTTATTTTATAATTATTTACGGTTGTGTATGAACCACGTCAGCAAAGTGTCTTTATCGAACTCTCCTGTTACTCGCCTCGCTCGGCTCATAATCTCAGATTGGTTCGATAAAGAATCACTTTACTGACTTGGTACATAAATAACTATCATTATTACTTAGTTATTCACTTTATTGTCTTAGTTTCTATAGGCTAACAGTGCTAAGCATGGAACAAGGTTTAAAGCAATAAAACAGTGCGATCCTTACTGCAATCTGCCTTATAAAAATTGCCTCGACCAAAACAAAGTTGTAACATCAAGAGCTTTGTTGTTTTGAAAATGTTTCCTGTAAAATTTGTATTTATTATTTTCAAAATGAAAAATAGCTGACAATATTACCAAATTGTTAGCGTTTCCACATTGGAAAATTCAAATACGAGTTCTATTCTAGAGTTCATTAAAGGTCGTGCAAAAATTATCTTTACTTTGTCGTTCTGTGTAGCTTTTATAGTTTGACAGAATTGTCACTTATTTAATTCTACATTTAAATAATAGTAGGCTGGTGACCAAATATGAACTATGAATTTTTTTTTTTTTTTTCAGAAAGGAACCGAATGCGGGGAGTTAATGTTTTCTTTGAGTTACCTCCCCACAGCTGAAAGGTTGACGGTTGTTGTGGTCAAAGCGAGAAACCTCAAATTTTCCACGAACGTTCCAGGAGAAGCTTTTGTTAAAGTAAGTAGTTACATCTTAGTTTTATTTTTTCGGAAAATGGTTATTATTGTGTTTAACAGCAATGAAATAATAACAAAAATTGACCGTCTATTAAATACTAGAAGAAGAAAAACTCCACCGTTGCCAGATTAACGAGAGGGAGGGAGATGAAATTATGGTTTTAATTGTGACCCATTGGGACTAAAAAAAAATCTTTTTATATAAAAAAACTCTCACAAACACAAATTGAAAAATTAAAAGAGTCGTGTAAGGAGCTGAAAATTTGCAGCTCTATCCGAATTTTAATCGAATTATATATATGAAAAACTGATTCCAATAGTGTTCTTTTTTGCAACAAATTTTGAAGACGAAGTCAAATGGAAAATTTTTGTATATAACAAGCACGTTCTCGTTTTTACAATGCTCAGAAAATCTATATTGCATCAGGAGGTCCTAGGCATTTTTTTATACAAAAAAAATGAAATCTGAAATAAAACATCCCGCCATATTTAATAATTTATAATATGTAATGTAATAAAAGGACAATGTAAAAAATTATAAATAAACTGTGAAAGTATCAATCTTAGAAAAAAATGTTAAATAGAAAATTTCCTTTAGTATTCTCATATAAAATTAAATATTTTTCAAAAAACGCCCTAAACAAAGCACGAGATCAAATGAGAGGAGATCATCAGACATCGAATTGAACTGTTATATCAATTTGTAGTTAACGGTCTAGACCAGCCATACTCAACCTTTTTTCCTTTGGGCCACATTTGTATGTTTGTTATGTTACACGGGCCGCAATATTTCTGGATGATACCCCTTTTTTTAGGTCAAAATTAGTTAGTGGGGACCTTTAGTAAATAAAACAAAACAAATATATTCCGTCGAGTTACTGCAAAAAACAAGATAGCTCACATGTTTTAGAGTTTCAAGAAAACTGTTCAAAAGGTTAAAATTTAATACAAAATCAGTAAAAGAATTAAACTGTTTAATAAACAATAACTTCAATGAAAAAAGGTATTCAAAGAATAATTAGTCTTCACAAAGTAACAAAAAAAAAAAAGAAAAAACTACGTCACTTAGCTGTCTACATACAGGTCATAACATTCGATGTATTTGTCACTATTTTCAATGGAAGATTCAGGTACTGTGTCTTTAACATTATTGAATACAGGTAGATTGTGATAATATTGGTGAAATTCATCAGGTGTAGCATCTGATTTGTTATTTGTAAAGTTTTAGTAAATCTTTCTTCTTGCACTTTTTTTGTATTTTCATAGCTATTTTTTCACCCTTTCAGGCATCCTTCTATTTCTTTTTAAATGGATTTGTCAATAAACATAATTGTAGGTACTGGTACAATACAAATACACATGTTTTTCGGGAAGAGCACAGCCAATATCCTCAGAAAATTAACATATGGGCCGGAATTCTTGGTAATAAAATTATTGGTCCTATTTTCATGGAGGAAAATTTAACTGGGGAATTGTATTTGAACTTATTAGAAAATCTGATGAATCCTCTTATAACCGAATCCTTAGAAAACCAAATAGATCAAGATGGAAATTTGTTACTAGACGAAGAAAACCTATTTTTCCAACAGGACGGAGCACCTCCACATTATGCCTTGCCTGTACTAAATTGGCTCAATGAGACATTTCCAGATAAATGGATCGGAAAAAGGGGCGCTATAGAATGGCCAGCGAGATCACCCGACCTAACGCCTCTTGACTTTTTTTATGGGGACATCTAAAAACTGTGGTGTATAAAACTCAACCTCGCGATATTCCTGAACTTAGACGTAGAATAGTGGAGGAGTGTGAGCGAATTACACCAGAGACGCTTCAAAAAGTGCGGGATGAATTCGAGCTGCTATTTTACCATTGCCTTGCCAACAATGGCGGGCATTTTGAACATCTTATTTAAGTACAATGTAATTCTTACGCAAATAAAATATTAATAATGTAAATACAATGTAAATAATAATTATTTTAATTTAAAAGGTTAAAATGGCATAACTTGGTGAAAAATTAATCCGATTTAAAAAAATAATGTGTCAAAAGATTGGTAAAAAAGAGACATTTAGGAAGAGCTATCACATGATACCCCTTTCTATTTAAAATTTTAGAAGTGATATTCACCACTGCTTAGGGGATGAAACTGCACGGTTACAGATACTTGTAAAATGTGTCCCCCCGTAAATATAAATTAACGTATTTTTCGTTTTTTTGTTTTAAAGATATTTTAAAAGTTATTTTGGGTGGCTAGTTTTGAAATGAAATCCCTGTATATTGTGAATGTATTAAAATAAAGTTAGTTTTTATTGGCCATCTGTTTATCATGAATATAGAGTTCGTACAACCTGTCTTGTATATTATTTAAACTATTTTGGAGACTCAATCCGAAAATGCCAAAAGTGAAGTCATCATATTTTAATTAACGAGATATTTAGCGCAGAGACCGATGAATGGTTTTGCGTATTTAGCTCAAAATTTTAAAAACAGAAACCTATATTTTTAAATAACACATTTTTAATTGTATTTCGGGCCGCAAAAAAAGCTTGGAGGGCCGCATGCGGCTCGCGGGCCGCAGGTTGAGTATGGCTGGTCAAGACTATCTAGAGCATGTTAATGTAAAAATGTCATTTTAATCTTCGTTTAGTAATTTAAACTTCGTTTAACACAACGGTGGAATCGGCCCTAAGTCTAATAGGAGGTATGACAAAAAGTAAAATAGGAATCCGTTTCTAGGGTAGACATTTTTAAAAATCAGGCAACTACCTAAATTGATAGGATTTTTTCTTGATGTCTGATTTTTTTTAGGTTTATTTAATGCAACAAAACAAAAAAATTAACAAAAAGAAAACGTCTGTAAAGAAAGGAGAAAAATGCCCTATTTTTAATGAATCCATGATGTTCAGTGTACCTGCTCATACTTTATCGGTAAGTTGACGTTTATTTATTATTTTTTTAATTTCTTAATAGATTTGTTAAACCCTAGCTTTATTTAAGCTGTAGGCTTGACGTATACTGCCTTCGATCATGGTGGACTGTATTCAAATTAGATTACCGGAGGCTCCACCCTGTAGCCTCTGGAAGATATTCTTGAAGTTCTAGTTGAAGCACTGGGTGTATTAAAATAAAACCATCACCCTACATTTGATTTTGGTATTGGCGATTTAAATTAATTTTCGCGCGCCTGTCATTTGTCACCTATAAGTAGGATGTTTGTTTATTTACATGTGTTTGCTTTGGGCGGCATAGGCGCCGAATCCCCGGGGCTCCGGGTGCGCAAGCACCCAGAGCAGTTTTGAACAGGGTGCGGAGCACCCAGAGCACAACGAGGACAAAAAGTGTCAATAAGTGAAATGAAGAAGTTGTCGTGGCCCAAGTTGGTATAGCGTCAGATGCCTCAATAAAATATTATCGTTCGGAGCTATATTTTTTGTGATAAAAAAGTCGCCGTAACTTGTCATAGACAATGCGTTGAACTTAAGGGTTTATTATTTTTGGTGTATAAAACCCTATGACGTCAAAAAATAAAGATTATTAACGGTCTACAATTATCAAGATAAGATCTTTGTACATATGCCATTGAGCAAATGCTTAAGGGGAAAAGGGAGAACATTTAAAAGTTGCTCCTGATCAAGCACCGTTAGAACAAAAAGGTTCATTTAGAGTTAGAAACAGCTCTCTAGTATTGCTGGCGAGAAACCAGGTCATCTACTAAAAAACGCTTGGATTAGTCAATTTTGTTTTTTACGGGGAAACATTGTTTTGGCAGTTGCACCCCCTAAGCGGAACCCCTCTATCGGGGGGGTGAGAGTCACCAGTTATATCTTAAATGGAAAGACTGGTCGAATGATATGTTATTTTGAAGGTATTTTTACCTAGATAATAACCCCCGAGTTTTACATCGCTACTATCTATGTAGCCCATACAGTGGCTCACCAAAAGTACAAAACCGGTTTAACATAATTTTTACATTGTTATTAAAAAAAAAAGGAATTCTTTGTAACAATTTTACTTTTATTCCTGTGGCTCTCAATTATTCTTATCAGATGACATTCTTTGGTCGCCGTAAAGTAGTAAGGTTAAGTTTATTTCGTTGTAGAGTCGGCATAAAAGTATCATATCAGTGAGAATGGTGCAAATAATTTCACTTTTTTGCGAACAATAAATGTGCTAATAGTACTGTCTAACTGTTTAACAATCGACAAGTCCATCGAAATTACATTTTGGAGTTAGTCCTATCATTTTGGAAAACGGGGTCAGTAGCTAACAAATAACGTGAAATGGAAAATTCTGTAGTAAATGAAGCTACAGAGGTGGCGATTTTAGGACATGTTGTTCATGAACCCATATGGAGTACAAGACAGTTGGCGATAACATCTGGTATTAAGAGACGTAGTATTCAGAAGATATAGAAAGTTTTATTCCTACAAAATACATCTGGTAAAAGAACTTAATGAAGACGATTTTGATAGGCGATTACAATTTTGTGAAATTATGACTGAACGGTATTAAATGATCTGCAATTTCTTTTCAATATGTGTTACTCAGACAATGCACTTTTTTCCTAAATGGTACGGTAAATCGTCACAACTGTCGTTATTGGTCCGATTCAAATCCCAGAATATTTCATGAAGTACATACGCAACATTCGGAAAAACTAAATGTTTGGGCTATCATTTTTGGTAACCGTATAATGGGCCCCATTTTTACCAGAAACTTTAACCGCAGAAATGTATCTGGAATTATTAGAAAACGCTATTTATCCAGCATTACTAGAGTTGATTAAAAATGACGATCAGTACATAGCAAACAACTTAATATTCCACCATGACGGTGCATCACTGTTCGTCAGTATTTGGATCAAACGTTTCCAGGTTTCCAGGATCGGAAGAAGAGGAAGTATTGAGTAGCCCCCACAGTCTCCGGATCTAAGTCCGTTGTGTTTTTTATGGGGCTACTTAAAAACTAAAATTTATGCCACCCAGCCAACATCACTGGAAAATCTGCGACAACGAATGAATGTCATCAAATAACCCCATAGATGCTTCAAAATGTCCGATAGCATTTTGAACAAAACCTCTATTATTGCATGGAGGCCCAGAATCAGCATTTATTTCAAAATACCAGTGGTGGCTGCACCGAGCATATAGGGTTGCCAGATATCCCGTTTTAGGTGGGAGCCTCCAGCCTATCCAGCAATTGCCATTTGACAATACCTTTTTTTTTTTGAAGAAAATTTTCATAAAATCAACTTTAAAATAGCTTTTTAAAAAACAGGTGGTGCCTTTAAGTGAGTTGTGGAGGATGGGGGGGGGGGGGGGGTACAGCCCCCATTTTCCGCATAGAAGCCGGGCACCCAAAGCGATTTTTGAATTCCGGCGCCTATGTTGGGCGGAATTTGTATTTGTGATTTTTTTAACTGTTTTTAGGTAATATTCTCATTGTAATAGTGTTTTTGAGTTTCATTTAGTGTTAATTTAAGTTTAAGTCTCGTGCTTTCGTCATAAATATAATATTTATCATGTGTCTGACTTAATTTGTTGGAAATATTCACCTATTGGTTGCTACAAAAACATCTAGAAATATGTATTTACTAAACCCAGCACATGTTTTATTATGTGGTTTAAAGGACATTCCAGGTACCAAACGTTTATTATTGATGAACTTATTTAAAAATCTTACTAGACTTATTCCTATATTATGAAGTGAATTATGTAGTACTTTGTATACATGTGAATGGTAATAAATTTGTCACAAATCATATTACAGTTTGATTCTAAACAAAGTTTTGCAAAATTTCAATATTGTGAATTTGTAGATATCCATTTATCGCAAAAAACTAAATTTTATGACTTGCACTTGAAAAATAATGAATAGGTACTCAGTTTTGATTTTGACATTAACACCATATAGATATTGCAATTTGCTGGGGACTTTTTCGCAGATTTCATTTTTAATATAAACACTATCACATACTATAAAAAATAAACAAATTTAAAGCTAAAAAGTAAGAAAAAACTCGAATTGTAATTGATACAAATTAAAATGTAAACAATGAATACGAACGTCAGTGTTGCCAAATGAACTGATTTTAAAACAAAATAAATGAACTGAAATTTAAAAAAAAATCAATATAATAAATCGGTTTTATAAAAAAATCCATAAATAAATATAGAGTATGATTACATATTACTATACACAAATTTTTATTCTTAAATAAAAGGTCTTATCCACTTCTTCAAGAGCTAAAATCTGACAACGTAGCGAAATTTTGCTACTTCTGGCAACGCTGAACGATATCCTACTTATAGGGACCATCTACAAATTTCCTCCAGAGGGCGTATCACTTAGCTTGAATCGCGAATATTCACTGCTTGATACGTTCACATTTAATACATTTACAACTTTGTTGTTACATAGAATTATTGATAAGTTACATACTTTTTATAAAATGAAATCGCAAATGCTTGGAATGGTTACCGCGAATGCCGGCTTTTTAACTTTTATTTATTACATGTTGTTTGTTCGAAAGGTGAAACGAAAGTGATTTTAGTTTTGTCCTGCGCTATTTCTCAACCCACAACGGTTTTTTACCTTTCTTCTAATTGATTCTCTTTACTCGTATGTTTTGCACGCGAGACCATTGTTTTTAGTATCTGTCTTTTGATTGGGTGAAAGGTCTCGCATGATTATTTTTAACTGCACCTTGAGACGGCCGGTGTCGTTGAAGGTTATTTGAAAGTTAAAAGGGGTTGATATTGAACAGCTTTGGATATTATTGGTTTATACCTAGTGTCTATTTAGTATTTTATTCTTTTTTATTTGTTAAGTGTGGAGGTTTATACAGGGAGTGTCTATTTAGTATTTTATTCTTTTTTGTTTGTTAAGTGCGGATTTAGGTTAATCTGCCCTGCAGATAGGACATGTTGAATATTATTTCAACAAGATTAAAGGAACGTTTTTTTTTTAATTTTTTAATAGTATATAACTACTGCCTTAGCTAAAAATAGATTTTTGTTTAGACAGGTCCGCTTCAAGGAGCTAATAATGTAGAATTAATTATTATAGTTAACAATACAAAAATAAAAATAAGTTTGAGGAACGATTACCTCAAAATAAAACTTTAACTTCGCCTTTTGTACATTGTAATTCAAATTTTTAGTATTTGTTTTATACAGGGTGATTTCAAAGTACTGTCATTCCTTTTAGTAGGAGTTTAATTAGACATTCCTACGTCTAAAAATCGTATTTTAAACTTGATCAAAATATTAAAAAATACTTACATTTCCTCAAAACTTCTTAATCCAACTTAACAAAGTACGGTCCTGGCACATGCAGCAAGACAGGTCCGTACGCAAAAACTGAAATAATTTTACTGTTTATTTAAGTATTTTTTATTCCCTTGTTTTGCATTTTTTTTTGGAAAAAGTATATGACGAAAACTGATTTTTGGATTGAGTTTTATATGTTGTTAAAATGAGTTACAATTCTTCGAAATAACCCTCTATAACATTCTACATAAGCGATTCTCGTTTTTATAAATATTATATTATATGTTATGGTTTTCAGACAATCCAATTACGTCTGACGGTAGCCGAATGCATTCCCGACGATTCCTCTAAAGCTCTGGCCGTCGGACACGTTATAGTGGGAGCGCAAGCCATCGGAAGATCCCTCAGCCATTGGAATCAAATGTTGACGGCTCTTCGGAAACCAGTCGCTATGTGGCACTCCCTGAAAAAACATTCCGAAGACCAACAGAAACCAACCACGTAGCTTCTATGTTCTTCTCCATCATGATCATTATCATCATCTCTTTTAGATTGTTAAATGTTTTACATTATCGTTTTCGATGACATGTAAATTAGTTTCGATTCCTTCTAGAGACCACACAGGTACTTACTTCATTCTTCCGAATTTCTTATTTTGTGATTCAAATTATCTGTTAGAATTTACCTGAAATGTTGCGGTAATAGACTCCATTAGTGTTACGTATAGGACCCCTATAGAATTCGACGCGTGTTTTTATGAAATTTAATATGTTCTCTGTGTATAAGAAAAATGATCTAACCTCAGTAATTTCACATTGATACCTTTTTTACCCAAAAATAAGAAAGGCAGAGTTATAAAATTTAAATCCGGTCCTGGACTTATGAATTAAAAGTGAATATAATTAAAAATTATGTTTGTTTTATTCATTTTTTTCGGTGTATGATCAATGATATAATTTAGGTTTAATTTATTTGAGATTCTAAAGCTGAATACATTTTAAGACTCCATAGAAGATGGCACTCCATTCGGGGACATTTATAGGATTATGAAGTAATCACTAATGTAGTCTATTCCATTATGCATTTGAGACAATTTCGTATACTGTGATGTAGATTGCCTATCGCCTATCGGTTTGTCAATATGTTAAGTGGTACCAACATTAATTTAACATTAAGAACAATACAGGGGCCCGCGGTGCAAAAGAGCCCACACTATTTGCAAGGTACTTTTGTTTTTCTTTTTATAGTTTTGTTTTTTTTTTAACCACAGTAGTACTAATTTTTTTATTTTATTTTATGTTTACTTATTTTTCTGGATAAAGTCTATACATTCACAGAAACTTACTACATTTTAAATCCGAGGAAAGCTGTTGGTAAAATTTTGTATTCATGATAGGCTGTTGTTTTCTTTCATATCAAAACGGGCTAAAAAAAATAGGATGAAAATCTATAAATTATAAAAATATTTTCAGTAAATGTAGTCTACATTCAAATTAAAGGATATAGATTGATTGATTACATTTTACTTTGGTCTAAAAATACTAAATACAAAAAAATTTAAATTATGTAATAATTTATTAACAGATGTTTGTTCCATGCTCGGTTCCATGTATATTCTACAGGGTAAAACGGTAAAAGGAATTTGAGAAAAAGAGAATTCATTTATTATATTGCGGTGTGCGTTTTGGTTTCTTAAAAGGGGGTCGTGGAGCGTTAATCTGTGATATGTAGGGCATTAATTTAGAGAAAAATAGTTTCAAATTAGAGAAAAATCATTTCTGATGGATGTCGTACGTGTAATTATTGTAGTGGTTTATCGTAGTCAAAAATAATGCCCTCTATGTTGTTAACTATCATTAGTTGATAATCTAAATTAATTAATCTAGAAATTAAAACTTTATTTATTTTTTTAATAAAAAAAAAAATATATTAATCGAAAAGTTGATTGTTTTTGATTCGGCAATACCTTTGTAGAATAACATTTTTAATTTATTACATTATATTAAATTATTACAGATAGTTTATATTTTGAAAATGGCAACAGTGTTCACTAAATTAACATAAAAATTACATTAGTTCTGTGCTAAGTAACATAACCAAAAAATGATACCAAAATTAGACAACATTCACAAAATAACCATTTTATTAAAAAATTATCCAAAAAAAACATCACCGAAAATTTCTACAAAAAATATATTAAGTAAATATTAATAAAAGTAACAAAACATATTTGTATTTAATAAACTCGATATTAAAGGCCTACTAAGAAATATAAAAATTACAAATTAATACATATTTATAAGAAAAAAGATTATAATTGTGTATCTAATTGCCCTTTTTTTAATAAAAAAATTGGAGGTGAATTCTTTAAAAAAAAATGTTGCATGTTCATATATAAAATATTCTTTGTACCTTTTACCATCTAAATGATAAATGTTAAGTTTTTAAATCAGAAAACTTAAGTTTCATTAAGGAAATCGTCATTACTAGTTTGGGACCTGAAAATAAGCGATACGCCCTCTACAGGATGGCACAATAAGTTTGCTCTGTATGAAAAACTTTATTATCGATTTCTAACAAAATTTAATCTCATCATCTTAAAAAGAAAATGTAATAACCAATTTTTCATAATTGCAAAACATATAGAGGGAATTAAAAAAAATAAACTGTTTTTTTGTTAAAGAGTTAAATGTGTCTTTACTATTAACAAGACCAAACGAGAATTGTTCCATTGACATTGTGACAGTACTGGAACCGATTTCCGGATATCCGCATCTTCTTCTGGATCAATAACCTTTTTGAGAAGCATTTTGCGTAAAAATTACAATACCTATAAAACTTTAATATTTTTATCGTAAAAAGTTCGAAAAACGGCAACGTCGCAATTTCACGGTTGACAAAAACGCCTGTTCTGAGATTGTCGTTCCATGTTTCGGCACGAACTTTGCAAAAACGCCTCAAATGGCTCAAATTTGAAGTTTGAAGCGAAATTTGTGAATTATGCCGGAATATTTATAACAAGAATAATAAATTAACTAATTAATCTAATTATCTACTAGCTATCCTTTATGAGTCCTTTGCTATTTGCACTACGAAATGATAAAGTACAATAAATGAAATATAGCAGATTGACTATTGTAAGAGCTGTAAAAGTTGAATGAATCTGAGAATAAAATTGCAACAAACTCACCAATTACATATTCAATCGCCTCGCTAATAGTTATTTGCACAAATGGTTTCATTTTCACCTCATCTAACTAAAAAAGTTTAAGTTTTTCTTGTGAACTCACGAAACTCTTTTCGACGTTGGTTTTCGATGAATTTGGGCCGATTTAAAACGTCGAGTATTGGTAATACTAATACACTACACTTTATTAAGTTAATAAAACTTATTTTGATGTATTACAGATAGAATTTTATTAACAACAAGAACTAAATATTGAAAAATATTGATTTCTCAATAACCACAGAACACTCACTTTTCACTATATCTTGATTGACAGTTGACAGAAACCAAGGATTAAGACAGGATAGCTTATCTAGCCTATCACGGTCAATGAACTGGAGTTCATTGATCACGGTGAATATGGTGAATTATTCACCATTCAAATTATTTCAATGTGTTTAAAAATGCATTCGTTTTATTCTTTTCATCGTGCCGGTATTTTAAAAATGAGGTAAATGATATTTGAAAGATATGTTCAATTCTTGACCACATTTGTCGATATTTTCAAAAAATAAAGACAACACTTCAACAAAAAATCATAGTTTAGTTTTTGTAATTCCCTGTATATATTTTGCAAATATTAAAATCCAAGTATTGCATTTTATATTTTGGATGATGTACCACCTTTATCAAGAATTTCATGAAAAAATTGGTAGATGTAAAGGGCGCATAATATACAAAATATTGTCTTTGTATTAAAATCTACAAATATGTCTCTTTGAGTAGTTCCAATGTCAAGTACAGACGGCGCTATGAGCTACGATCTTAATTTCAGATCCCAATGCAGAGTATTCCAGAAAAATAAAAAATAAGCACCTTCACCATAAACATGTTTTTACTAATAAAATTTAAACTATTTCATTTCATTTCATTAAAATTTTAAAACTATTATAATATTCAAAATTTGTTGCCAAATTAGGGCCGATTCCACCGTTGTGTTAAACGGAGATTAAAATGACATTGTTAATGTAAAAATGTCATTTTAAACTTCGTTTAACACAACGGTGGAACCGGTACTTAAATACCTAGTGTCCCTTAAACAATAAAATTTGGAAAAATGTATAAAAATAGTTTTTTATCTATTAATTCATCTTTTCTGGATAGTAATTTTTGTGTATTCCTGAAACTTTAATGTATTGTATTTACTGTAATCAGAAAATGCAGTTTGAACTGAATTAAGTTTTCGGATTTGATAACTTTGAAATCTGTAAACCCGATACCCACTAATAACTTTTTGTAATCAAGGTAGTGTGTAAGCAGCGTACTTTCTTCTAATATACCTAATAAAACTAATAAGTATATCCCCAAAATACCTACACCTAAAGTGTTGACTTCCAATATATGTGATAAGGACGAAAATGTTACTGTTAAAACTATTGAAATTCTATTGTATTTTTATGGATGTATTCATTCATTCTTCTATTTATTGTTGAGTGTTTCCCTTATCTTTTTGACAATAAACCATATAACATAAACTTGTAGGTATCCAGCTTGGATGAGAAATTTTAAATATTTAAAATGGTACTATCATCAGTTTTATATCTACAAACGATGTAGGATATAAGCAACACACAATACAGAAGAGATAGTTGTTAGTTGTAAATAGGGTTGCCTAGTCTACAAATTCAAATCCAATATTTTTGTTATAAAATTTCTCATCTAAACTGTATAAAACCCACAAACCTATCAACTAAGTCTTCGCCAATATCCAATATATATCATGAAATGTTATTCGTAAAATTCTTGTAACTCAGTTATTTGTTATTGGTGAGGATGATGACAATTTTCTACTATCTACCACAAAATAGTTCCATCTATACCTATTTGCTTTATATATGCTGTGATACAATAAAGGGCACACACCTTATCCCATCACAAACGAGTTTTATTTCCTAAAATAATTCGTTCCTTTAATTTTTATATCCATATACTAGGTATAAGCTCAAAATTTCGAAAATCTAAATCTTTTCAAATTTTTAAAGGTCTACACAATCAGCAAATACTAAATGAGATGTTAATTAGTATGAACTCCCATAAGATTTTTGTGCAAACAAATTACGGATGAATTGTTCGCAAAATTTAGATCGAATTTTAACAGAAAATTAAGTTTTATTAACAGACTTCAAAAAAGGATGAGGTTCTCAATTCATTGTAATATTTTAGTTCAGCAATAATTATTCCATACGGTATCCGATTTCAATTATTCTTTTTTTGTTAGAAAGGGGGTACTTCAGAGGTGGTCCCCTATAAATTTAGTCAAGATGTGATGATGGCATCTGCACGATTTTGAAGTTGGTTTTTTAAAATTACTTTTATAAGGAACTTGTTTTTTTTAAACATCTTGGCAACCATTTGAGCTAGCATTGAATTTCACTCTATTGTGGATAATTCTTATAAATTGACATCAGGACATAGCCAGATAATATTGTATTGCATGATACACATTTTTTTTTAATATCAAATACGAATTACAAAAAAAACTTTTATTAAATAGAAATAAACAAATTCAAGCCAGAAAAATGAAATTATATTATCAGAATTCGAAATTTCAAGAGTAATTAAAAGAACTTAGAGCAGTCATTGTGTTAGGCTGCATATCCTCAGCAGTAGTAGTAATTACTAGTGACCGTACCTAAAACAAATTTAACAATATCACACCTACAATTATCAAATAGCAATAATTAACTTACTTTTGGAATTCCCATTCTCTATTGTCTAAAGGACACACTTGTCTCGTCTTCAACCATCTCGATATGCAATGAAAGTGAAAGGCATGCTGAAAAAATTGATTTTAATTTCACTGCGGTATACAAATTTTGGATGATACTTACATTACATACTCCCCAGGCTACTGTACATTCTTCGCTAGTGGCAGAAGCTTGATTAGCTTGACATTCAATACATAAATCCATTATATGATTGCGGCAAATAGCACAGTTGTCCACAACAATATCTACGAATCATATAATTAAATTTCACAAATCTAACATAATTATAAACTTACCCCAAGCCCAAAGTGCAACGGCATTCCACTAGAACAAAATAATAATACAACCATTGATTTTGTAGGTTAAAACGAATAAATACCTTTTTAACTTCAAATCGTTTCTTCTCTCCCTTCGAGCTACTAGAAGTTGGTAATTCGATTTCTTCAGAATCGACGTCCATAGCAGTGGCCATTCTGAATTAGGGAAAATCAAATTAATCTTTAAAAAACTTTAAAATAGAGGATTTTTAGAATGACAAAACAAAACCTCATAGAATGACAGTTAGTTTGACTTTTTATTTGTAGAGATGGTAATATTATTCCAGTTCCTGGAACAGGTATTACAATATTACAAACCTGCTCTAAAAATGTTTCGATACTTTTTTTAGCTCGTCTAGCTAAACACCATCTTTAGGCGAGTTCGGATAGTCAGGGGCTGGAGCGGGACAAATTTTAGGCTGCTTTTAAATGACATTTAAGCGTGTTAAATTGTCACTAATCGTACTAAACCGAACACTAAAAGGGTCGTTTGGAGTTAAAAGTGTTAAAGGAGTTAAAGGAACTTGGCAGACCGAACGCAATGTTTGTTCATCCAAAGATATGACAATTGACAGTATAGACAGACGACAGTTCATTGATGGTTACGAATGTCAGTGTCAGTACAGTCAAAATCAAAGTGCAGAAAGTGAAAAATAAGATTAAATCGAAATTCTTCGACTAAAATATTCCATGTAGATTATTCCAACTCCGAAGTCATGATTATTATTTAGTTACAATTAGAGACGACAATGAATTCGACAACTACAGAAACAAACTCGGATACTGGGGGCCTGCATTGCTCCAAAGATGCCTTAACAAATATGTTCGGATGGTTTTTACAAGTCCTTTTAGCCTCTTTGGCGTTTACGTGTCTAATTGGTAAGCGCCCTATTATTATATTTGATGTAACTTTTAAATTAGTGGGCCAAACTCAATGACAAGGAGCTCCTTATGTTTTCATGTAACTTATCTATTGGGATATATATTTTTGTTAATTAAACTCTATATTTTAGCCAAACGATTTTGCGAGCCAAGAGGGGAAAGAAGATCTTGGTTAATTTGGTTTTATGATACATCGAAACAGGGAATGGGGGCAATGGCAATACATTTAGCTAATGTTTGGTTAGCTGGACAATATAAGGGTGATCCTTGCACCTGGTAACTATTTATTTCACATTAATTGATTTATATTAAATTATCATTGCTTATTACTGTTATTGCATACCTTTGCAACAAATTGGTATCTTGTATATTATTATTCTTATCAAGAACATTAACTGAGTGTTGTGTAATGTTTCAGGTATTTGATAAATTTTTTATTAGATTCGTCTTTAGGTCTTTTGATAATTTTTATTGGAATAAGACTTAGTCAGTACTTAGCCAGGACAAAAGGTTGGGACAACATTAATTTTGGGGAATATGGTAAGTTTATTATGTTATTTTTTAGTATATTGGGATTATTTTTAGTAATATCTCAGCCTCCAGCCAATAATTGTTTGCTGAAATGAAGACCTTTATTGATTATGTAATTATTTTAAATTCTTTATTTAGCTTTGCCAATAGTACAGTTTTTACAACAATAAGTATAGTTTATACATTATGTATAGAGTCTAAATATGAATAGAAAAAAAAAAAACAAATAAATTAGTGTCTAACTATGAATAAAAAAAAATATATATACATGTAAAATATAAAATTATATGTATATCTACAATTAAAATCTCTATATCTAAAATTAATTTTTTTTTATTTATACCCTCTGTGTCATCATAATATAGTTTTTAAGTTTAAAATTATTTAATGAGGTAGCAGTTTTAATTTCAACTGGTAACTTATTATAAGCTTGTACACCCTTGACAAAGACCGAATTTTGGGCATTCCTACTTATAACATGTCGAATATGAAAATTAGTCCGATTTCTTGTATTATAATTGTGAAATTGAAAAATGTAATCTATTTTTTCAAGTAAGTATGAAGGCATCATTTGTAATTGAATTTTAAAAATAAAAATTAATGTTAGGTATAGAATGTAATTTTTAACTGACATCCACTCAAGATCCTGTAACATTGTTTTTATATGAGTTCTTTTATCACAAGAAAGTATTATCCTCATTGCCCTATTTTGAAGTTTCTGCAACCTGTTTATTTCATTGTGACACAATACGTAAAATGGGGCAGAATTAAACTATTATAAAGAAGCTTTAAAGACCATTGGTTAAGATGTTTTGAGCATCTATATAAAAAGCTGATTTTAAATGATATTGTTTTAATAACATACTTAGCATGTTCTTTAAATAGTAACATATAGTCAAATATGACACCCAGATATTTAAATTTTTTAACAACTTCAATATTACTATTTTCTATATTTACTTTTAGGTTACTAATATATTCTTGATAGTTTTTGTCATTTCCTATAATCATGAACTTAGTTTTATTGTTATTAATTTTTGAAGAATTAAAACAGCACCATTGAAATATTTCTTTTAGTGTGTTATTTATATTTTCAATTATTTCATGTAACTTGTCTAAAGCAAATAAGATAATGTAACAGTTTCCTGCGACACGTGCTATATCATCAATGTACAGGGTTTTTCATTATATTTTGACCACTACTTATTTTCATTATTCTTGTGAACACAAAAAGTTTCAAGTAAAAGCTTTGTTGTTTTACCTCAACTTTTTCGGCCACAGTATAACCCATTACAAGCAATCAACTGACAACTTTTAATTAACAAACAACTGTTTTACTTGCAAACATCATTTTCATAGCCATCTATGTGTTACGCTTTCATAGTGCAATACGTCACTAAATAATTAAAATATTATATATTTGTAATCAGGAAATGCAAGTCTACTTAAAATGAAAAAAATATATAGGATGTCCCATTAAAAGAATGAAATTATATTTTGTTGGAGTCGCGCTGTCTATACAATTCTGCCAGTCATTACATTTTTAGTTGGTACAAGTAAAACAACAAAGCTTTTACTTAAAACTTTGTTTTGTGTTCGCAATAATAATGAATATAAGTAGCGGTCAAAATATAATGAAAAACCCTGTACAAGAGGAACAATAATGGTCCCAACACACTTCCTTGCGAAACACCTGTTCATTTTGGATTTCATCTGAAGTAATGTTGTTAAACTTTAGCTTCTGTTTTCTGCTATCTAAATAATTTATTAACCACTGTAATGCATCATCAACTATTCCAAAACTTTCTAATTTACTAATAAATAATGTATGATCTACAGTTTCGAATGCTCTTTGTAAATCAAGAAATAGAGCACCAGTAATTAATTTATTATTTTTATTTTGCTTGAAGTGATCTAGGACGTATTGTATTGCTGTTTCATAACTATGCTTTCCTCGAAAACCAGACTGTATACTATTAAATAGATTATTTTCCTCCAAGTAATGAATAAGGTGATTATAAACAAATTTTTCTAATACTTTCTCTATTGTACTTAGCATATTAATCGGTCTTAAGTCTGCTGCTCTATTTGAATTTGAGACTTTAGGGATTGGTATGATAACTGAAGTTTTCAAGGCTGTAGGAACTATATTCATTTCTAAGGAGGTGTTTATGATATTAAGCAATGGCAACGCTATGTTTGCAAAACAGTTTTTTAAAACGGACACATTTATTTCATCCGAACTTCCTTTATTGGGTAAGTCAAAAATAATTTCTCTCATTGTGTCAATGTCAATGAAGTTAAATTTCTTAAAAACCACATGATTATTCTTAAGAGCTACAGGAAAATTTCTATTATTACGATTTATGTTAGAAATAGTTTCTTTTATACTATCAATATAAAAGTTGTTAAGGGCATTGGGGATCTCAATTATATCTTTTATTATTAAATTATCATTTATCTCTATTTCCGTTAAGCTATTTTGTTTATTTTTAGGCAAAATGCCTTTCATAACTTTCCAAAGAGTTTAATAGAATTTTGTTTATTTTTACTTATATGCCGTTCATAATATTTACTTTTTTCTTTTCTAATAACTCTTAACTGCTATGTTTCGATTTTGTTTGTATATTTGCCTATTTTCTTCAGTTTTGTTAGATACATACCTTTTATAACTATCATCCCTATTCCTGATAGCATTTCTGACTTTCTGATTCCACAAGTCTTTATAATTAGAAAATATCTTAACAGTTCTTTTTGATGCCACTTCATCAAATACTGTCATTAAATGTTGGTAGAAGTTAATATATCTCTCATTAATATTGGTAGTATAATTCCATTTGACCTGAGATAACTTATAATTTATTTTTCAAAATAAATTACTCTACCCTCGACTTTCTATTGTTTGAGACTTCTTATTATTAATTGGTTGAAAATCTCTATACACCTCGACATTAAAATGGGTACTTATTTTAGGAGTGAGACAAATTTCAGTCCTTATATTTAAACAGTTGGTTATTACTAAGTCAATAAGTGTGCCTCCATTGTCATTGTTAGCAGAATGAGTAATTTGAGTTACCACATTTCTAAAATCTATATCACTAATATAGTTTCTTAGTCTATAACTATTTGAGTTATCAGATAGCCGATCTACAGGGTGTTAAAAAAAAAGTGTCACAAAATGAAATGGTGAATAGTATGACCCAAAATAAGCAGAAAAGTCTTAATAAATATATGACCGCAAATTAACGGTTTCGGAGATACGGACCATTTTGTGTTTATAACAATTTTTTATTATTATAAAAAAACAATGATATTTATAAACAATCAATAACAACATAGAGTTAAATGAGATGTTCAAAGTGCCCTCCCTCCATTTCAATGCATTGCCATTTGCACGACCGTACATAAAATGCATGTCAGCTAATTCAATATTGGTGTAAACAGGCATAACGAAAATTTATAAAATTATTCACCCACAACAAAATAATAACTGCAAATAGTATCTATGAAAAAACATCGGAAGACTCCGATAAGAAAAGCAAGTTTTTGAGAATGAAAAAAGATAATCAAAAAATGATACAAAACACAAAACACTCCGTATCTCTGAAACCATTAATTTGCGGACATATGTTTATTAAGACTTTTCTGCATATTTTGGCCCATACTACCCCCCGTTTTATTTTGTGACACTTTTTTTTTAACACCCTGTATATTAAAATTCCCCTTACAATTATCTTATAGCTACTATCACATAAAAAACTATCTGAAAAACTTTCAAAAAAATCCAAAAAGTCTGAACATATACTGTTAGGTGATCTGTATAAACTAACAATTAAATGAATACAGTTTTCAAAATAAAATCTCACTATCTACTCTGTATATATCAAAATTATTTATTGTAATTTCAGAATCAAAAATATCCTCTGTAAGCCGTGTTTCAGACAAGCATACTATCCACGGTCTTTTTACCACAACTATTGCAGATATTTCATCAAAATGACAAGGCAAACTTTGTGCATTCATTGCCAATATAAAGCATATTTCATTTGAAAGATTAGATACATTATCTGTTAAATTATTAAAACTCATAACTCTAGTTGCTAAATCTCTATGATTTCCGAAGAGCGCGTCAGAAAATTTTCTTGGTGATTTATTTTAACAAATTTTAGGTTATTATGAGGCTTTGGCTTGTTTAGGTTTTCTAATAATTTGGCAACCAGTGAATTTTTAGTTCCGTTTTTGTTATTAAAATCTATATATTGAACAGATGATTCTGTGCATTTATTTAATTTAAAAAGATATTCATTTAGTCTACAATTAAATTTATAAATAAATTAGTTGACATTAAAATCTTTACAATAAGGTATTGACAATAAAAATAAATTTGTATGTAGGCAAGACTTCAACTTACTATTTAAATTTCTAAATGATGGACATCTTTTATTCCGAAAATAATTTGAACCCCCTATTATAATAACAGTATCATTTAATGTATAATTCTGTGTTTACTGTGGCAAACTTTCAATTATATTATGATAACAAGCAAAGGGTTTAATGATGGTCTGTACACTTGCATTTTTGTAATGATTCCTTAACATTTGACCCAAATTATACCCAAACTGATCACAAACAATTAAAATCTTGCATGCCTTCGGTTCATTTACCGTATTTGTAGCAACTTGAATGGGATCCTTTGTGCTTCCGTTGTTCTCTGAAGATTTTTCATTACAGCTTTTTGGCTTAAGATTGGAGTTTCTTGATGTATCAGAGATTTTTAATTGTAATTCCTGTCTCAAATTGTTTAATTTCTTCAGATTACTATTATTTTCCTGTTCCAACATTTTTATTGACTCTACCATTTGTCGACTAATCTGCTCTAATTCCATAATTCTATTTTCCATTGTTAAAACTAACTGATTTTTATTTTCCAATTCATTTTCACACAATTTTACAGTCTCTTGTAGTTCAGTAATTCTGCTTTTTAAATTCAATATTGTATCTATTTGATTCTTTAATTCTGTGCATCTCTGCTTTCTAACTCAAACACGTCATCTTCAAAGTCCAGAGTATATTTCTTTAATAAATCCAATATGTTATAATACATTGTTTAAAATTTAATTTTTATTGTTTTTGAAATTGTAATATTGATATTGGCATCAGCATCAGATCTGCTTTGATTTATTTCAAAAATATTTACTATATTTTTCTATAAACATGTGTTATTGATATACAAGGTGTTGCATTTTTGTATTAATTTAATAGAAATAATAACATTGTAGTAATTAAGACATAAAAGTAGTACATTTCACTTACAATTAGGGGTTGTTTATTACAAAACAATTCAATATCTTGAATTGTGACGTATCATTTTCGTTATTTTAGGTAAACCACCCTCAGCGAATGCATGGATGACGCAGTGTTGCCTTTACGTCTGTCTTATGATCATAGTGAAAGTATCCATAACGCTGTTCATGCAATTGGACTTTTGGGATAATGTCAAAGCTTTTATCCTGTCTCCCATACCTAATCAGAATGTCGAAGTGGCTTTCGTCATGTTGATCATACCTTTCTTTATAAATGTAAGTGAGTTTTTCAATCATTGTTATCACTGTATCATTAAAGCACTAAATCAGTAGATTTTAAGGTCGTTTTTTGAATAATGGAGATTATTTCTTCTGGAGTTGTTGGAAAGAGAAAGAAACTTATATGGAAATTATTTATTTTCATATTATACTTATAGGAGTAGTGTTAGTTTGACTTACATTAATAATATAATTTGGCAAAAATGCTTTTTGTCCAAATTACCCTTATTTTTGTCAAAAATTACTCCCATTTTGTTAAAAATTGTCAATTTTTTTTCCAAAAGTGGCCCCAGAATTGTCGTAATTTGCCATTATTTAATTGTAACTTTTCTAAAGAATAAAATTGAAATTAAAAAGATATTTTTTTCAGTCCATCCGGGATAAACTTTTTTAAAAATAAAAGTTTTCTTTTTGGAATTCATAACTTTGGTATGTTTTTTTTAGATGTTAATGTTTTGGGTGACTGACAATTTCCTTATGTACAAAGATCCGGCGAAAAGGAGAAGATTGAGCAGTTCGAGCGACGGACTGTTGAGGAAGCTGCATGTGAAATATCGATCATTGGCTAGGAAGAGACGGCGCGATTCTGAAAGCGACGTCTTGTTATCGGCCGATGATGAGCTTTTGGATAGTGAGACGGTACCGATAGCCAGGACCGTACACGCTTAGTATTATCTGAGGTTAGTATCTTTTTTTTTATTTTTCTGTCTACTATATGGATCACCTTGTAGTAAACAATGTTTCCATTCTAATCTTTATATTAAATAATGTTACAGGATGGCTCAAAAATTTGAAAACATTCAAAATTATTTTTTGTCTTGACTTTAAGGTTTGTAAATATTGTTTTATTCAAGGTGTTTTATGAGGTAAAAAATGTGAATGATGACATCAATAACATGTACAATCGTTTAATTTTTCAGGATCAAATATTTAGTTTAACATTCCATGGATTTAATTGACAGTGCATACCAAATTAAGGGATAGATACTAAGGACCTTTTGTAGAATTGTGATAATATTTTTTAACAACTATTAATTGTACTATTTTTAAAGATATTTAAATCGATTTTTTTTTGTAAATATTTCCAAATTTTTATAATCTATGAAATAAAATGAGAAAAAGAATAAGATTAAAAAGAATCACAATTCTACAAGAGTTTTTGTATTATACATAATTTCTTATTTCACGAAAATAGACTTCTATTAAAATTAATTAAACTGTAATTTTTACAGTCTCTTCATTTTTCAAACCATTAGGTATTTTTGCATTTTAAAACCATCAAAGACACATCAGCATATAAAAAGAAATCAACGTTTGGAAAATATATTTCAACATTATTTGGAGTATAAAAAGATGTCTATTCACTCTTTGTATCATAAAAATTAAAAAATTAATAATCGATTGATTGAAAATAATCGATTATGTGATGAATCGATTATTTCATGAATCAACTATTCATTTATTAGTCGGATTACTTTGGATTAATTTCAATTAATCGATTATTTTCGATTAATCGATTATTTTTGGTTAATCGATTATTTTATATTAATCGATTAATTACGAATAACCGATTATTTTCGATTAATCGATTATATTTACGATTCATAGATTATATTTTTTTATTAATCGATTATTTTTGATTAACCGATTATTATCGATCAATTAGTTATCATGTGGGGGATACAAAGTTGTCTATTTACGCTTTGAATAATAAAAATTAAAAAATTAATAATCGATTGATTGTAAATAATCGATTGTTCCATGAATCGATTATGCGATGAATCGATCATCATAAAAATTAAAAAATTAATAATCGATTGATTGTAAATAAACGATTGTTTCATGAATCGATTATTTCATGAATCGATTATTCATTTATTAGATGGATTACTTTGGATTAATTTCAATTAATCGATTATCTTCGATTAATCCAGAAATCGGTTAAACCAGAAATCGATTAAACCAGAAATCGATTTTTTTTCCATTAATCGATTATATTTACAATCCATAGATTATATTTTTTTTATTATTCGATTATTTTTGATTAACCCATTATTTTAGATTAATCGATTATTTTCTTTTAATCGATTATCGAATTTTCAAAAAATAATTCTTTTATTAATCGATTATTTTTCCCACCCCTAATTAAGGGTGTAAATGTAAAATTTTCACAAATATCGAGACATTTTCTTTAAAACCAACCACCGACAATATTGTGTTCAAAATCGTAATGTTTTTTTGAATAATAATGAATTACAACATTCGCTGATGATGGCAGAATAAATGTGTCGAAACTTCGTGAAATAAGGGATTATTTATATTCGTTTTATTAGTTTTTTTTTTCTATCTCGCTTAGTGGGTGAGTAAAATGTGATATGTAACGTTTAAGTCAACGATTTTTGAGATTAAAAAAATGCATATTTTTTTATTATATTCATTTCTTGACTGATTTTTTTTTTAATATACTTAGCTACTTTAATTGGTGCCTTATGGATCATTACGATTCGGTACTTTTGTGCATAAATCGTTCAATAGTTTTGAAACAATACGCTGGTTCTCCCTAAATTCAAAAAATTGTTTAACCACCCAGTAACTTTTCTTGACTATCCTGTATAAATATTAAAAAAAAATTAAATAAACGCCGAATGCCCGCTGGTTCTTCGAATTTATATTTTTTAAAACTACATCTTAGCATTAACCAATTTTTTTATTAAAAATAAGATTTTTTGATCATAAAAAATAACCTTAAAAGTTTATACAAATAAATTTCGTATAATCATTATATTAAACTAAAAATAATTATATCAACGTTTACCATAACATATCGATGGCTTTTCGTAATCAAAAAAGAAATTAATTAATAATAGATGGCTAGGAACTTCAATCATTTATAAAAATGACCATGTCAAAAATGGTTATCGATTGACAAAACACGGAACCGTGACATTTATTAGAAATAGGACCCTGGAGGTGGAAGAAAAATAACTATATCGTATATTACTAATATATTTGTTTCTGAGGGTGGTTAAAAAAAGTTGCTGAGTTGTCAAACTCAATATATACATTATGTTAGACACATCAAATATTTAAAAATACAAATTATAAGATTTTTGCACAACGTAACCGAATGTCGTTTTGAGTAAAGTGTTTTATGATCAAAAACTTATCCTAGTGAAACAAAATCCAAAGTCCAAATGATAGATACAATGTCGGTATAAAATTATCCGTTTTGGCGTTTATATTTTTAAAAGGAGCGAATTTTAGATCTGAAACATACGTTAACGGTGATTTAATACGGCATTGTAAATGTCTTGAATGTAGGTACTCAGGATGGCCTTAATGTCATTAATAAAAATACTTTTTGTTTAAATAAAAAAAAGTGCCAATTGGTTTTTAATTATTGTAGATTGAATATAAGGCCGTCCTGTTTGTGATATACAATATATAAGAAAATAAAGTAGATTTGTTGATAGCTATATAGGTACGTAGTAATTAGTAATTAGCTTTAATTGACATATCAATAAAGAGGAGGAAATTTAACAATAAAAAATAGAGTTTATTTAAGAATTATTTTTGTTATATATAATTTTTTTATGTAATCCTTGGTTGTTTGTGAAAATCACACAATACAATCCTTATTTCAATTCTGTCCGTTTCAATGACAAGTGACAGATGCCATACTTAAATCGATTTCTATACTTTCTATAGAAAAGGTGTGTTCTTTTATTCAACAATTGTTCCATCAGTGATTGATGTCATGACGTCACTGATTAATTTCTGGTGGGAGGTATTTGCGCTGAAAATAAGAACGAACGACATTTCTCAAGTGAAAAATTTGACGTTTGACATCGCTTCAAAAATTAAACAGGTTTTAATTTAAATTTACCGTAATTTATCTCTTCTGCAGGCGTTTTATATTTAAACTCTTTTAAAGCCGATGGATGCGTTGGCTCATTGATGAATTCACCGCTGGAAAAAAGAACGATTGACACATACAATCGTCTTTCCATCGCTTAATTTACGAACGGTTTGCTGCAAGCACTGGATACAGCGCTGAATAAAAGAACACGCTTAAAGTGAGTAAATGTTAATTGATTTGTGTTCTTTTGAATGTTTATCAACTTAACTAATCAATATAAAAACAGGACCATATTAATATGATTTTCATAAACAATAAATGTATTTATTTAGTCATTCTTTTATATAATTTATACCATATTATCCTAATAAGAATATAAAACGTTTTTTCTACAATTTCATTAAAAGTTCAGTGTTAAAAGTGTTATTTTATGAGAAAATTGTCTATAATTCACTTATAACACTACTGTCACTTATGTCAAATCGAAACTGTGAGAACGTCAAATTATAGAATTTGGAGAAAAATAGTATATAATCCATACGTTAAAAGTCTTTTAATTTTGTTTAAAGGATTTTTCAGCTCGCTCCGCTCGTTTCAAAATGTTCCCCTTTTACAAAATGTAATTGAACTTTTAACATTTGTATCATAAATATTTTTTTAAATACAGTGCAACCTCTTTAATCCGATCACCTAATTGTCAGACCTTGTTCGGATTACGAATATACAATAAAACACCTCTTACACATCTATGTATATTGATTTTTGTACATTTAAATGCATTATCAAACTACATATGGGCGACGCGGGCCGCGCTGCATGCAGGTCTTTTCCTGTCAGCGTTCGGATTACAGAGGCGGCGTTCGGACTATTTCGCATCACGATTTGCGTTCGGTTCGAATTAGCGTAATTCGGATTAGCGTGGGTTCGGATTTTAGCGTGGGTTCGGATTATCGAGGCTGCACTGTATTTTGTTTTTGTTCTGTCTAGATTAGAATGGTAAGTAACATTATCATATATTGAATTTAATCGATTTTTGACTATGTGTAAACTTACATCGATTTAATATTTTTTTGTTTGTTAAAGTTTCTGTTTGTTTCAAACGTTTTAGAAATATAAGTTACCAATTTACAATTTAAATTATTTTTTACTTACCTGTATGCATGCAAATCTACGAACATAAGTAAAATTGTACGTCTGTACTTATGTATGCCGGCACGATAACTCTAGAACGAAAACGCCGATCGACTTAGATTTTCAGAATTTTCAGTTCAACCTAAGTACTTTAAACTTTATTCTTTTTAAAATTCAATGCATTTCTTATGGAGCCTATTTTATTCACTCCAACATGTATACAAATTTCACACCTAAATAATTTAGTTAAAGTACCGCATTTAAAAAAAAGTTGAGGAGCTGCCTCCTTTTTGCATCGAAAAGTAATCTGAAATCTAAACTAATTCATTATTAAATAAAATAACCTTAATTTTTACAATTTTATTTAAATAAAAGTAACATAACTAAGTATAACTTTTATTATAGTCAATTCAACATCTGTGAAACTGCGACCACTGAACACACTGAAGGGTAACTCAGCTTGGCGGGAAGAGTCCGCGCATCTCAGTTGGCGCATATCAAATCGCCATTATTTAGGGTTCCGCTACGATGATGACAACGATTTATTATCACAGTGGTCGGAATTTGGGGGACATTACAGGGCCGCACTCAGGTCCATCTGCTAATAACTATTGTGACGAAAGTCTAATTTATTTATAGTTTATTTATTTAAAAACACACTATTTACAATTTATTTCAGACGTACTATTTAATTTATGTAATATTTAGACACTAACTAACAATTCTAATTTATTTCTTACACTTTAACTTTTCAATACATGTCCTCCATTAAACTAAACTCGGCGCTGATACGCCGGCTATTTATATTAGTTCAACTCCGCTACTGGAAAATGCTAGAGGCTTCCGACAGTCGACTCGAACATTCCATTCCTATGAATAAAAGGCACTCTCTGCCGTTCCAGCTGTTTGGTGCGTCAGCGGCAGGCATCTCGTCGTTTCTTGTTCATTCGAGAAGTGGTCCGATTGTTTCCACACGTCATCGTTGCTCCGATCACGAGCTGGTTGCGTACGTAGACAGAGACGGACTTAATAATTTCATAACACTATTTAATGCGTCTGTAAATTTTATTTGTAACATTAACAAGCGATTCATTGCCGTTAAAACTGATCTAAGGTAACACTAGGGTTTTAAAGTAACTTGTGCATACATTTTGTATTATAAATAAATTTTTTGTTTTCATTTGTTAAACAAAAAAGTTATATATTGAACAATTTGTAGTTTTATTAAAAACTAATTAATGCATACAGAATTAAATCGTATAAAAAGTAATTTAAAATACAAATAAGGAGCAAACTAAGTTAAAAACGCATTTTTTGTGGCAGAGCATTGGTGTAGAAACAAAACAAAATTGACCTTGCTAACGAGAAGTTTTAAATTTAAATCTGGTCTAAAGCTTGATTTTATGTGTACGGCGTTCGGTAAACGTTTTGCGGGACGCTCTTAATGCTCTTTTCTGCTTGGTGAAAATTCAATGCAAGACAACAAAAGTTGACAGTTTTAAAGTTTTTGCGTCATGAATGCCGTAAAACGTTTATCGGACTCCGTACACATGAAAATCAAGCTTAAATCTTAAAACGTTTTAGTGAATCTACTTGTAACTTATCCGAATATGTAAGATTATTTTTTTCGTATAACTTTTAACCAATTAGAATGTTCAATTTAGTTAAGTTACCTCGTATAATTTCCATAATACCTGATTATACATAGAGTAGCTCCACCAATCAAAAATATTTACAATAATTTCATTTCCGCAGTAACCACATCGACAACAATACACTAACAGGACCGTCAAATTTTGACGTTTATCAATAATTATTTTCATTGTACCAATATGTATTTAAATTAATAAATTGTTGATATTTACTTAATTTACACAAAAAATAATCGTATCAAATACAATACGTACTTCAAAATAAATACGGTTATACATCTCAAACTTCCTGCATAATTACAAATCGTGTCAGTTTGACAGAATATTTAAACTGTCAAACTGACACTCTTTATAATTATGCAACAAGCTATCGATGTATAACCTGATTATTTTGAAGTACTTATAGTATTACTACTGAATATACTTCAGTTGGTTACCAATAGTATTTATTTTAAAATTTTAATACTTACATTGAATTCCTGTTAAAATATATTCATAAGTAGTTTTGGTTAACTTATTTCTTTTTACATCTAAAATATATTTATGAGCCGAAAAAGATCTTTCGCAATCCACAGAAGTTAATGGGGCAAACTGGAAAGCGTCTACTGGTATATCGCTATACCAATAAGACTCGGTACCAAATTTTTCTTTTAAACACTTTACTATTTCTAAATCAGGATTTCTTTGTAAAACGGCAGCTATTTTTCCTGAAAACGAATTCCTACATCTCCTGGCACTGCGTCAATTTTAGTTTTTAATTCGTTAAGTTTTTCCAGGGCGAATTGTACGGAAACTTTTGAAGACTCCAAAGTTTGAATTATTTCAGGGATCATGCCGAAATTGTTTGCCACAAAATTTATATCGGCAATTAATTCTGGTTTGTCCATTAGTTCACGGCAACTTCTAATTGCTGCACTGGAATGGGGGTCAAATGATTCAAGCACAGTTCTCACTTTATTATAATGATGTTGAAAATAACACACTGCTTTAATCCATGTACCCCAACGGGTAATAATCGGCTTTGGGGGCAACGGCAAGTCCGGGAACATTTCCTTAAATGTTTTAACGCGAGATGGAGCTTTTTAAAAAGATTTTCTTAACATTATCCACATCTTTGAATTGATTTCTTACTTCTTCTGCAATTCGATGAATGCCATGTACAATACATGTAACATGAAGTGTTTGTGGGCACTTTGCTTTTATTTTTCTTCCAGCATTAAGCATATAGCCAATCGCATCGCTTGTAAACATAATAATATTTTTTTAATTTTGCTCAGCTTTATTCAACTATAGCCACCTTAAAGTTTCGTCAAAAAGATTAAATATCGTTGTACCATTCACTATTTCACTTGTTACTTTAAACGCTACAAGATAGCAAGAGGAAGGTTCGTTTGGTTTTAAATTCGTCACAAGAAGGTGTACAATCTTTCGTCCCAAAAAGTCAGTGGTTTCACCCATCGATATCCAAAAAAAATCCTTCAAGCAATTCTTGACGAATTCGGACAACCTGGTTCTCGAACACTTTGTCTAGAAACGTTTTCCTTAAAAGAGATTCTTTAGGAATATCGTGACCTACACAATATTTCGCCAAGAAGCTTCGAAAATGCTTATTATTTAACTTTATCCATGGTATATTTGCAGCGATCATCATCATCATCGCTAGATCAAAGCAAAAATCACTTTTAGGTAGTTTACCCTGTATATTTGATTATTATCTTAAACAGTAAATTTAAATCAAAAATCGCTTGTTTAAAATTTTTTTACAAGTATAAATTTATGCGTTAATTTATGGACGCACTGTATATAAGATTTTAATATTCATAACAATACGGACATAGCGTAGGAATAAACTCTTTAAAGGTTGATTCTCACTGCACGTTCTATATTTCCATTCCATACCAATGCCGATATTGTAAATGTAAATAAATGTACATATACACAATTTACGTTCCTTTTACATACCTTCTTATACATTTATTTACATCCGATACTAATTTTTGTTAAATGAACGGAACCGTTGTGGAATGGAACTGGAACTTATAATAGTGAGAATCAACCTTTACAATTATTATTATTACGGAATATAAAAAGCATCACAAAAAGTGCATGTTTACCTAAATAAGAATACCTGTAAGTTTTTAAATCATATCGCCTGTGACTTCTTGTATCCAAGGCAACCAAGAACAAATAACTTAGTTTAAATTAAAATGGCTACTAGGTACTTACGCGTTGTGCTGTGATGGACATTTGAAAATATTTTTAAGACATAAAATTCCAATTTATCATCCGATATGTTAGAAATATGGAAAAGCAGCCACTCCTACAATGATTATTTATCTATTTTAAAGGTAGGCAAGAACTCGTTTTTTATTAGAAAGACGAATAAACAATAAATCTGCCAAAATGTACTGAATCGCCGAATCCTGTGCAATATGATGCTACAATTATTTTGTAATTATTTTATTAGATATTAGATATTTAAACAATTTACTGATATAAGTTTAACCTTAATAAATACTTAGATCAAATAATATGAGTTGGTATAATAGTTTTTCGAAAATTGATACAAAATTTTACTAATGCAAGTTAGAGTTTGCGATAATGCCGGATTATTTGCAGTTAGGTACATTCTGGTAGTGCGTTTATTGGAATTTAGGTGTTGGATTTTTGTTTTATTGAAATTAACGTGTCTTGGAATCGGAGGCTATTTACAGATAATAATATATTATTACCTATATACAAAAAAATAATTTTTGAGGTATTTTGACATGTAACAAAAAATTACAGTAGAAAAACCTATGGTAAAGGAAAGTGACTTTATGGTGGCTAATTTAAATTTGGTTAAATAAATTCACCTCTTTAAAAAAAAACTAAACAGTGTTGGATGAAATAAAACAAATATTATGAATTTGTAAATTAGTTTTACGTAATTTGATAAATAATTTTGCTTATACAGTGTGTTCCATTAGTGCGTAATTGCTCAATATTTCAATTTGATTCATAGACATGCAAACAAGTTTCAAAATAAAAGTTATTTGGATATGAAAACGCACAATTTAAAAATAATTTTATTTATAATACAGGGTTTTCCAGGAAAGTAATGCACATCAAAGTTAGGTTTTTTTAGATATTGAGAAAAAATGTACCTGCTTAAAAAATAAAAAAAAAATGTATAGAGGGTGGGTTAACGGTAATTTGTATATAAAAAACAATTTGTTTTTTATATGTTTCCACTGCGATATGTTTATTATAAAAGGTAACAAAAAACTTCCATTATACAGGGTTTTTCAGAAAAGCAATAGGTTTTTTAAATGTTCCATTTTTAGTATGCAGAAAATTTTCTTTTCCCTTTTTAAAAATGAAAGGTTTTAAAAAAATTAAAAATTATACAGGGTGGGCCACCATCTTGGTTTTTAGAGCCAAAACTATTTGTTTTTTAAATCTGTTTTTTCATCGAATTGTATATTAGAAAAGGCAATACTTTAAAAATACTTTTTATATAGGGTTTTCCAGGAAAGTAATACAAATCAAAAGGTTTTTTAAATGTCCCATTTTTGGGTACACAGACAATCTTTTCTATTTTTAAAAATGTAAGGACTCAAAAAAAAATGTATACAGGGTAGGCCATCAGTAACGCCTCAGTTTGTAGAGCCAGAACTATTTTTTTTTAAATCTGTTTCCACTAAAAGATGTATTATGGAAAATTCCAAACAATTAAAAAAATCAATTATACAGGGTTTTCCAAGAAAGTAATGTACAGGGTGGGCCAAACTTCTGTCGTATTCTATAACTCCTAATATGCAAATATTAACGATTTATTTGAAGTATACCTATCAGTGGGGGATTAAAACCAAATATCCGAAAATTATTTTCTTTTATACAGGGTGGTCCAATAGTAAATTAGGCAAATCACTTAATTCTTTTTAAACGGAATGAGTCACTTTTTTAAAATTTTAGTTACTCTATGATCACTACTACATACCTACAAAATATTGATTCTAACATCACACCCCTTTTGCATAAAAAAAATTACCGAAAAATATGCAGTGATCTTTCAAATTTAACGTTAGAATTTAAAAAACTACAAATGTATAAAGCCAATAGACCAAAGATTTTTTAGCCAAGTTTTAATTTTTTATTTTGCACGAGGTGGTCACAAATTAATTTCACTTTCCAAAAATGTCCAGGGAATTTTTTTTAAATTTTTCAAATGGAATGGGTCAAATTTCGTTTAACCGAAATCAGTTACGTTAAAATTGTTGCTATGGCAACCGTTGCCATGATAACCAGTAAACAAAAACCCAAATCTCGTGGTGAGGAAAAGCATAGTTGCCAAGTTATAGATTATTTAATGTTCATTTTAGTTTAGACGAAATTAGTTATGGTAAAACTGTTGCCATGGGAACGCTTGACATAGTAACGACTAAACAAAAAACCAAATCCCATGGTGAGCAAATGCGTGGTTGCCAAGTTACAGATGATTCAATTTAGCTGAAATCAGTTACGGAGAAACTGTTGCCATAGAGACTTTTCATGGTAAAGACTAAACAAAAACTCAAATTCCGTGGTAAGAAAATGCATAGTTGGCAAGTTACAGGTCATTTAATTTTCACTTTAGCTTAGCTGAAATCGGTTATGGAGAAACCGTTGCCATAGGAACACTTGTGATGTCGACTAAACAAAAACCTAAATCCGGTGGTGAGGAAATACGTAGTTGCCTATTTTTAAAATATGTAGGTATTCTTCAAATAATCCATATAACTTTTATTTAAAACTTTTTTGCGGGTCAACAACACAAATATTGAACAATTACGTACTAACGGAACACCCTGTATAAATTATATTTTTAACAATGAAAATATAACCCTTATTAAAACAGCTTTTGACTGCACAAACAGAATGATGTCTCTTTTTTCACTCATTCTACTCACAGCTACAGTACCTTTAACTTAACACAACAGAGAGCTCAAACAAAATCAACGAAATTATAGGCTCAACGAAATTATGCAATCAACGAAATTATACGCACGGCTCAATACCTTACCTAAGTACTCTTCTGAACGCCAAAGCCGTCTTTTCCGTCCGAAGGCGGAGCTTAAGCGATGCGCGACGGAATCGACGCAAACCGTTGCCGCCAAGAGAGTGTTTTAGCTGTATTGTATAAGCTGTGGTTTTTGTTTACTCATAGTTATCACAATTGTTTTTATGACAACAGTTTTTGCATAACAGATTTCGGCTAAACGAAAGTTGAGCCAATGGAACATCCTATTACTATTCATCAACGGAGAGGGAATTTTATATTTCGACTTTCCCTATGTACTTTCCTATACCTACATAACTACCTCAAAAAATAAATAAAAAAAAACATTTTTTACTTGCGGTCGAGAAATAGCCCGTTTAAAGAAAATTGATATTCTATCTCGATGACTGGACTAGGCAGACTGTACAAAAATATTTTTTTGTAAATCCATAAATTGAGAGTAATTTCGAAAAAATTCTGAATCTTTTTAGAATCCTTTAAACGTTGGACGTGCTTTAATCGGGAAAATCATCTGGATATAATGGATATATTATGGAGAAGCGGAAATAAATACTTGCAACATTAAATGGGATGAAAGTGAAGGTGAAATAGTGAGTCCTTTTGATTTCAATTCAATGTTTTCTGTAAACAAATTATTACATCGTGATAACGTCTTTATTATTTTCAATCAGATATAAAACAAATATAATTAAAAACAAAAAATTTAAAAAGTGCGACATTTATTTTTGGTTATATGTTCTAGACACAATCAAAAATATTTCACTTAAACCTTCATCTTTTTCTGAATTTATTATTAATTTTTATTTTTTTTTTAATTGCCAATATTTTGTTTTAGGATGGATTAGCGGCTTCAAATGGTGAGTCTTTTGATTTCAATTTAACATTTTCTGTAAACGAATTATTTTTTTTAGAATTTTAATTAATTTTTATTTCTAGTGAAATGTCTTTTATGTTGTTTTAATACCAAGAATAATTATTAATAAATAATCGAATATTGGGTTGAACCGTATAGGGGGGGAGTTCAGTGGGTTTAACGCTATGAAACTCACTTGTATTTGAACCTTTTTTTAGAAATGTTGTTTAGAACGACATAACTTGTATCCGGTGTACAATTTGTCTAAAATTATTGAAAAATATTTGGAACTGCGAACCGTATCCATTCAAAATATTATTTTTTACTTGAAAAGACATTCGTAGTATATTTATACCGATTCTGTGACCCCAACATCGTGTTCTCTCCTTCCACGTCATACATTGCGAAGAAGTAACCTAAAGAAGGTGACATTGGACGATAGGTGAGTACTGGACGAAGAAAACAATGGAAAAGTGTGCCAAAGTGCCACGAAAGATGTGTTTTACCTGTGAAGGTATAAGAAGAAGAAAATGTCCATGACCAGAGATCTCGATATAATATTAAATTATACCTTTTAATTATTTTCCGATTCACTATTTTATAATTGTTGCACAAAATGTTTATAAATCGTCCTTGAATCTTGTTAACAAAATGTACAAAACGAAATTGTGCGTAGTGTCTATAATCATTCTACCCCTCTTAACACAGTCTTAACAAAAGAGACCGACTGCATTTCTCAACGATGTTCGATAATCTGCCCATCCAAATATTTGTTCCACTGTCGCTGGGTTGTCTCTGCACTGACCGCACGACCCTTTTCTCGACCGCTGGGTTTATGATGTTTTGGTTTCCCAGAAATCGTCTCGAGTTAAGGGACCATCAAAAAATCAATTACAATTGGTCTTGGCTTTTGACCTTCACGTAGTAAAAAAAATATTAATAAAGAGGTTCATCAATTCTGTGTGCAATATGCATTGAATACCTGTATAAATCGATAAAAGACTTAGGGAGAAACATATCTCGAGACAATTAAAATAGATATAGGTACTTTAAAACAAAATTAATTCTTAAACTGTAACATTTATTTGTAATTTCTTTCTCTCCGTCATAAAATAAACAAAATATCAAAAATACAGTAATATCTCATCATTTTAAAACTACACAACATTCTTATTATCAATTTAAAAATCCTACATTTAAATATAACAAATAATATAAATAGGAAGACTTTCAAATTCCTTTCGTCAGAATTTTCTTTCAACAAATTAAAACAAAAAAACAATGTTTCGTTTATTACCACACCAGACACTTCTTAGCCCTGTTCATGTTCGTACCTGTCGGGCAATTAAAGTCTTTAATGAAATACTCGGAATTGCTCATCGGTCCCAACACTCTAAACTGGCTAGGCGAATGGTATCCCGTTAAAATCCTCAACTTCAGTGATTCAGGTCTGTATTTGGAACACCACGAGTTCGCGGCTGATATCCAGAAAAGTTGTTTGGGGGTGTATTTCAGTCCTGGAAGTTTGGGTTCCTCTCCGTGCTTTTTGACCCATTTATTGTATGCTAAATACGATTCCTTGATCCCTCCATTGTCTGCTATATTTTCTCCTTGGGTGTTGATTCCATTTAGCTAAAATTTTAATAGTTATAAAATGTGTACAGTGGATGTGGTAAAAGATTAAAATATCTTCAAAATGGATGATTTGATTCTAATCAAATTTAGTACTTTTGAAATTAACTAATCGATTATAATTTATGATTATGTGAAATCGTTTTCCGTGAGATTTTTTAAAATTCAGATATATTGTATATACAGGGTGTTTATTAAGTACTTGTACAAACTTTAAATGGTGAATCTTTGACTTATTTTAAGGCAAAACGTTCATATGAACATAGTCCTAAACCTCTTAACTTTTGAGCTACAGGGTGGTAAAGTTTTCAGAAAAAAAATTTTGTTTTCTAATAACTAAGAATATTGCAGATATTTTTACGAAATTTGGTACACGTCTCCTACACATTATGATGCATTTTTTAATGTACAAATAGTTTTATTATTTCTACTAGTATTTTTGCCGAAAAAATAGTACGCCACTGCTTCATTTTAAAATAACAAATATTTTTGCAATCCTCATTTAGTTTTGAGCAAATTGGTCTGATGAGTTTTTTCTCCGACGCATAGTTTTCGTCCGACGCATAGTATTCTGCATGGAACAAGTGAAAAATGTGTCTTTTATTGATCAATATTGTTATGTGATAAACTTAGATTATTTACAGACTAAGACTAAACTACTTTTACAAATAAGTTAATAACATTTACAACAATTGCTGAAAATGCCCGCCGCCTACTGCAACGCATGCGTCAATTCGCCTTAACATTGATTGACGTACTCTTTCGAATATACCTGGTGTCTGATTAATAATGGCACACGATTCAAATATCCTGTTTCTTAGATCTTGCTCATTTTGAACGGATGTTTTGTAAACGTAGTGTCTTTATGTGTTAAATCTGATCTTATACTTATAAGATGCTAGCCCGGCTAACGGCAATGCGAAAAATGCTGCTTAAAGTGTAAACTTCAAAAAACTGGAAGCACAATGTGTAAATTCTGCATTATAGACAAATAAATGTCTGGTAACTCTGGTATCAAAAATGCTACGCAAAGATCATTGATTATATTACTGTATGGGTAAATCCTGCACCTTTAAAAAAAATTATCCTTTATGTGCACATAAATTAGCCATTGATTAAATATAAATTTAAGTTGATTCAGAATCAGAATCTAAGAGGTATATACATTAAACTCGTCATCTTCACCAGAACAGACGTTCGAATAGGGGAAAAAGAGAAAACAAAGTCTCACAGGTTTTCAGGACCTTTTATTCTAACTACTAACGCTCCAGTCCATCCAGTATCTCCCCAAACTATTGGGTGGGTAGCTCAAGCACTTAGCACACATACGTATGTACCTCGACCGTTCTCAAAATCTGCGTCGATATCGAAACCATTAGAAAAATTGTAGGACAAGTTTTACAATTAAGACGTAAAACAACGTTCGCAAAAGTATTAAAAAATTATAAAACTGGATTGTTAAAATTCAATAATATTTTTTTTTTGTTACGTTGTTTAATGATTAATTCATTAGTATTATTATTATTATTGTTAATTTTGTGGGAAATTTATAGTAATATTTTTTTGCCATATTCTATTGTATACATTTACGTAGAAAGCAAAAATCTAGTTTTATTTTGAATAAAACATCCTCTAAACAACTACATCTTAAGGATGTGAAGCATAATTAATGGATCAAACGACTTACCTGAAGGAAGTTCAATTCTAATTATGCGAGCATCCTTGTTAGTGGAAATAAAGTCCCACTTCCACCATATTTCTTTATATTATTTTTAACCTCAAACTCCTAGGCTCCACAACAGGTAATGAGTAATTTAGGTAGGCAGCGGTGGGGAGTGGCATGAAATTTTAAAACATGTGGGTCAGCGGCGTAACATAGGTATACTCCATATGGTTATCTTTATTTCCACTAACAAGGATGTGAAGCATAATTAGGATCGAACTTCCTTCAGGTAAGTCGTTTGATCCATTAATTTTAACACTGTCTATTATTTTGAAACCGTAGTATAGATTGACATTTTTATTATTTATTATCGTAAAAACTATAAATAATAAAAAAATTGAACCTTGATAAAATTTAAAGTTTCATCTTAATCCTTCGTGTTTTATTTATAATGAAATTTCATGAAAAAATAAAAAGTTTAAATGTTTAGTAATTTAAAAGTACTAAAATGTATTTTTTCTCAAATCACCTATTTCAAAGATATCTTCCGCTTAACTGTTTTCGCAAAGCGTTTTTAAATAGTTACCTACGTGCCATTCCTTAAAGATAGAAGCGTCAATTCAAAAAATGGCGTGATTTTAATAATAACATTTTGAATCGTTTCGGTAATTTCCATAAATCATTAACAAATTAAATATTAATTAATATTTTTCTAGAAAATATTCATATAATTTATTAAAAAAGCATATACCAAGAATGTCAGTTCATTAAACTTATTAAATATCTAGTAGTACTCATTATAACAATATTTATATCTTTATAAGGATTTACATATAGGTAAATTTAAGTTTAGCTTTGTGAATTAGACTCTAATATTCTTAAATACAATAAATAAGTACCTTCAAATTCTTTTTTTTCTTTCCTTTTTTGAATCTTATAATTTATTTATATTTTTTGTGCTAAATAGCAATGTGTCCAAATTGTTCATTAAGTAATAATAAAAATTTGAAGGCGTATATATAGGTGTTAAAAAGCATGTGATGACTATATTCCAAATGATACACATATTATAAAATTAACTTTTTCTTTATTGTGGGATAGAAACACAATTGTTATTCAGATTACCTATTATTATCATCAACACTCAAATTAGTGTAATATGAGACTAAATGCCAATTATTAATAAAAGTCACCTTTTAACAGTAATTCGCAATTTCCCAGAAGCACCACAAAAAAAAATAAACACATTAAACAATAAAACAAGTTAACAAAAATTATTAGTAAGTACAAAAAATGACATTTTTCAACAAATATAGATTTACCTTTTTAGAAATTCTTTCAGAAAAATATGTAGCTGTTATAAACATAAACATGTACAAATCTTCAAATAAAAAATAACAGCACAAATGTTAAAAATGCTATGAAATTGTTAGGTAGAAGTTAGTAGGTATAAGTAAAAAATGCCCAAAAGCCAGTCATTACGTAATTTTGATTAATACCCCGCAACAAACAATGATTGTTAATAACGATATTCAAAAAACATGCAATATTGAAAATTATCCACATTATATTTGTACACAAAACAAACACATTAGCTCACCTGTACAATATGCCTACGTTTTTACCATTTCCAAAAAGGCTACTTATCAAAAAACATGCTTAAATTAAATTACAAAAATAATGGCACTGCTGTAAAAAATTCTATACATATATTTATGACACAATTTTTACTATACCTAATGTAAATATTTAATTTATTTGTACCTATTTTACCGTGTTTGGTTGGTGTTTGGAATTAGGTACATAACACCATTTCTCCCATTATTTACACATCTTTAATTTAAAATAATTATAGAGAGTGGACACACAAAAACAGATTTTCATTCAATTTACAAATATTTAGAGTTTACATAAAAAAAGTAGATAATTATAGCTGCATTACAAAATAATAATTTGTTGCTACAACTCGTTACACATTTTGTGTTCTTTAATATTATTAAATAGACTACTCACAGTTATTGCCAGAATGTGAGCAAACTTAATCGCGATTCAAATTTATTTTCCAGCGCTGTATAAGTCAAGGGCGATTCCAGAGAGGAAGAGGTGGGCATAGATGCCACCCCAAGTAACATTTTTAGATTTATCAAAGTATACAAGGTAACCATAAAACCCTTTTTTAAGACACTGATGAAACTTTTGAATCCCCGAGATAGCCTTAGGGCTGCTATAAATCTGATTTAAGAGTAAAAGGGAGAATCCTATAACGGTTTTTAGGAGTATTTTTAAAACAATATTTTAAGACTAATTAGACTTAACACAAAGTCCGTAAGAGTATATTAAGAATTTTATTAAACCATTTTTAAATCTTTTTTAAGATTATGATAAGTGGGATAGGCATAAAAACTCTACAAAACTAATCAGTTTTAAGAGAATAAAATTTTAAACTGTTTTAGCTTTATTGTTTTATCATACTCTCTGACAGAATGATTTTGCAAACATGTTGGGAAGACTGCCATATTAGAAATTAATTATTATATAGTGTATGTTTAATTTGTTTAGTTACACTTGTTATTTCTTTAATTTTCAAACACACACCAAAGTACTGTTAAAAGTGGGCAAGGTGGGTCGTAATAAATGATGGGCCTTACAATATATGAAATATACGTGAGAAACGATTATTATATGGATTCTAATCTATTTAGCGAAAGTTATTTAATAGAAAATAACATTGTAAATATTGAATAAATAGCACTATAAAATGATTACATTTGTCTTCGATATGTTTTTCATATAAAATATCACATTTTGTGTTTTTCAAATTATTTCATGGAAGTGACTATTTAACCGACAATATAAATCCCATTGTAGATTTGTCTTTGCATGGATACTTGTCATCGTCAGAAAACCATTTTCAATTTCGCATACTACCTACTGGATTATCAGAAACAAACTTTGTGTTTAATCATAAATTACTTTAGGCGAGGCAAGAGTTGTATAACATTATATCATAGTATAATCCAGTATAAATTACATTTATATACCCTTAAACACAGTAAACGCAATCATAAATAAGAAATCTACTGTCATTGACACAATGTTGTCATTGACACACTATCACTGTCTTTGGTACACAAAATATGTCATTAATAAAATCGAAAGATTTTAGAATTATTTGCACTTTGACCATAATTTATTTGAATATCCTTTAGATACAGGTCTGGTAGACAGGTACCAGTTTACATGATATGTGGTTAAACAGCCACTGCCATATTTAAAATGGAGGATTTTCTCATTGTGTTCTATCTTTACCTAAAAACGGACATTAGCTCATAAAACTTATAAAGCAAAATAAAAATACTTTTTAGGACTTTCCAGTTTTATAGTCTATTTTTATGTATGAGAGAGTATTAAAATAATAAAGCGTTCGTAATCCATAGGCGTACCACTTCTTTTAGTAGACAGTTAAAATATTTTTTGAAGTTATTCCTCGAGTATACACTTATATTTTCACCTAATTAACCTGCTTATAACTTCTAAACAGCTGAAGGTAAAAAAGTGCAATTTTTTCTAAAATGTTTTATTTTTCCACAAGATATGTTAAGAACATTGTGTCAAACGGGTTATGTAGGTATAAGGGTTTAAACTTTGACTTTTAAACAACGTTACGTTCATAAATAATAATTTTAATATAAAAACTACTTCTTACCTACAAATCCAAATCAGAATCGAAATCAGAAAATGAACTGTCGCAACCAATATTTACAATGAGTGGATCGATCATTTCATCAGTAATATTGTCCAACTTCCACAGTTTCTCTTCTTCTTTAATCGTATGATTTACTGCCTTTTCCCAGTTTTCAGGCTTCACATTATTTACAGCCTCAAAAAACAACTGTTTAACATCACTCATTTTAAAAGAATTATTTTTTCTTGAAACTTCTCCCTTTATCTGTGCCCATATCAGTTCAATCTGGTTTACTTCGCAATGATATGGTGGTGATCTAACCACCGTCATCCCACGATTTTTGCAATTTCATCAATTTCATATTTTTTGAATTTCTCTTTATGAAGGGAACACAAATGATACAGTTCTTTTCTAACAGAACCGGGATGGAACTTAATATTCTTTGAATTTAGCCAATTCTGTAAATCTTTATTTAACCACTTGGTTGTGGGCATTTTTTCTATAAGTCTCGAGTGATAACTTACATTATCCATTACTATTATACAGTTCTGAGGAAGAAGATCTATAATTTGTTCGAACCACTCTTTAAAGACATCAGCATTCATGTCCTCATGGTAGTCACCGGTACGAGTAGATTCAAAAGTCAATAAACCACCTTTAACAAAACCGTTTGAACTACCGATGTGTACTATTATTAGTCTGCGCCCCTTTCCTGATGGTGGATTTAAACCAGTATATAAATTATTTAAAAAAGCCTGTCTTCGACTTGTAACAGTTTCATTTTGCCAAAATTTATTTGGTTTATGTCCCTCGTTGATCCATGTTTCATCTAAATAAAATATATTTCTTCTTTGGTTTCTCATTTCTTTTATAGTCCTTAGGTAATTTCTTCTCCATACTACAATATCGCTTCTTTCTATTAAAATAGACTTTCTGGAATGCTTTTTCCATAGAAAACCTATTTCTTTTAAAAGTCTCCATAGTGTGCTTCGACTCATTTCAGGGTAATCCTTATCAACTCGAACCGTGGCAAGAACTTTGTCTACTGTCGGAAATTTTTTTCTGAAGAAGAACGCATGCACTTTCCTTCGAAGTCTTTCTTTCAAAAGATTTTCTAATTGAAATTTTGGTTTTCCTGGAGCTTTACGTGCTGTTTGAAACTCGCCACATTTCTCTTCTTTAACAACTCTGTAAATCGTAGATTTCCCAACACCAAGCGTACTACTAACTAATTCCACTGTGTCATCAACACTTTTACATAAATGTTTGTCTGTAAATGATTTAAAACAATTAAATATTAATGTTTTTTTCATTAACTGTTAAAGGACCGATTTTTTGTCGTTTACGCGGCCCTTCCAAATTTTCCATGATCACACTAGAATTCACACTGCACCTTGCAAGTTGCAACTAAACGACATTTAGTAAACTGTCAAGAATACACAACTTGGACCTCCTTACTAAATGGAAAACCTATAATCGCATTTTCGGTGAAATTTGTTGGGAAGGTATTTATCTACTTATAATTTGATTACTGTAAGAAATTCTTGAAATTAAAATAAAACAAAATTGGCAAATAGGTACTTATTGAAAATAATCTTAAGATACGGCTATGTAATCTTTAATACACAGGGCTTTTGGCCTGTCCAAACCTTTTTCTATTGTTCTGTACAGCTTATGTTTATAAAGGACCAATAAAAGATCTAAAACTTGTAATAGCTCAGGTACATTTATTACAATTTTAGGAAATATTTAGATTATTCTGTAAAAATATTTAAAATGACCGTACTAAGTTTTGCATTAGAAATGCTGTTTTATTACTCTCTCATACATAAAAATAGACTATAAAAAGCTCCTGTTACACTTTTTAAGATTTTAGGGATGGCGCCATCCTTGCCTAGGGGGCTGCACATGATTTCTCTACCCTGTATACGTAAAATTAATAATATTTATAATATCAAGGTGATTCACAAATGTATGACGGTAGCTTTTTGCAAACTCTCACTAATTCAACTCTGACGCCGGGAAGCGTATTTTCAAAAAGTATTACTTAATATAGTATTTTGGTGACAAAATATTATACAGTACATATTTCTTATACAGGGTGTATTATATAAAGAACTACAACATCCAATAATTTAAAATTCTGTATTTATTAATTGATTTTTGGGAATTTAAGTTGTTTAAATTGATAAAAATCTGTATTGAGTGGTCCACTCATTCTAATCGGTTTTTTAAAAGATCAATGTCCATCAACTTTTACTGAGGATGTTCTATAATTTTTCTCGAAGTACCCAAAATTACAATAAACAATATTTATCGTCACTCATCAGATACAGGGTGTCAATTTAAAAACATCATTGGCAATATCTCCCTAATATAAAGAATATAAAAAATTGCTTAGGACAGGTAGATTTTTATTCCAAGAGGTACACTTTTCTATCATATTCTCAAATGTCATCACACTAATCAATACAATTTAAATATAATAGTATGACAATCCATTGAAAAGGTACAATATAATGGAAAATTCATTAATATGACTGTCCATTGTGGTATTTTAGCGCCCTTTAGCAAGATAAAAGACTGTTACGTATAGTAAAATGTTACACTTTACACATAACCGTTTTTTTTATCCTTGAGGGTGCTAAACTCAAAAGTAAGAGTCATATTGCTTAATTATCCATAAAATTCCCTTTTTAATAATGTGTTATACTTAATACTTTTCCTATTTAAATGTTATACTTAAACTTTTCCTATTTAAATTGGTTAGTGTGATGAAGAGGAATAAAAATCTACCCCTCCTTTAAGCAATGTTTGATACTTTTTTACTAGAAAAAATTGCCAATGAATACCCTCTATTTAAAAATAAAATTTAAATGACAATTATAAATATATTCAGAAGGGTAAAATTATTACAGTTTAAAGCTATAGTTACTTACAAATTAGGCATTAAGCCTTTTTACCCTTCTCTATATACAAATTCCATTGTAGTCGAATATTGAAATTTCTGCTCTCCTCATAATAAAACAATTTTAATTTCAATCAAATTACTTTTTTAAACGATTTAATCTTTTGAGTTTATTTAATTTTTTTGGTAGTCATACATATAAAAATATTTATTAATATTGTTCACAATATATTTTCCAATCAAATCGTTTTTTCTTCAATACGTTTGTATAAAAATAAAAATAGCTTTTAAGATATTCGAGTTTCGCGCAATTACAGATATGTCATTTATTTAAAATTCCGCCTAAAATTGTGACGAAAACTGGTATGGACGGTCAAAAAGCCGCCAGTTTGAAACATTTAAAATTGCAAGTCCTAATAACAGGACGAATAAAAATCCCGCGATTACCAAACGTGACATTTATGCGCGGGATTCATTGCAGACCCCGAAGGGCAATTAAAATCTCTAGAAAATAAGTCCATGTTGGATAAAGGTCCATTGACTCTAAATTTATCCGGAACGTGTTCATCCGTGATGATCATTTGCTGTAACTCCTCTTTTCTAGTTTGCGAACACCAAATACTCGCCGCTGATATCCAAAACATTTGCCTGTCGGTGTAATTAAGTCCGGGTAAAAATGGTTCCGCTGCATTTCTGCCGACCCATCTTTCGTAGGCCATGTAGGCTTCTTTGATCCCTCCGTTGTCCGCTATATTTTCACCTTGGGTGTTAATTCCATTTAACTGGAAAGGAATAGTTAAAGCCTTTTGTTAGTATCGGTGCCGGTGGCGCGCCATGCTGTAGTGATTTGGGTGGATGATTCACGATTCAAAGGCTATCAAGGCTTACGTATTTTTTTTATAAATTTGCCCATTGTTAATAGTTTAAATCAGGCATATGGGCAACCTTTTTATGTAGGGGGTCAAATAAAAGTGGAATGCCAAAGAAGACAGCAGAGCACCTTAATTTTTGTAAAAAACGAGTAGCATAATTTTTTGAATTGAGCCTTAAAATAGCCTTTAAGCAAAGAGTATAGTTAACACAAGAAATCGCACTCAAATGTCAATCGATCTGAAAGTCTGTGACCTTGAATATTTAAAATGTTTTCGCGGGTAAATGTATCTAATCTAATATAACCTAACTTCTTGATCATTTCTCTTTTTGGTACAAACATTTATTTATGATCTAATTTTGTTATAGATCTGTACAAACTACATCATGAAGGTCTGTGGAATGAAAAACTACAAAAATATTAAGGGTGAGATTACAGAACGTCTGTAACTTTGCAGATCTGCAAATATGGCGGCAACTTTGCAGATTTGCAAATATGGCGGACTTACAGATGAAAGTTTCCAAAAAATATCTGCAAATTCGCAATATTTATTACCCCTAACAACACTAAATCCAAATCCACCCTTAAGAAGGTTAGAATAACATCCTACAACCATGAAGTCTTCTGTTTCTTTTGATTGAATACAGTTCATGGTGTCAGATTATCGATTTTTTAAACATAGTAATGGATTTGGGTTTAGTGTTGTTGGGGATAATAAACCACAATAATATTGCGAATTTGCAGACCTTTTTTGGAATACAAAAACTTGATACATGCACATGTAAGTCCGCCATATTTGCAGATCTGCAAAGTTGCCGCCATATATTTGCAGATCTGCAAAGTTGCAGACGTTCTGTAATCTCACTCTAAACAATTTTCTAGATGTTATTTTTCTCATGTGACAGCAACCAACGTTCCGATTGGTGACGCCAGACCTGTCAAAAATACTCCATACCAATAGAGAGGAGACATCGAGGTCAACATTATTTTAAAAACCACACTATTTTGTCTTCAAGTGGCTTAAAATCTGAATATTTTTTACTTTTAGATGTCATTTTTCTCATGTGTTAGCAACTAAAGTGCCGATTGGTGACCCCAGACTTGTCAAAAATACCTCAGACCAATAGGAAAGAGGTGCCGGGGTCATTGAGATTTGAGCCAGAATTTATAATTCTTTATACAGAAACAACGTAGTTAATAGTGATGGTGGGTGAGGTTTTGCGGATTTTTCTCGCCTTTAAGCCAATCATCTTTAAGTAGCCCTGGAGCGCCACGGCAAATAATAAATTATTAAGCCGTTCTTTCCCCATACAAACTCAGTCGACTTCAAGGGTTAAAATTCACTTGTAAGGGGGTGAATTCACTTGACGGCTCTACTACCATTGACACTTTTCAAGATTAATTATGTTAAATCAATCATTTACAGTTTTTTTGAGTACTGTCCATATTCCGCAAACAAGCGAGGAGAGTAACGTATTACAACAAAAGTATAGTCAAAATACGAAACAAAACACTACTTCCATCACAACACTTCATCAAAAACTGAAGCATGACGATATTGAATTTATAGCATTGAGATGAGAATAAAAACTTTGTACCGATTTAAGCGGTATCTAATGGCAATTATAGAAAGTACAGATGTGACACTCTATGATCTGTAATGTGCCAATCACTCAAAAATTGAATTTTTTTTTGACTTATGACGTTCTTGCAGAAAATGAGCGATATATTTAGGCTCTACAGACCAAATTCTGCGACAACCGCGAATACTGTTTATAGTGTAACATACATACATGTTTAGACTAACGCGAATTTTATCGCTATAGAATTAATTGTATGCTATTTTATTAATTCTCGTCATGGTCGATTGTTTAGTAAATCTAATTATGGAAAATTTCATTCAGTATGAAAAAATTTTAATTGGTATATTACTATATCTCCTTTTAATGATTTCTATTTAAACTTAACAAATTTTTTAATGCTTCTTTCCCTATTAAAAATATAAAAATTAAGCAAAGAAAGACTTGGATTACAGCTTTTTTATAATGTTCATTAAAAAATATGAGATCTCTCAATTATATAAAAAAAATTACACAAACAGAATTATTTTCAAACTACTATTATCGCAATAGAACTTTATATATAGAACACTTATTAGAAAAGCTAAAGAAATGTATTATCATACAAGAATTGAGAGCTCAAAAAAAGGCAAAGGAAACTTATGGTCTATTATTAATGAATTGAGAGGAAAAAGTACCCATAAATCATGCAATACAAATATAAATCCTTTCAATACATTTTATTGCAATATCGATGAAAATGCAACAAAAAATCTAAATAGAACAATTGACCTATTGGATTTTGTAAAATCGTCACCAATTAAATACTCATTTTTCTTAAGAGAAACAAATTCGTTAGAAATATTAAAAGTTTGTAATGACATACACAACAAAACTGCATCAGGATATGATGAAATGTCAGTATGTTACATATAAGCAAAAACATAGTTGGTACCACTGTTAAGTACCTAGTGCGTATGCACTCATTTCTCCTAAACGAGGTCAGGGGTGGGAAACTGGTATGCGCAACGAGGTACAACCTCAACGACTCTCTCGTGTGTCAGCTCTCGAACCGTAAACGTATGTCGCGGAGTAAAAGTTAAGTAATGTAGAAACTGCTGTGATATTAGAATAATAAACTCTGTGATCCCAGTGTTAGTGTTTGCTATTCCTTCCCAAGCTTCACGAATCCACAAATGCAACAATGGCGACGAGAATGGGATAATAAATTTGAAAAATTTAATTAAAAATAATTCGGGAAGCTTGGGAAGGAATAGCAAACACTAACACTGGGATCACAGAGTTTATTATTCTAATATCACAGCAGTTTGTACATTACTTAACTTTTACTCCGCCACATACGTTTACGGTTCGAGAGCTGACACACGAGAGAGTCGTTGAGGTTTGTACCTCGTATAGGAGAAATGAGTGCATGTGCACTAGGTACCTAACAGTGGTACCAACTATGTTTTTGCTTATATGTAACAGTAAAAATATTTCAAAACTTACCTACCTCTGCATTAGACATTTTCCCCATTTTAATAAATAAAAGTTTTAATGAAGGTACTTTTCCTCCTTTTCTTAAAACGAGTGTTGTGGTTCCATTATACCGGGTGTTCAAATTAAAGTGTTACAGCTAAATACCGCCTTTTATAAAAAAAAAACGTTTCAGACAAAAGTTTTATAGTTTTGTGGGCAAAAAATTTTGGCTAAAATCGTTGTTTATAGCTAACCATAATATGGCCAACTTTTTTTTCGCCCAACAAAATTTTTAAGTAGCTGTTACTCAAAAAGTAAAAGTCCAATAAAAAAAATATTTCCATCAAAAGTTTCTTATTTTTTTATGTACTTTAAGAATATGTAAAAGAAAAATGGGATTCCCATTTAAAAAAACAAAGTTCACCTCGATATGGCCATATTATGGTCAGCTATAAAAAAATGAATTTAGCCAAACTTTTGTCTGAAACTTTTTTTCTAAAATGCATATTTTCGGCGGTATTTAACTGTAACACTTTAATTTGAACACCCAATATAAGGGAGGAGACTTAACTGAGCCGTCTAATTTTAGACCCATATCTCTAATTCCGACACTGGGAAAAATTATTGAGAAACTTGCAAAAACTCGACTAGTTAGATATCTAGACCAAAATAATAAACTGGACACAACAAAAACATATCGGATGCTGTCTCTTCTTGTATGAAATTAGCCTATGCTAGTATAAATTTCAACGAGGCCGTAGCTGCAGTATTTTTTGATCCGATTAAAGTTTTTGACTGCTGCGAAAGCTTGAAGTTTATGGCCTTGAGTTGGATGAAATCCTACCTTTTAGGTCGTAAACAGTTAGTCCGAACTGTTTCAAATTCGAAAACAAGTGAGATAAAATGGGGTGTCCCTCAAGGTTCTGTTCTTGGGACCACCCTGTTTTTAATTTATATTAATGATTTAGGTAAGTTAAATATCTCAGGAAGTTTCACTCTATTTGCTGATGATACTACTTTCTTGTGAAATAATAAAGACGTCAATATTCTTTATGCAAATATTAGTAATGACCTCAAATCCTTTAAAACATGGTGCACGGCAAATTTTCTGTCATTAAATTTTAAGAAAACAAAAATACTAACCTTTAAATGTAATTTTCCTGATATTTCAATAGATATGGGTACTGTCGAAGCCATAGACTACAAAATTTTTGGGTTTAAATATCAACACGGATTTGAAATTCAAATCTCATGTGGAACCTTTTATAAAAAAACTCGCATCGGATGTTATACCATTAGAACTACCTCTCATAAATTAGGAGTTTGTGCAGCAAAAACTGCATATTATGCGTTAGTTGACTCCAATTTACGTTATGCTATTCAGTCAAGTTATTTGGTAGAGTCTTTATAATGCAGAAACAGGCAATTAGGTTCTTACACAGATTAGTTTCATGTAGACCGCTGGTTTTAAAACAAATATTAACATTAACTTCATTATTTATCTTAGAAACTTGTTGCATGATCTATAAGAACAAGTCGAAATATAAATCGAATATATCCTGTGTAACTCGCCAAACGGGTAACTTGAAGTTGCCTATTCCCAAAACTGAACTAATAAGAGGCTCTTTTATATACAATGGTATCAAGATGTACAACAGGCTATCACATACTTTGACAGATGTTGAGTCGCAGAATTGTTTTAGAAAGCTGCTCAGGAGATTTTTGTTAACTAAACCTTATTATGATATTACAGAATTTTATAATGACGAGACACTTGTGATATGTGTTTTATTTTGTTTTGTTCTATTTTATTTTAGATGTATGCGTTAATGTTAATTTATAATAATGTTTGTTTATATTTTATTAACTATTTATTTATTTGCGTTTTATATAACAATATTGTGTTTGTCAATAAGTATTTTAACTTGGACAATAAACATATGATCTCTCTTTCTCTCTCTCTAACTATTTTACTCATAATTTTTCGTCTCTGATTCACAGAGATCATTCGTATTGGCCTGGTAGAATATTAGTTGATATATGGTTCAAACATATTCTAATTATTAAAATATTAAGTGCTCTGCTGCGCCTTTTTTGACATAGGAAGAATGCTGACAGAGTTGATACATACACTATAAAATACCTGCAATTAAAAAATATACTCTAGATTCAATCGTACCCTTCAAGCAATGCCATAACAGCGTTCTTCATACATACCATTACTGTCTATTATTTCTTGATTCAACTATAGTATTTTTTAATATAGCAGTACAACTTTAAACTACCTGGTACACTCATTTTAATATTAATCATATCCAATTCATTTTTTTATAAATACTACTTATCCAAGATACAAACAACTGATAACACGATTCTGTATCAGTTGTTTTTATTTATTTCAAAACCTTTTCTAAAATCTACACTTAATAAAATTTATTTAACATCAATCCAGACATTTTTAAAAAGAATTTATTCCCTCACACCCTTTATAAATATTTACATAACTGCCTACCACCACCGAATATACCGTAGCGTTGGTTATAAGAATAGCGACGCAACTTAAAAGTTGCTATTTTCGAACTTATTTTGAAAATGTATAGCAATATCTGCATAGTTTAATAATGTTCAAAAATAGTTGTGTCGTTCTTCCCGTACTACAAATTCGGGAGTTTATGATAATGAAGAGTAACACAAATCGACTTGTTAAATTTCTAAGAATATTTTTTCAACAGTGACACAAGTCAAATTAGGACATTCTTGTTGAAAAGATGTTATTATCAATATGGTGAAAAATATACTCATCTGAAAGATTGTCATAACTCAATGTAATATTTTTGTTTTTTTCTGAATTTTATCAAAACAAACTTGTTATTATTTAAATACAAAGTGAACACTAATGTTTATTCCCAAAAAATATTTAAACATTTTTAAAAAGCCAGAAAACAAAAAATTTTTTGTGTTGCGCCACTATTCTTGTGTACCGACGAATATATACCCATAAAATTGTAATACTTACGTTTAAACCGAGTTCCGGGACACTGTAATTTGCATACTGATCGATGATGCATTGGGCTTTTTCGACGAATCGTTTTTTCGTTATTTCCTGCCACCAATCGACTAGATTACCATTTTTGTCGAACTGTCTACCTTGGTCATCGAAGCCGTGGGTGATTTCGTGACCGATCACGAAGCCGATAGCTCCGTAATTCATGTAACGTGGTCTGTCAGCGTTGAAAAAAGCACCCTGTAGAATACCGGCTGGGAATTCTAAAAATTAAATATAAAATTCTTGATATGCTGGTTATACTATAATTCAGGCCACAGTTATAATTCGGTACATATATGAGTCCAAACAATCATAATGATTTAAAAAAATTCATTAGTTTTGGCTCTACAATACGAGACGATACCAGTAGCCCACCATCCCAACAAACAATAAATTGCCGGAATATTGCTGGCCTTCTGCTGTAATTGAAGGTAAAATGAATGCGACGATTAAAAGATAAAAGCCTACTTTTAGCCTTTCGATAGTCGCCCAGCATTATGTTGCTTGATGATGGCCTTATGAAGGGTAAGTAGCTGTATTGGGTAAAAGCATATTATAGTCACCGATGATCGTTTGTTACATACTCAACGAGTGGACATGTACTATGAGGCCAGCCATCTCGCATTGCTGGTATTCACTATTCAGTATTCATTGTATTTTTTACTTTTACATGTTAATTTAGAATACTTTATGAATAATTTTTTTGAAGAATACATTTTTCTGTATTATTATATTATATAGTTGAATTAAATAAAATGTTTACAATATTCTACATTGAAATGCCTTCTCTTTTTGTATTTAGAATAGAATTTATAGTTCAAACGATACTATCGAATATATCCTGTCTGGTCATATGCCTGACACATGACCTTTATTCAGCAGTCAGTATTAATATGGTAAAAGGCCAGCAATTTTTCCGTTAACTTCCCATCAATAGGCCATTAATTGCCAATATATTTATTTTTAGACATTAAAGGGAAAATGAAGGGAACTGGATTTAATGGCTAAGTGACTTCAGCCCGAGTGTCGGCCGTAGTGACCTATATATGCCGGCCTTTTAATTATAAAAGTTAAATAGCCATCTTTACAACTGGAGGGTAACAGTGATTGGGCCTTTTATTACCCTGCAAAAAATGTTTGCTGGGATGTATGACTGCAATTTTTAATACTTACGAATACTGTTTTCAATTGAGGAATAATAAGCGTTGACGACAGCAGGCCTTCCATGAGTGATCCAGTCGGTTTTGTTTACAGGTTGTCTCAAACGTTTGAATGAAAATCTTGTGCCAAATAATGTGAGATTCAAAACAGACTTCAGGTATTTTTCCGAACTAATTTCCAACTGAAAATGAAAAGAAAACCACATGCAATAAATACAATTTACAGAAATCTACGAAAATCTACCCAAAAAAAAATTGTCTACTTGTGCTGCGTTTGAAAAGTACCTGTTTTGTTTTTACTCGAGACCGCTCTTTTTTCTCCGTTTGCTCCATTGATATGGTTTGCTCGATATCACGTAACCAAAAAACCTACTTGCTCTGTTCGAGGAGGTACATTTCAAACGTAGTATAGAACTAGCTAAAAAATCTGAAATCTACTTAAAAAAGTAGAAATCTACTAAATGTGGCAACGCTGCACAGCTATTTATAGTTCGCTTTGCATCTAGTAGACCAGTAAATAAAATAGAGACACATAAATAGTACAATTTAACATTAATAGCAATGTAAAATTAATTTACCGGCCTATAAATAGTGCTTTGCTTGATGCGAGTTATAGGAATTAGGTTCTTGCGCTGTTGCCAAACTGTTTAAAATTACTGACTTCTCCCGAAATTTGACTTTTCTTGCTGCTAAAGTCTCTCAATTCGAATAAACTAAAACCAGTTTTTCGCGATTTTCTTACTAACTTTCGTATAGTATAAAAGATAATAGTATTAAGCATGGAATTTTTAAAAATTGCATTGTTAGTAGTGCTCAAATAAAGTAATCTTTATTATTTTCGATACTATTTTAAAATCACAAAACGAGCAACCTCCCCTCTTAAAACTTACTATTTTAGCTAAAGGAAATACGAATTATTTTACTTACTCCATCGTAAAATTCGATCAATTTTTGATCATCCAACAATTCATCCGGGTAAGCGATATGCGTCGTCATAGATTTCGCCTTATCCAAAGCGTTCATTCTGGTTTCATCGTCCATCCAATCGACCACTTTGAGAATCTCTTCGAACTGCGATCGAATGTCCTTCACCATTTCTTGAGCGTTCTTTCTAGCTTGTTCGTTGAAGTATTTTCTGACGTAGAGGGCGCCAGCGGCTATAGACAAACTAATCATATTTTGTTGTTTAAAATTAAAAGTTCCATAATGTACTATGATTAATTCTTACCTTCCTGAGGTAATGTCAATGCATTCCTTCCATCTGGGTTCCCGTTCGGTCTTGCCAGTAATTACAGACGTGTAATCTAATTGTCTTTTTCTGAGTCGATCTGTTAGATACGATACAGAATTAGCTGCTGCTCTCCACATGACGTAGTTAGCTTGCACTCTAAAATGGCGAAAAAAGAAATCGATATTAATAGTTCAATCAAATAGACCTTCATATCAAAATTTTGGAATATATATATAGGAATTTTTGATATAAGTTACTTTCGAGTTTTAGAAAACGATATGCGAAAGAAATTTGTTTTTCAGGCACCGAGAAATTGTGTTTTTTAGGGTTATTTGAAAACGGTAGGTGCTATAAAAAAAAGTTCGTAATAAAAATTGTAAAGCATAAAGTTTTACATAAAAATGATATTTGGAATTTTTTGCTATTATTAAAATTAATAGAGTTATGACGGTTAGAAGTTAAGGGAAGATATATATGACTTTAAATAATCATACATAGCTGAAAATTCGATGAATTTTTAGTTTATTTTTTATATTTGCTCTGAAAAATATAAACTTTCTTTTCAAAAAAGAATCAAATACAAAATCTGTATCATTAAATAATATTTTTATTAAAAAAATATCAACATGTAAAACAAAGTTAAATTGACACTATATGAAATAACAAACAGTATGAAAAATTATCCAAGTCATCAATTAGATAATTATGATTGTAGGCAATAGATTTTCAAAGTTACAAAAATTTAATTATTTATACATTCAGGTTTAAATGCATTTCTGAATAAATAGAAAGAAAATCATTGAACTTACCTTTTGGGAGTCTTCTCCACCAACAATTCAAAAGACTTCAAGTAAGAAGGAACATTTACAATAATCAATTCACCAGTTTCGACATGAGTATCAGGAGCAAGAAGGTTATTGATATATTCGACCCATGGGATACTCGGGAATTTTTCTTGGAGCTGTTCAATAGACATGGGATTGTACAAAGCGGTCATGTTACGCCTTTTTTCGCTAGGTAGCGATATCTAGAATAACAATAATAACGAAAATAAGATAAGATAATTAAGATAATTAAGATAATTAAGATAATTAAGATAATTAAGATAATTAAGATAATTAAGATAATTAAGATAATTAAGATAATTAAGATAATTAAGATAATTAAGATAATTAAGATAATTAAGATAATTAAGATAATTAAGATAATTAAGATAATTAAGATAATTAAGATAATTAAGATAATTAAGATAATTAAGATAATTAAGATAATTAAGATAATTAAGATAATTAAGATAATTAAGATAATTAAGATAATTAAGATAATTAAGATAATTAAGATAATTAAGATAATTAAGATAATTAAGATAATTAAGATAATTAAGATAATTAAGATAATTAAGATAATTAAGATAATTAAGATAATTAAGATAATTAAGATAATTAAGATAATTAAGATAATTAAGATAATTAAGATAATTAAGATAATTAAGATAATTAAGATAATTAAGATAATTAAGATAATTAAGATAATTAAGATAATTAAGATAATTAAGATAATTAAGATAATTAAGATAATTAAGATAATTAAGATAATTAAGATAATTAAGATAATTAAGATAATTAAGATAATTAAGATAATTAAGATAATTAAGATAATTAAGATAATTAAGATAATTAAGATAATTAAGATAATTAAGATAATTAAGATAATTAAGATAATTAAGATAATTAAGATAATTAAGATAATTAAGATAATTAAGATAATTAAGATAATTAAGATAATTAAGATAATTAAGATAATTAAGATAATTAAGATAATTAAGATAATTAAGATAATTAAGATAATTAAGATAATTAAGATAATTAAGATAATTAAGATAATTAAGATAATTAAGATAATTAAGATAATTAAGATAATTAAGATAATTAAGATAATTAAGATAATTAAGATAATTAAGATAATTAAGATAATTAAGATAATTAAGATAATTAAGATAATTAAGATAATTAAGATAATTAAGATAATTAAGATAATTAAGATAATTAAGATAATTAAGATAATTAAGATAATTAAGATAATTAAGATAATTAAGATAATTAAGATAATTAAGATAATTAAGATAATTAAGATAATTAAGATAATTAAGATAATTAAGATAATTAAGATAATTAAGATAATTAAGATAATTAAGATAATTAAGATAATTAAGATAATTAAGATAATTAAGATAATTAAGATAATTAAGATAATTAAGATAATTAAGATAATTAAGATAATTAAGATAATTAAGATAATTAAGATAATTAAGATAATTAAGATAATTAAGATAATTAAGATAATTAAGATAATTAAGATAATTAAGATAATTAAGATAATTAAGATAATTAAGATAATTAAGATAATTAAGATAATTAAGATAATTAAGATAATTAAGATAATTAAGATAATTAAGATAATTAAGATAATTAAGATAATTAAGATAATTAAGATAATTAAGATAATTAAGATAATTAAGATAATTAAGATAATTAAGATAATTAAGATAATTAAGATAATTAAGATAATTAAGATAATTAAGATAATTAAGATAATTAAGATAATTAAGATAATAGAGATAATTAAGATAATTAAGATAATTAAGATACTTAAGATAATTAAGATAATTAAGATAATTAAGATAATTAAGATAATTAAGATAATTAAGATAATTAAGATAATTAAGATAATTAAGATAATTAAGATAATTAAGATAATTAAGATAATTAAGATAATTAAGATAATTAAGATAATTAAGATAATTAAGATAATTAAGATAATTAAGATAATTAAGATAATTAAGATAATTAAGATAATTAAGATAATTAAGATAATTAAGATAATTAAGATAATTAAGATAATTAAGATAATTAAGATAATTAAGATAATTAAGATAATTAAGATAATTAAGATAATTAAGATAATTAAGATAATTAAGATAATTAAGATAATTAAGATAATTAAGATAATTAAGATAATTAAGATAATTAAGATAATTAAGATAATTAAGATAATTAAGATAATTAAGATAATTAAGATAATTAAGATAATTAAGATAATTAAGATAATTAAGATAATTAAGATAATTAAGATAATTAAGATAATTAAGATAATTAAGATAATTAAGATAATTAAGATAATTAAGATAATTAAGATAATTAAGATAATTAAGATAATTAAGATAATTAAGATAATTAAGATAATTAAGATAATTAAGATAATTAAGATAATTAAGATAATTAAGATAATTAAGATAATTAAGATAATTAAGATAATTAAGATAATTAAGATAATTAAGATAATTAAGATAATTAAGATAATTAAGATAATTAAGATAATTAAGATAATTAAGATAATTAAGATAATTAAGATAATTAAGATAATTAAGATAATTAAGATAATTAAGATAATTAAGATAATTAAGATAATTAAGATAATTAAGATAATTAAGATAATTAAGATAATTAAGATAATTAAGATAATTAAGATAATTAAGATAATTAAGATAATTAAGATAATTAAGATAATTAAGATAATTAAGATAATTAAGATAATTAAGATAATTAAGATAATTAAGATAATTAAGATAATTAAGATAATTAAGATAATTAAGATAATTAAGATAATTAAGATAATTAAGATAATTAAGATAATTAAGATAATTAAGATAATTAAGATAATTAAGATAATTAAGATAATTAAGATAATTAAGATAATTAAGATAATTAAGATAATTAAGATAATTAATTAAGCTAATAATTAATCCATACATAACATCATAAGATAAAAATGTAATATGAATGAAAAATTACCTTTGCCAGTTGCATTTCAAATTCTAGCGAGGCTTTTAATTCGGTAGTGGCCTTCTGCCTGTCGGCGCCGAAAAGAACAGCCAAGTCCACCATGTAATCGTAATAGGCTTTCACTATCTTATCTTCAAAGCCTTTTATCAGAAATTCTCTTCTTAATCCTAAAGATGCTTGGTCCAACTAAAATAAACATAGGTTCATTTATTATACTGCATGACTACAATATACCGGGTATTCAAATTAAAGTGTTACAGTTAAATACCGCCGAAAATATGCATTTTATAAAAAAAAGTTTCAGACAAAAGTTTTATAGTTTTTTGGGGGAAACATTTTTGGCTAAATTAATTTTTTTATTGCTGACCATAATATGGCCATATCGAGGTAAACTTTTTCATAAAAAATAAGTAACTTTTAAAGGAAACATTTTTTAATTGGACTTTTACTTATTGAGTAACACCTACTTAAAAATTTTGCTGCGCGGAAAAAAGTTGGTCATATTATGGTTAGCTATAAAAAACGATTTTAGCCAAAAATGTATTCCCAAAAAACTGTAACACTTTAATTTGAACACTTATACCATAACATATAACATAAACATACAAAGGAAAAATATTTTCATATTTACTTTAATAATACAAATCTATTGATACATATTTTTAATTGTTTTTTAAAGTTTTGTCAGATTTTTTTATGATTGGACCCATCAGGGTTTTTGTTAAATGTCTTGACAACCGTTTGAGCTAGAACATTGTGAAAGTGGATATGAAAAATTCATTATGTCATCAGTTGCGAAAAGTTGGTTTTAAAAATCAATATATACATTATTATTGAAAGTTTATATCAAAGAAAAGCAAGTTGACTTATAAAAATAAAATTTGGTTAAACTTACAACTTAGAAATAATGTTATTTTGGTTCTTATTTTCCATTCTAAATCAGTACAAAATAATTAAAACAATACACGATAATATATCCCACTTTCTTTAAATCTAAATACCTTTAATAGGCAATTTAAACACTTTACAAGTCGTTGGGAATAAATAATTAATATAATCTATCTGCCAATAAAATGATGCATATGTAACTAACAATACACGAAAGTAATATTGGTTGCATAGATGTTACTAATGTTTTACCAAAACACAATTTTATAAATAATCTAGTCAAAATTGGAAAAAATATTGTATGTAACACGTTACAAAATGCCGTTTTATGTAATTTATTCATGTTGCGGGACGTCGTTTTGCTCGTCCTGCAAATATTCACTCGTAACCGGTTGCATAAATAGCTATGTAATCCATACAAGCGAGAGATCTGAGAAACCTAAAATATTTAGTTTAAATGGTAATGAATGTATTTTTTATTATCTAAGCCTTTACAGATTGAGACCAAATTGGAAAATAATATCATGCTGATAAACATCAAATTACTAACATTGATGATTTATCTATTAAAAAACATGTTGTTCATCATCGATTATCAAAAGAAAGATCTCCGACAATTCATTTTTCAAATTATTATTGTACAAAAAATAAATTACTATTTTTATTTATAAAAAAAATATAAATTCTTGTTTATAATAAATAATTAATAGAAAGGATTATATTTGATTAATATATCTAAAATAATGTTGTTATGTTCAGGTGCTGTAATTAATAATATGATGATTTACCAAGGTTGATTACCGATTGCTTCTTCGTATTGTTTTTACATACATTTCAAGAAAAACATGCATGAATTGATTTCATTGTGTTCTTGTGGCAAAAAAACCAAGCTATTTTAGTACATTACTAGACATTTTTTGAGGTACCATTCAGTTCATAAAGGTATATTAATTCCCCAACCATAAGTAAAATTCGAATTTAAATAATAAGATTTATATCAGAAGTTTTCGCTGAAGCATATTTGAAATATTTAAAAATTTTAATTCCAAATGCAGACTATTTTATTTTTATAGATGTATTCGGTTTTCCAATGTATTTAAAAATTCAATTCAATAATATACTCGTTTTTTAATACAACCTGTACTTACATCAATAACCCTTCTCGTAGAATTTTTAACATCACTCACGACGGAAAAATCAATAAAATAATCGACGCCGTATCCGACGGTTCTGAATTTAGAAACAGACGTTTTCCAATCGAATTCACGTTCGTTCCAATTCTTGCCTTCTAATACGGGCCATCCACCAAGTTGCTTTAGAATATCGTTAATCGTGGTCATTCCTTCCTCTTCTATAAGAGTTTTGTTCATGCACGCCTTGTATAATTTCTTGGTGAGCTGAAACAAAAATTATACGATTATTAAGGTAAACACATCCAAAAAATTGTGTACACACAAAAATTACCTAGCAGCACGCAGGAAATACTTAAAAAATACTTAAGAGAATGTCTGGGAATATCCCGAAAATCCATTGGAATATCTAGAGTCTAGAGAGAGAATAAGTGGGAACACCAGAGATTACGTGGTAATACCAGGATGTCCCAAAAGTCACTAGTGGATTAGAAATGTAATAACTTCTGATTTGTAAGACTTTAAAATTTTTGTTTCAAATTTGGAAACTAGAAGCTTGGGAGATTTGCTATGGAGAAATTCACCATTGCCCAAAGAGTCACTATTGTGGAACTCTATTTTGAATACCATCAATCAATTACAGAAACTCAAAAAGCGTTTTGCATTCTTTTCAAAGCATGAAATTCCACCTTGAGAAATGACTATACGCAATCGAAAACGGTCAATTAAATTGCCCTATAGTCATTTTCGAAAGATAATTTCTTGCATAGAAAAGTTTGCGAAACGCTTTTTGAGTTTTTGTAACGCTCTTTGAGTTTTTGTAATTGATCTATGGTGTTCAAAATATAATTCCACAATAGCGACTATTTGGACAACGGTTAATTTCTCCATAACAACTCTTCAAAGCTTCTAGTTTTCAAACCTGAATAAAAATTTTTAAGAAGCCTTACAAATCAGAACTTATTACATTTTTAAATCACCTGTGACTTGAAAATTCTCGACAATATCCAAAAAATACCTGGGAATACCCAGTAAAGAAGATAAACTATAAATAATTACAAATTTTAATATTGTTAGGAGTGTTGCCTAAACCCCGGTCACTGTTAAACCAAGCAACCAATTATTACAAATCATAAACAATTTATTAATGCTAATTCGCAATCTATCCAGTTATTTTGATTTTCAATTATGCCTTTTAAATGTCCACACCACATTTTTATCAATAAACGTTACTTTTTAACAATAAATTATAAATTTAACGAACATCCTTGAAAAGTGATTACCTGCTATAACTTTGTGAAATGTCTCAAGATATCATGATAAATTTAAATTTTCATGTATAAATGTATATTATTTATATCATTTTTGTATTAAAATTTGGTATTATTGGACTATAATGGGTATATTTTTAAGTATTATTGTAGACACGAATATACGAAATATAATTAAATAAGTTCTATAACAAGAATGTTAAATCTCTAAGAAAAATGGTTTAATTAATAAAAACAGATTTTTTAAAAATTTTAATAGACTAATGGCGGGTTGTATAATAAGCAGTTAAAATGTTTTCTTAGTTTAAACTGTGAACCTCTTAGGACAGGTTGTATAATAGGCAGATCTGATCTTAGTTTAAACTGAACCTCGTAGTATAATCATCGGTTATTGATAAATATAAATTTAAAAATGACATTTGCACGTTGAATTTAACTAGTTAAAAATTAAACTCCTGTTACCTAAACAGCATTTTTTTGTATAACCCGCCCTTAAGATTTCAAATTCTTTAAACAATCTTACGAAATTGCACAAAACGACCTCGATATATATGTTGATAACTGTATAGAAAATTACCTTAAAAGGTTTAGGTTCGTTTTCCTGGACGGGTTCCTCGATCATGGTCCTCAACTGCTCCATCAACATATCGTTAATAATACTGAAGGAAGTTACTGACGATTTATCGTCAGGGATATTGGTAGTCTTGATAAAATTCCCACACGTGAATTGATAGAAATCGTCGCACGGATCCACAGTTTCGTCCATATATTCCAAGACCCGAGACGCGGTGTGTATACAGCCTGCAGTTAGACATACTTTCTCGGGTTCGTCTTGATCCGGTGAAGTAATCGTTACTATTTTCCCTTGTAAAGGTTCTGCTGTATACGGCCTATCTGAAAACAACAAAAAAGATGTGTTATTGCACTAAAACAAATAGAAAACCCTGTATAAAATCTTATATAAAACCTTTTAGAAAACCCTGTACAAAACTGTATAAAATCATGTCTAAAACCTTTTATAAAACTCTATAAAATCATGTCTAAAACCTTTTATAAAACTTTATAAAATCCTGTATACTCCCCTGCATACAATTCTGTATAAAACCCTGTCTAATATCGTTTATAAAACTCTTTATGAAACTCTGTATAAGAACCTTTATAAAATCCTATATAAAACTCCGTTATTAAACTCTGCATAAAACTTTATATGCTATATAAAACATTGCATAAAACCCTTTATACGTATTTTTGAATATTTTGAGGAAAACAAAAGAGTGCATATTTATGCAATAAGACTCTGTATACAATCCAAAATAAAACCTTATATAAAACCTTTAAATAAAATAAAACTCTTTATAAAACCCTATATAAAATTTATAAAACCCTTTAGAAAACCATGTATAAAATAATTCCAAAACCTTTTATAAAACCCTGAATTAAACCCTGTATAACACACTGTATAAACCCATTTAATATATTTCTTTATAAAACCCCGTATAAAACTCTGTATAAAAACCTATCTAAAACCTTTTATAAAGTTCTGTATAAAACCCTTCATAAAACTCTGTATATAATCCTTTATAAAACGTATTTTTAAATATTTTGAGATATAAAACTGTATAAAATTCTGTATAAAACTCTGCATTAAACCCTTCATAAAACTCTGCATAAAACCCATTATAAAACGTATTTTTGAGGAAAACAAAAGGGTATATTTTTGCAATAAAACTCTGTATAAAATCCAAAATAAAACCTTTTAATAAAACTATATAAAACCCTGTATAAAACCCTTCATAAAACCGTGTATAAAATTTTGTATAAAACCGCTTACAAAATCTTTTGACAGCTGTCACCTATCAATATCGAGTTGTTAACATCAGTTTTGAACTCAGCTGCCTCAAAGACAGATATTTACATGTGGATTTTTCAATTTTGATTATTGCTTGTTATGTGACAGCTAGTTGACAGCTGTCAACTGTCAATATTATTATATTGGCATTGGATTTGAATGCAGCGACCCCAAAAACATAAGAAGGTACTTCTTTTTTAACGCAGCAAATACTAAACTTTCGAAGAGATTGCCTTTTTAAGTAGTAATGGTTAATTCGTGGAGCTTTGGAGCTCCGTAGGAGCCAAAATAAGCAAAATTGAGCTTTGTGTCCATTGAGACTTTTACTCAGGATGCCGAAATGAACAACATATCCAAATTTCAGCCAATTTGACCGGGAGCCAATTTCCATAAGATTTGTGCGGGGTTCTTTCTTTATAACACGCTGTATAAAATTCTGTATAAAAGCCTGTCTAAAACCTTTTATAAAACTCTGCATAAAACCCTTTATAAAACCCTGTATAAAACTCTGTATAAAACTCTTTATAAAACTCCGTTATAAAACTGTATAAAATTCTGTATTAAACTCTGCATAAAACCCTACATAAAACCTTGCATAAAACCCTGTATAAAACTAATTTTTGAATATGTTGTGGAAAACAAAGGGGTGTATATTTGCAATAAAACTGTACAAAATCCAAAATAAAACCATGTATAAAACTTTTTAATAAAACTATAAAAACCCTGTATAAAACACTTTATAAAATCTTGTATAAATTTTTTTTATAAAACCCTTTACAAAATCTTGTGTAAAAAATGCTGTATAAAATTAGGTATAAAACTCTTTATAAAAGCTTGTCTAAAACCTTTAATAAAACTCGTCATAACACTCGTCATAAAACCCTTTATAAAACTCTGTACAAAACTCTGTATAAAACTCTGTATAAAATTCTGTATAAAAATCTGCATAAAACCCTTTATAAACCCCTAAATAAAACCCTGCATAAAACTCTTTATAAAACATGTATTTTTGAATATTTTGAGGAAAACACAAGGGTGTATTTTTGCAATAAAACTGTATAAAGTCCAAAATAAAACCTCGTATAAAACCTTTTAATAAAACTATATAAAACTCTGTATAAAACCCTATATAAATGTTATTCTACATATTTTAACATGTCAAAAATAAGAAATTTCAAAGGATATATATTTTAAAACGCAATAATAATAGTACATTGTATACTGATTAGGAAAAACCCTGAGAAAAGCATAACATTCTTCAAGATTCGTGATGATTGTTTAGGCATTTTTTTTAAGTTATGTAGGAGTAGTCATGTTCTTAAATATTTTGCAATCTTATTCTATAAAGACCAATTTCTGGATTTTTTTTTTATACAGAGTGGACCAACGAAAACGAAACGGTTCAAGGTTCAAGTTTAGGATTATTAATGTCATTAAAAAATCGCTTGAGCACATAAATTTATTTTCCGAGGGGAAATCCTAGACTTATTTCCAAACCTCTATCTTTAACCCCTTGAACAGGGTGCTGTACACCCCTAATGGAAAGTGGGGTTGAGTGACACCTTTTTTGAAAGGTCTTTCAATTATCTTTGCAGTGATGCCTCATGAGATGTCATTTTGACATGTTAAATTTAAAATTTATTCTTTTCATTTACGAACTTGAAATTAAAATTGTGATACAAGTTCTCTTTAAATTGATTTTTGACATTAAGGAGCATTTCTGGTGTTATAATACTAGATTTTAGATGTCCCCACAAAAAATCTAACGGAAACAAATCTGAAGATCTTGGTGGTCATTAAATAGCACTCTTTCTACCAATCCACCTTCGTGGAAATGCTTGGTCTAAGTACACACATGTCATTAGGCATTTTAGAAGGCCCACCCTGTATATCTTGATAAATTATTTTTGCGGCGTCTCTAATTTTGTTGCAATTTTACAATCTATTTTTGGCTGTTTGTACAATAAATTATTTTCTATAGACTTTACTAAAGAATCAGGTATACATCCCTCTCTTTTTTTTTTAATTTGATATTAATAATTATTAATCATTAATGAAGATACTTTTATTATTTTTTTTTTAAATATTAAATGTACGTATTTACCCACTTACACGAGTTTATGTTTAAAAATAAACTACTTAACAATTCTAAATGATTGATAAAAAAAGCGAGCACACTTGGGTCATTTAAAATTCAATTGAAACCCATAATGTAATTGAAATGCTTTACGCTTGAAAGCCTGATGAGTTCTTGGGTCATTAACTATAATGCCTTTACCAATACCAATCAAAACAATAAAACAAATACGAAATAGTTTGTAGTTGTTGACTAACTTTCTAACCGTATCGTATTTAGTAAATGTACAAATCTGGTGTGTTTCTTTCGTTATCAGGAAACTAGTTACTCTATAGTACGTACTATCTAGCACTAATTTGATTCTTACAATCCTTCTAGATTAGTACCTATACCTATTTAATAAGTAGGTACAATTTAATTCGAAAATGATTTGTTATTTTTTCCTAAACTGATTTTAACGATGTATTATTATTTTTTCATTAATGCGTTTGTTATCTACACAAAAAAATTACAAATTGTCGACAAAATGTATTGAAATTTTGAAATTATCTTGAAACATTATAAAAACCTAATATTTAAGTAAGTAGTGGGTTTTTAGTTACGCTTTGTTGTTGCTTAGCAGCAAAAACTTTATTAAGGTGCGTTTACACAAATACAAAAAGTCACTTTGAAAAAATTAAGATTACGTTTTACATTTTGTCTACAAATATTAGAATAATTTACTTTCGTACTTTATAAATAAATGTCCCAGCTGAACATTGGATTTTGTAGAACTTTTAAAGATAATCCACGTCTCATCCATAAATACAGGCTCAAAGTTATCCAGCTCTATCTCCTTGTTAAAAATTTTCAAAAATTGACCATGCATAACATGTCACATCAGACATTTCTTTCGAAAATCGTTTATGTAACTGTAACTTACCGAAAGAAATCAAAATTTAACTATAATGAAAGGAAAATCCAAATAACACTTCAAAAACAAACAAAATTTAGCGTAAATGTTCAAATTGCTTTCCTTCAACCATTTGGCACTGACCAATACGAGTGTAAACACTGTACACTTCGCTCAAGAACTTCAGGTGTAATGTGCTCCACTTTAGCGCGAATTGTTTGCCGTAGCTCATCTAAATTATTTGGCCCATTATAATGCAGCTTTGATTTTAAATAACCCCACAGAAAAAAATCTTAGGGAGTCAGGTCTGGGGACCGCGTTGGTCACTCAATTGTTCATCGACGTCCTATCCACTTTCCGGGAAATGTGGCGTCAAGATATTGACGGACGGTTATTCCGAAGTGGGGAGCCGCCCCATCTTGTTGAACCAAAATATTCTGATGGGGTACATTTGCTTCATGATCATTTGGAAATATAACTAACAGAGCTGGAACTAAATCAAACCGTAAAATGGCCAAATAACGTGCTGATGTAAGGTTTCCTTCAAAAAATAAGGCCCTATTAAACGTCGTCCGATTATTCCAATCCAAACATTTTATTTCCCTTGGCGTTGACTGTAAGAGTCTTGAGTCCAGTGAGGATTTTTTTCTTGGCCAATACCTGCAATTATGACGATGTAATGTTCCATTCAGGCAAAAAGTGGCTTGGTCGGAAAAGAGGATATTATTTAAAAATTGGGGTAGCGTAACATTAGTTCTTCGCAAAACTGCAGGCGTCGGTCTGGGTTATCCTCGTTTAGTTCGTGAATCAATTGAACCTTATTAGGATGACAGTTCTCTTTCTTGAATAACCTTAGGACCAAAGAGTGGTCCACATTATTATTTAGTGGCTAGCTGCCTTGCATAATGGTGAGGGTTTTCTTCAGCTTCGAGTAACACATTTAATCTAGTTTCATTGTTTACTGGAGGCCCGACCTTGCCGAGGCAAATCATGGACGGATCTAGTTTCGGTAAATTTTGTAACCAATTTGTTTACAATTGGCGATCTATCAGGGTGTTCTTGGTTGAATAATTAACATGCTTTCTGATGTGTTCTTAACTTATCACCATATTCCAACCATTATTAAAATTTCTATTCTTTCCGTTCAGTTAAACGTGGCATATTTTAGTTAACGACAAAGATAATTTGCTTTTAAAAAACTTTCTAAATGCGCCTTTTACACTTAACTAATGTGAAGTCAAATTTACGAAAATTTTGTAAATTTGCAAAAAAAGTATTTACACTCATATCGGTCAATGCCAAATGGTTAAAAAAGAGTAATTTGAACATTTGTGCTAAATTTTGTTTGCTTTTGGATATTCTTTCATTAAAGTTAAATTTTGATTCTTTCGGTAAGTTATTTTTTTTTAAATTGTTATTAAAGAGTACCATTTTTTAAACCATCATTTAAGTAATTGGACCATTTATTAAAACAGCAAAAAAATAGGGTTGTAATTTAAGAAACCAATGATGACGTCTGTGCAAAAATACATGACGTCATAAGTAAAAAATGTATGCCATAAGGTGGCAAATTAAATATTAAAATTGACCTGTCCGAGCGTTTTTCTTGAAAAGGTTAAATAATGCAATAAGAACTTTTGTTCTTACTTTATCACACACTGTATAACTTGCCTCAATTTAGTTAATATAAAGAATTGACTTTTGTTTTACTTTGCTTACTTTTTTAGATATTATTTTCACATGCTCTGTATAAGAATTTGTTGGTTTGCTAAGTCTATAGTTAGTTTTCTGCGTAATATTTAATGCCTTTGCAGCCATTTGTGTCTCTTAATATAGGAAACTATGTCTAGGATTAAAGTTTTTGATTGATGACTAAATTGTTTCACCATTTTGTTGAATACTTATAAAAACTTTTGAAATATCAAAACATACAATTATTTAATAAATTGATCAATTCAAAATTATTTATAACTGCCACCCGAACTTTGTATTTCATCCATTTTACATTTAAAAAATAAAGAAAGCGAATTATCTTGGGGTATTTCCATGGAGGTATAATACTAAACCTCTTTGGGTAATTCAGAGACTTTATCGTGACATGTACGGTGTAACATGCTACACATCCACTGATACAATGGATTTACACAAAACCAAACTTATATGGAATCACTGTGTGTTTGTGAATAAAATTTTTATAAGAAAAAAAATTTGGTATCAAACTTTAAGATAAGGCTTTTCGTTCAAAACAAACATGATAATAAAGAAGAAACATATTTACATCAAGGAGGTTGCTCTGACGACAATGACACGCCTCCACACGGTCGGAATAGAATCTGATGTAGGATCTGGTGAGGCGAAACGTCACTTTTGGCAGGAGGCGCTCGATACGCTCCCACTGCTTCAAACGAACATGGACTCCATCTCACCGAAATATATCTTTCATAAGCCATATAAAGTTATAATAGAACAAATAGAAGAACCGGAAGTGGCAGGTATGATTCATATCTATACCGATGGTTCTAAACCAAAACAAGGCTCAAGATGTAGAATATACTCCAGATTCTTAAACCTAAACCTAAACCTAAACCACGAATTTATTTAGGGTTGTTAGTACTAGAATATCACGAAGCTTTGGCCGAAGTATCCATCAACAATGTGGTCACCTTAAGATAGATTCTAGGTCACGCCACATCGAAAGCCAAAAAAGCAGCCAACCAAATACTTTTTGGACCTGGCTCTTCTATTAGTCTGACAAAATCGGTAGTGACAGACCTAATCAAAGAACATTCCCTTGTGAAATTCAAGGAAAGATCGGATGAAACAAAAAACTGCAGAGTTGCCAGGGAACTCTTAAGTTATCCTGACAATACTGCAACAAACAAGGCATATCATGGGGTTGTCAGAATCCGAATCCATTTTTGTTCGGCGAGTATCGGTCAGCACCGGCCGATATAAGAGAAGCACCTCTTGGCGACGTTGTTAACTTCATTAAATCTGTAGGTTGGCTCACGAGCTAGGGGGTGCCTATCATCTCAGGAGGATGCACAATGGACCTAATAGGGCCTAAATGCCGTGGGGGGTAACCCACCCTCCACACGTTATAGATACAGAAAAAAGAAACAACTGCTGCGATTTATTATCCTATAAATTTTGTGTTCAGAAGTAAAATCACGTTCCTCCGGTAATTTTATTTCGGTCCAAAAAAAAACAACAAAATGCCTTATGTTGGACTAATAGATGTGCAGAGAGGAAGAATTATTGCTCTCATTGAACAAGGAATGTCCCAATGAGACATATCAAAGGAAGTAGGGGATACCCAAGGCGTTGTATCGAAAACATATGAAAGATACTTGGAACTAGAAACTCTCACGAACAGGCCCAGACAAAGTCATCAAAGAACAACAACTGAACGACAGGACCGCTTTGTGTGGCAAATTGCTAGAAGAAATCCCAGTGTTTCTCATCCAGAACTACAACAACAACTTCTGGAAGCTACAGGAGTGAACGTTTCAGTTGAAACCCTAAGAAAAAGACTTCGCGCTCGAATGTTGTACAGGAGTGCGTTTAGAAACCCCGCACGGCGCGTCTCACCACATACATTAGAATAGGGTCCAGACGCGCCGTGCGTGGTTTCTAAACGCACTCCTGTAGGAGAAAGTTACGGTGCCCACCGTTATGTAGGCAAAATAAAATTGACCGGCTAAATTAGTGCCTTCAACACCAATACTGTACAATTAAGAATTGGCAAAATGTTCTTTTTTCGGATGAGTCCAGAATTGGTCTAAGATCAGATGATCATTAAATTCGGGTTCTTAGAGCTTCAGGAAGATGATCGAAACTCCACGCTGCCAGATCTGTCCCAAGATGTCAAGAAGGAACTGTAATGTTCTGGGGAGGTATTATGCCGGGAGCAAAAACTCCATTGTTACCACTTCAACAAACTTTAACCGGTCCGAGATATGTTGATTTGGTGATAAAACCAATCGTTAGGCTTTGGAGAGTTGCAATTGGAAATAATTTTATCTTTATGCACGATAATGCACCTCCCCATACCATCAGAGTGGCTAGAGAATGTCTTGAAACGAAAGGTGTCACAGTTTTAGACTGGTCTGCATATTCACCAGACCTAAATCCTATCGAACACTTGTGGGACCATCTCAAAAGAAGGGTCTCGTCGAAACAATGCAGGAAATGTTGCAGAGCTTATTCATGCAGCATTAGCAGAATGAGAAAATATACCCCAAGACAATGTTGACAATTTAATAATAAGCATGCCAAGTCGAACAGAAGCTAGGCTAGGGCTAGAGGTGGTAACACGGACTGTAAAAATTACCAATTTTCTTTTTGTTTTTGCTTTTTGGCTATTAAAAATTTAAATCTAATTTCGTTTCAGAAACCAAAAAAATACCATTGTGTTTATTTTGTGAACTAATTGATTATTTTTACAGCCATGTGGGTTATTTGTCATTAAAAAAAAGTCTTTAGTAAGGACCGAGTGTTATTCATAAACAAAAAATGTTCATACATCTCAAAAATTATGAAAAATAATAGATGATTCCATATAAGTTTGGTTGTGTGTATTATAAGAAACATTTACTGGAAGTGTAACCTTTAACTTTGCTTTTCAATAGAAATTTAAATAGCTACAGTCAATATTCTATGTTTTATTAAACAATATTTACTTTGAGATTTGTAAAATTACTGGACCAGGGACAAAAAAAAATAAACCTAAGATTTTGCAGTAAATTATGTGACATTTACAGTGGCGTGCGTAGAAAATACTAAAATGATCGGTGGTGTATTATACTTACGACTAACTTCTTGATTCCTACTGCATATAACTGTGGCTAGAGCTATGACTAATGAGATTCCAATAAGAAGGGCGATGCCTGTCGATAAGGTGAGGCACCTCTCCATATTCGTCCGCCGCCTCCACCATGTTGGATTTCTAAAACAAAAAAAAAACAACAATGTACCTATACAATATCTTCCATTCAATTCATAATGATTTTGATTTTATAATTATTGCTTGTTTTAACCATGCAGATGTATATAAATACAGGATGGCCAGACGAAAATGTATACGCGAGTTATTATTCGTTAACATTTTAGAAAAAGAGGAGAGTCAGGGTAATAAAAACTAAAAAAAGTAGGCTGAGCATATTTATTGTAAAGAACTTTTTTTATTAGCTACAAAAAGCGGTGATGACTTTTTTTTGGTCCTCAGCTTAGAGCTAAATACAAGGCGCATGCAGAAACTAATAAAAGGCTTTTTTTTAGCTCCCCAAGTCTTACTTATTATTGTTGCTCGGTAATAGTTTTGCACAGATTTTAAATGGGAGCTATTTAACCCCCACGAAATGTTGTGCATATGGTCGACCTAAATAAAAGACTTATGTATTGTATTAATATTTTAATGTCGGGGAACCATGTCCTTTATGTTTATGAAAAATTGACCTCGCTGTAGGTCCAAACAAAAACAATATTATTTGACCATTATATTGATCTCTCTATACAGGGTGGCTCACGCTCAACGGGACGGAGCTTTATGGGAAAACGACCAAAGATAAAAAATTCGTTTGGGAGGAATACGTAGGTTACAGACGGCTACAATTTAAAATTTGTTAGATGTATACAGGATGTCCCACATAAGAAAAAAAAATAGTTCATTAAAAATGATTCAAACAAGAGTAAACAATTAATTTCTGGAAGACTTTTTTTCCTTAAAATTCAAATAAATCGAAAACTAATAATTATAGTAATAGGGAACCTTTATTTAACTGACATTATTTTTGATGTAGTTTTTAATTCTAAAATAAAAAACAGGGTGTTCCATTAAAAATAATATAACTTTGTATATTTTCTCTTATGTGGGACATCCTGTATACATCTAACAAATTTTAAATTGTAGCCGTCTGTAACCTACGTATTCCTCCCAAACGAATTTTTTATATCTTTGGTCGTTTTCCCATAAAGCTCCGTCCCGTTGAGCGTGAGCCACCCTGTATATAGATCAAGTAAATATTTGCCGAATATCAATCTAATTTTGTGGCTATGAAAAATTGACTTCGGTATAGATCCAAACAATAACAATGTTATTTGACTATTGTACTGATCTCGCTATAGATCAAGTAAATATTTGCTGAATGTCAATCTAATTTTGTGGTTTTGAAAAATTGACTTCGCTATAGGTCCAAACAAAAACATTATTTAATTATTGTACTGATTTCGCTATAGAAAAAATAAATATATGCTGAATGTCAATCTAACTTTGTGGCTATAAACAATGTACTTCGCTGTAGATTCAAACAAATACAATGTTATTTGACTATAGTACTGATCTCGCTATAGATCAAGTAAATATTTGCCGAATATCAATCTAATTTTGTGACTATGACAAATTGACTTCGGTATAGGTCCAAACAATAACAATGTTATTTGACTATTGTACTGATCTCGCTATAGATCGAGTAAATATTTGCTGAATGTCAAACTAATTTTGTGGCTATAAAAAATTGACTTCGCTATAGGTCTAAACAAAAACATTATTTGATTACTGTACTGATTTAGCTATAGATAAAATAAATATATGCTGAATGTCAATTTGACTTTGTGGCTATAAACAATGGACTTTGCTGTAGATTCAAACAAGTACAATGTTATTTGACTATAGTACTGATCTCGCTATAGATCAATTAAATATTTGCTGAATATCAATCTAATTTTGTGACTATGACAAATTGACTTCGCTAGAGGTCCAAACAATAACAATGTTATTTGACTATTGTACTGATCTCGCTATAGATCGAGTAAATATTTGCTGAATGTCAAACTAATTTTGTGGCTATAAAAAATTGACTTCGGTATAGATCCAAACAATAACAATGTTATTTGACTATTGTACTGATCTCGCTATAGATCAAGTAAATATTTGCTGAATGTCAATCTAATTTTGTGGGTATGAAAAATCGACTTCGCTGTAGGTCCAAATAAAAACAATTTCATTTGACTATTGTACTGATCTCGATGTATGTACATTAAGTAAACATTTGTTAAATGTCAATATGATCTTGTGGCTATGAACAAATGGACCTCGCTATAGATCCAAATAAAAACAATGTTATTTGACTATTATACTGATTTTGCCCTAGTTAGTATAAAAAAAGAAAAGTTCCAGTCGTTTTATATGAACTAAAAAGTATTCAAATTTTAGAAGAACAGTATCATAAAGCAACAGTCCAAATCATGAGCTGGTGGTAGAAATTAGTACTTAACAACATATTATTAGGTCATCGTGACAGGTAAAAGAAGAAAAAGTAAATTTTAGTGAATTAATTATTCAACGTTTATTACGATGTTTAATATTAGCTGATTATATTATCAGGCGTTTACTAGAGTGAATAATATAATGTTGATGATGATCTAAGTTCCTTTTCAGATCACATAGTTTTCTTTAAACATCTATATTTAGTAATCATTTTCGGAAGACAAATTCGAAATATTCCTTACGTAAGTCAGTCAATCTTTTAATTCATACGTATTTCCATAATTTTGTTATAACTTCAAGGTTGATTTATATTATTAAAAAAAACACTTACATTTTGATAGGATGAGACATCCCCGTATATCCTATATCCTTAAAATCACCGATCGACATTTTTCACTTAAATTATTACACGAAAAATCGATTCACGCAAACATCCTTGTTTTCACAAAGAGACCTAGATTCAAATTGGCGAAACATTCGTGATATTATCGCGAAATACAAGATATAGGTACACACACTTTCATGGTTTACAAGTTTTTTTCTTTCTGAAACTTCTGATTTATGTGTTTAATAATTTATTTATTAGTCGAATTCCTTGAACAGACTTTAAGTTATTATTAACGATTTTGGTAGGTTTATGAATTAAATTTAAAATCTTTTATCGCACTGTGCTTTCTTTTGTTCGATTAATAATAATAATAATAATATCTCTGGTTTTTTTGAAGTAGTCACTCGAAAAAATACGATTTGAGTAATTACAACAGCCAGATAAAATTAGATAAACAAAATAAGGATAGTCTTGTGTGATGTCACAATAAAATGTCGGAAGTACCTAGATATAGTTTTGTTCAAAGATATTTTTCTTTTTTTTTGCATCTTAGGGAATACAATGGATTCAGTCGTACCTACGACATCCTGCAGGCTGCTTCAGCATCGGATTTTTAATTTAATGTGACTATTTAGTTTATAATTATGTTTGTATATATCTAAAGAGGATAATAACAGTTATAAGCAGACCTAGGATGCACCCAAAAAGTAGTTAAATATGCGCATATATATGCCGCAAAATACTTCAATATATGCGTAAAAAATTGAAAAATGCAGAGCATATGCAATAAGAGTAATTTGTTATTTGATCGAAATAGTTTATTAATATTTATTATTTGTTTTATTTTACAATACCTAATATAATACTTAATAATTATTTAATTATTAACTAATTTTATTTACAAATCAACATTATTATAAAACGAATGAACAATTAGATGTTTTTCTAAATTATCTGTATTAAATGATTGTCTCCTATCAGTAAGTATGTACTTGTACAAAGAAAAACTCCTTTTGACATCTACAAAAGTAATAGGTGCAAACTTAAATTTTCCTGAAATATCTGGATGAATAGTATTAATATCTTCAAAGTTACCAGAAAAAATATTAGCAAGGTTTCTTAAAACAATAAATCCTTCATTTTTTAAAATTACATTTGAAAATTTATGAAAAATCGTCTTTCCAATATCGCCCTGGACATTTTTACACTCTGATTCAAACGTCTTAATTAAATTTGAGTTCAGAGGTATTCGTTTTGCATTTTCACTGTGATATATATCAGGGGTGGCCAACTTTTCTGTATATAAGTTCTACTTTTTATCTTAAAAGTAATTTTAAAAAACCAACTTCAAAATCGTGTAGATGTCATCACCACATCTTGACCAAATTTATAGGGTACCGCCCCTGAGGTACCCTTTTAGTAACAAAAAAACAATGATATAGAAATCGGACAAGGTGGTAAAGAATTACCGCTAAACATACATAAAAAATAAAGAGTTTGAAGATTTTATAGAGGACTTAATTATTAGATTTTGACCAAATTGATATGGGACCACCCCTGAAGTACCCCCTTTCTTACAAAAAAAGAATCATTGAAATGGGACACTATGTTAAAGAATTATCGATGAAAATACATAAAAAAAAATATTACGACGAATTGAGAACCTCCCCGGTTAAAAAGTGTGTCGCGATCGACTTGTTGTCATAGGCGTAGTTTAAGGGTAAAGAAGGGATGTGAAATGCACTATGTTTGTTTATACACTGTGTTTCAGTATGAGGTGTATTTCAGCGAGGTATGGTTAGATAAGTAAAATATATTTTTAAAACTAATTTTTATATTTTAAATCACTTATTAAGTTTTCAAGATAAAGGCTCTTGAAGAAAATAAATTTCCAGACCCAACTTTTAATATCAGCATTCCGTACATGAGGTACCTAAATAATTCGATTTTTCGACACGTTTTTAAGACAGATTTTTACTGACTTAAAATGCAATTCAATTTTTTTATTAACTGCAATATATAAGTTGTACTTTTATTTGTTCTAAATATGAAAAATTTGTTATAAAAATTCACAGTATGGCTGGTAATTTGATTTCAATATTTCACTTTCGCGTTGTTTTTTGGACCAGATAAATTTATCATGAAAGAATAATATGACTTACTTTTTGCTAATCTATCAGTAGCTCTATCTATCCATCTACATAAAAAACAACAACAATAATTATTTATATTGTTTAAACTTTCTTCTACATGAGTCTCTTACTTTCATTCCTAAAATATTGTTTTTGGCAGACTCGATCATTCTCTGTTGGGTTCTAATTAACAGTGCTATTCCTAAAGTGGCGCTGGGAAACAGTAACAAAGCCTGCACAGAACACGAGGTTAATGGCCGTAGTAGTCGACGCCGATGACACCAAATTAAAAAAAAAAAAATAATAATCTTTCAATTTCAATACAACTTCCATAAATTATAATACCATACCTAATATTACTTTCAATTGTAGAATGATATACCATTTTTAAGGTTGAAAAATCTAGATATTTCTTTAATACTCTAAGACTATATGTCGCTCTACCAAGTTTTTGTCGTGTGTACTCCACATGATCAGAGCAAGACATGTTGTTATCCAACATCATTCCAAGAAATTTGACACTTTTCTGTGGGGCCAGTAAAACATCATGTAATGTAAAACTTTGTGGTTCAGCAATTCGTGCCCATTTATTTTTAAAAAGTAGTAGATTTGTCTTTTCCATATTTATAATCAATTTATTTTTTGTAAACCACTCATTTCCCACTTCAAGAATATGGCTTGCTCTTTGCTCCAACTGCATCATTGTACCACTTTTAACCAGTATATTCGTGTCATCGGTATAAGTTGTTATAGAGCACCAGTACACATTTTCACTTATTTCCTCTATATTATTGATATATAGCACAAATAGAATTAGTCCCAGTACGCTTCCCTGTGGAATTCCTAGACCTACATATTTATCATCATTATTTTGTTCTTGACCATTTTTTAATTTAACTCTTTGTATTCTCTGATCCAGATATGAACTAATCCATTTTAGTGACGTTCCTCTTATGCCATATTTGTCTAATTTGTTTAACAATATATCATACTTTAACGTATCACATGCTTTTGACAGGTCTAAAAATAATCCCAGTGGTAAGTTGTCATTTTCCATAATGGTTAAAATTTGATTTGTAAATTGAAATAGTGCAATTAAGGTTGATTTATTTTTTATAAATCCATCCTGGACGTTGTTTAGCTGTTTTGTAGTTTTCATAACGTTTATGATTTGTTTACACATGCTTCTCTCAAATATCTTGGATAAAGATGGTAACATACTAATTGGTCTGTAATTTTCCATTTTAGAGTCATTACCTTTTTTATAAATAGCGACACTAAGTGAAACTTTTAGGCTATCGGGAAAAATGCCAAATTTCATGGAATTGTTGATAATATGACAAAGATGGTTGCCTATAATATCTTTAATTAAATTTATGAAAATCTCATCGTATCCAGCACTATGTTTGTTTATAAGTGTTTGTACGCATTCGAGTAATTCTTGTTTATTTATATTTTTTAAAGGCATTTCTTGTGCATAGGGCTGGATGGTGGAAGAAAAAGGAATATCATTTAAATTTGATAATAAATTCGAGGCAGCATTGGCAAAAAATGTATTAAATTTGTCAGCTATTGTCATTAGATCTCCTTCAATATTGATTTCATTTTTGTTTACACTTGACCCTTTAATTTCATTAACTATAAAAGATTTTATTTATATTCAAACACAAATTTTATATTATTTTTTTCACATCAGTTATATACCGTATATAAAGAATGAATCACTTAGAAGTTCTACCCCTCTCTTAAATTTACAATCCTAGTTTATAATATGCCAACGAAATGTTTAAATTTTAAGTTTTATTTTTATGAATGTCCAAATCTAAACGAACTATCAAAGGATTAACTGCTCTTGAACAATTATTATGCAAAATTATTTATCACTCAATATAATACCCAATGCCACCTATTATTATAAAATACCGTTATTTTAATCTATCATCATAATCCGGTAGATACCTACCATCATAATTCCTCGGTATATAGAGAGAGACTACATCATGGAATAATTTAAAAACTGATAAATATTGATTTACCTAATTGAATTTACAAAATTCGTTAATAGTGATAATTATTTAAACAGTACAACAAATCGTTTTAAAATTTTTCAGGAAATGAAATCGTTTACATTTAATAATAATAATAATAATAATAATATTAAAAATAATAATAAATGTTTTATTTTAAAAAATATTAATTTTGTCATTGATTATCGCAAAGGGAAACCTCAGATATTTGTAGTAACTATTCACACAGTTTGGTCACTATTTTTGTTTGCACAACAATATTCGAACGACATAAATTGGTGTTACACATTGATCTGTTTAATACAATCATTTTAAGTAATTGCATATATTAAGCAAGGTGAATATAAAAATTGGTAGATAATGTTGTAATAATGTTGCAGGTTAACTAAAATGGAATAGTAGGTGAATAGTATTTTTACAAAAAAAAGATTTAATTTTAATGTTTTCAAAATTGTTAATGGTAGGGGAGAAAGATAGCAATATGTTTCATAGAAAACGTGATCACCCTGTATATCCCGTATATTTTAAAGTATTTTATAATAATGCAACAAAGTAAGTCCTATAACTTTAATAGAAAATATTTTTCATATTTCTTATGACAAGAGAGACAAGATAAGAGATATATTGGGATTTCTTCGCACTAATGAGCCGTATGATATTTGTTTCAGACATAAATAACTAAATAATTAACTTATTTGAAAAATGTGTAAGACGTATACAAAACTAATTGCATTAAATTGTCCAGAACTCGGTTCAGAACCATTCTTAAACGGATGATAAATCCTAATCTAATTTCATTTAAGAATGTTACTGAAACTTATTATAGAACTTCAAAAAGTTAAAATATTTTAGTTCGTTATTGGATAGAACAACATAAAAACAGATATAACTACGCCTTTATATTTCTAAAATAATAATAAAAATAACATATAAATACAAAATGGAAATTATCTTCATAAAAATAAAATTCGTTGTAAATTATCTGTAATATTATTATGTATTATGCATTTAGCATTTATTTTCTGCATATTAAGTACCCATAAAATAAAATATTCTAAAATACGGGGGCTGCAGTATATACTTAAGAGAAGCACCTCTTGGCGACGTTGTCAACTACATTAAATCTGCAGGCTGGCTCACGAGCTAGGAGGTGCACAATGGGCCTAATGAGGCCTAAGTGCCGTGGGGGTAATTCACCCTCCACACGTTACAGATACGAGGGCTGCAGCTTAAAATTTGGAATCGAGTACCTACTCATATTTGTAATATTTTACCTTCCAATCAAATGAAGAAGAAGAATTACCGAACTGATATGTTCCAGACAGAGACAACTAAATCATCATACCAACCTCTCCAGAGGAATTTGCAAAGAATAAAAAACAAATATTAAGAAAGCTCCTTCTGAAGAAAGCCAAAATTAAACTTACACACCTGTTTAAACTTTATTCAAACTTAGGTATGTCCCTACTAGTTGAAGTTATTATTACCCCCTGACGAGGAAAATGTCTATTACCTATATTATCGATACTTTTTGAAAAAATACTATGAAAAGACTGAAAATCAGTATTGAAGACAGTAAACTAATTTCAAATGATCAGTTCGGCTTAAGAGATAACCACTAAGCTATAGAATCTCAAATGCGATTGAAAAAGCATTAGAAAACAAAAAAGTCTGTTCAACCATCTTCCTTGATGTTCTGCAAGCTTTTGATAAAGTATGACACGACGGCTTAAAACATAAACTGAATTTGCTACTTCCATAGCAATTCACAGATCTATTGGATTCATACATTTCAGATAGATTCTTCAAAGTAAAACAAGATTGAAGCATACTCTGAATTAAAAAATGTTCTATGCTAATTATAAGATTAGAACAAAGGAACTTTGTTATATGTGCTATATATAGACCTCAAGATTTTGATAAAAACACTTTTTTAAACGTTTTAGAAGAAAAGTTAGAAAATATCAATAACCATAAAAAGAAAACGTTCATTTTGGGAGACTTTAATATTAATTGTTTAGATAAAAATGATATGTACAAGAGAAATCTTGATTACCTAATTGATTCACTAAATTTTATTAATTTAATTCCAACTAGAGTGCAGAATAATTCAAGAACTTTAATTGTTTATGTTTTGTTAAATGATGGATACTCCAGTAATTTGGCTATTATTGATTACTATGATTACTGTTTAAGCGATCATAGAATACAGATATTGCAAGTAAAATAATGCAATTTAATTAACAATTAAAAATATTATAAATGTTTTAAGTTAAATAGGTTAGCATGTAGAAGAGATCTTCAAGGCATAATTAACACTGTGTGGAAGGATCCAAATGTCTTGTGTGATCAAATGAAAAATAGTGAGAACAGTCCAAAGCAATACCACCTGTAGGACATATAAAGACCGTTTTAGAACTAAAAGTTGTCCATGGTTTAACATTCATTTGCATAACCTAATCAAGCACAGAGATACGTGTTATAAAAGGTATAAGTGTTTTCCTAATAGTGCTCTGCTTCGCAGTGAATACAAAAACAGTCAAACTATCTTGAAAACAGCTATATCTAATGCAAAAAAAACAATATTATCACAATCAGCTAACAAGTGCCCTAGGTAATCCAAGAAAAATATGGTCAGTGTTAAACTTGTTAATTCATAATAAAATATCAAAGTAACAAAACACAGTGAATAAACTGCAAGTAGAAGATGACTCTATAGAAGTTCCTAAGAAAATTGCAGATATTCTTAACACCCATTTTACAGAAATAGGTAAAGCCTTAGCAGAAATTATACCAGAGTTTACTTACACGAAACCTACAGTTATAAATCTTCAACAACTATGGGAGTTAACTACCCCTCAAGAAATCAACAAAGTAATTTCAGAGTTAAAATCTTTTAAGGAGGGCTAAGAAATTCCATTAATAACTACCGACCGATATCTCTATTAAGTTTTATCTCCAAAGTCCTAGAAAAATGTATTAATCAAAGGCTTGTTTCCTATCTTGAAAGAAAGAATTTTTGGTACAAAGGATAGTATGGTTTTCGTAGTGGAAGTAGCACAACGTCAGTAGTTACAGATATAATTATCAACATCAGACATCATGTGGATGAAGGCAATGCATGTATCATTGTTTCACTTGATTTAAAGAAGGCGTCTGATACTGTTAATCACTCAGTACTGTTATCTACTTTGGAAGACTATGGAATAACAGGAAATGCATTGTCTTTCTTCAGATATTATTTCAGTGGTCGTACACAGTTTGTAAGTAATGGAAATAACTCAAGTAAAATGGCTGATCTACAATATGGTGTACCCCAGGAGTCAATTTTTGGACCAACGTTATTCCTGATCTATATAGACTCCATAGCTCAGCTACCATTAGCTGGTTATTTGCAACTTTATGCTGACGATGCTTGTCTCATCTATTTTTGAAAAGATACATTCGAAATAAAGTATATTATAGAGCAAGATCTAATTCAAATTCTTGAGTGGTTAAAGTTTCATAAATTAACTCTGAATATTGAAAAGTCAAGTTAGTGATATCAAAAAAGCCTGAATGGAACCAATTCCAAATAAATATAGACAATGAACAGTTGACTAGAACAGAATGCATAAAATATCTTGGCTTATACATAGATTCCAAGCTCAACTGGGAACATCATATTGCTTAATTGTGTAAAAAAATTAGTGCTGCCATTGGAGTATTGGGACGTGTTGCCTGTTACCTTTCAGCTGACTTAAGGAAGACTCTGTATCATTCACTAATTTATTCACATCTATCATATTTAACTCTTATTTGGAGCAAAACTTCCCAAAATAGACTAAAACCCTTGCAAATTGTACAGAATAGAGCAATCAGAAAAGCTTTTCAACTTCCTCTTTGTCATCCTACTGATCTTTTGTATCATCCAAATAATATTTTAGACATTCAGTCCCTCTCTAAATATCAGACTTGCATTTTTATTCATAACCTATCTCTGAATAATATACACTCATCCATTAACTGACTACTTCAGAACCATACCCGTAAGAACATACTTTGGTGACCGAAGCATACTATCTGATGGTCTAAGACAATACAATGAGCTTCCAAGCACCATAAAGAACATATAAGGACTGATCTCTTTAAAAAAAAACTAAAAGCTCACTTAATAGAATTTTCTTAGTTGATATATTCATGTTTAAATAGGGATTTTTATCTTTATCTTAAATTACTGTATTTTTTTTAATTATTATTAGTTATTTAGTAGTGGTATTGTTATTATTATAATCAAGCAGGTACCGAAATCTTCTTCTGTTATATGATATTATAAAATTTATTTATGTATGTATGTATGTATGTATGTATGTATGTATGTATGTATGTATGTATGTATGTATGTATGTATGTATGTATGTATGTATGTATGTATGTATGTGAAAAAAGCATGGGGCGCTTTGTCCTTATTTCTCGTACATAGAGCTCCCGACGCTTTTTTCACAATAATACTAGTAATTTCCATTTATTATTGTTTTAAGCTTATTTAAATAAAAGCGTGTTAAAAAAAATTATTTTTAACTTTTTAGTTTGTTTCTACTATACACTTGTGACATACCCCGACTTGAACAAGACACTATGAAAACTAGCATATAAAGAAGAATAATAAATATTGGTAGTGTCTTAGTAATTTTGAGGATGTATCTTCTTGTGGATGAAAACAATAAACATTTTTTATTAAACCAAAAAGTTTGTTTTTTAACATATCCCAGAAATTTTGATAACACCCTCGTAGCAACAGAATCGAGCTCAGAAATATCATAAAATTATACGGCGTATAATGTTGGTAGGTAATTTTCTTGTAAACGCTTTTTCAACGCCAGAGGTGTTTAAATTATGTTTATTATGACTAAATTGCAATTTTACCAGCGATAAGTAACAATTTGTTAACTTTTATTTATTCAATGGAAAGAGTATGAAACTTTTTTGCGGGTTTCATTTAGATTCTTATTTTTAAAATTTGGATGTGCCTCTTTAGATAATTAGAAATGGAAAATTCAAGAAAACTTATATTTCGTATTTCGTGTTATTTTATGTGTTATATTCGTTATTATAAGGGTTCACATCGGATTTAAATTTGCAATTTCTAAAAATGTCTTTTAGAACAAGATTAAATAAATTCGTGGGCAAAGGGAGCCTATTTTAAGTACATTTCTTACTGCAAATTCTAAAGACATATGTCCATTTCAATTTAACCTTATTTTTCGAATTATATTATATTTTTTTACATTTTATAAACGTATTTTTAATGCCTTTAATGCTTTATACAGAAGTCGGGGGTATTAAAACAAAACTTTTTTCAAAAAGAAATAAAGGACATTTTGATATATTGAAGCAATTACTTAAAAAATTGTAAAGCTAATCTTTTTGTGAATTTAAAACATTAACATAATAGAAGAACACAGTTGTTAACTATACTGGCACATTTGACGAAATTGATCAAAAGAGTCCATAGTGGCATATCTCAAAATATGCTGCTAATGCTTAAACTATTACTCACGCACGACAACTCAAATTTAATACAGCCAGATGTGTTTTTTTATTGTCAGAGTCAAATTAAAAATATTATGCCATTGTTGATCCAGCGTATTGGCAAAACGCATGTTATGCCATAGTGACACATTTGTCATCTCGGGGAGACAATGTCAACTAATTTTATGTCAGTCTTGTTGGATGGAACTTTAACATATTTCAAATAATAATAATAATAATAATAGTTAATAATAATAATAATATTGATTTCCCACTCGACCATTCACTGTTGGGTACTAATTAACAGTGCTGTTCCTAAAGTGGCGTTAGTAAACAGTAACAAAGCCTACACAGAACACGAGGCGAAATAACCTTAGCAGTTGAAGCCGATGACACAAAAAAAAATAATAATAAATACTTTTATTGACATTATACATTCATAGATGACGTATGTCAATTGGCAGGGTTCAGTGTTCCTTAAAGGTAGATGAACTGCATTTAAGTAACTCTGCTCTTCCACCCAACGATGTACATTTAATTTTCTAAACTTCTAAAAATAAAAATAAGAGACATACCAAAAAAAATATATGCGTTTTTGAAATATGCCATTATTGTAGCCGGTGAGCGATTTTTCGAAAAGAAATAAGGAAAATTTTGATTTGAAAGTTTATGTTGAAGAAACTTTTTAAAAAAATTGTAGACTGAATGGTTTGGTACGGCATTTATAATTTTTATACCAATGGTTGGTATTTTGAATACGGTACACTACACAATAATTCACAATTTGAATATAATCTATTGCTCCGTATTTTATCTCGTTTTGTTGCTAAAAATACGTATGTGTAAACTAATTACGACCACAATAGTTTTGACTACCTATTTACATTTCCGAATTGACTCTGTCTCATTAGCATATAAATTGCCTTGCAAACTAATAATAAAAAAATGTTACAGACGTAACAATTCGATTGTATTGTTTTTATTTATTATTTTTTTTTTCTTTTGTTTCACAGTACTCGTATACCAGGAGTATACATGTTTTTTATTAAGTTGGGACCGAGAAAACGAACTTTTTTGGATTGCCTTGTTATCGGCATAGGCGTCACTAGAATTTTTTCGCGTGAGGCGTAAAGATACAATTTTGTGAACCTCTCCTTAATTTTATTTATTATTATATACACGGCGTACACTGTAGTGTACATTTATTTTAAATACTAGTAATAGACTTTTTCCAAATAAATTTACTACTAACTAGGTTACCTGAAAATTTTTTGTGACTTTTTAATATTAATTTCTCAATAAGTTCCACGGTTTACTATATATATTTTATTGTATAAAACAAAATCTAAATATTTCAAAAACCTTATTTTTAATTTTTTTCTACTCCATCTAATCAATAAATAATAGTATAATTCGAGAATTGTTGTTGAGGACTTACTTTCTCGTGAGTCACTGTACAAATACTCACATTTTAAAAAAAAAATTCTCAAAAATTTGCAAGGTAAGGTATAGTTAAAAGTTCAGTATTAGATAAATAAGGACTTCAACTATTAGAAAAAAATTAATTTTAGTCATAATCTAATAACTTTTTTTTTAACATTTGAGGCGAGAGGTGTGGAGAAAGGACCTCCTTAAATTTTTTAAATGTCTCGCATGTTGCAATACTTGACCTTAACAGAAGCGCCCATGTCTATAACAAATTTCATGATATACAGAGTATTGGATTTGTTGCACTTTTTTACAAAATACTTCGATCATAAATATTTTTCAAGAATAATGCTTTATCAAACAGTATTGCCTTTATTTTGAATTTACTAAAACTTTTTTTATGAAATTAGTCGGTATTTTAATTATCTACAAAATATTAATATACAAGTTTCTGGGTGTTAAGTTAAATCTATAAATACGGGACTTTAAACGGCACATGTATAATATTTAATTCCATATTAAGAAAGAATGTAATATTAAAATTTTACGATATTATGCCTAAATATGAACACTGGAAATACCGGTAGGTATTAAAAAAAGTTGTTTACGAAAGCAGCAACTTTTGAATTCACTCCGTGAAAATATTTAATAAAACGTTATATAGGATTTATAACTGTAAAAATGATATTAAATTTTAATTTGATTCATTCCCTTGCTGATACTGATATAGTAGAATTTACCATTTTTTTCCCAAAGTTTAACTGGATATTACTGTTAAACTTTCGTCTGGTCTATGGTCAATGACCTGAGCACAATGTGAACTTTAAATCATCTGCATAATGAAGAGATTTGATGATTTTTCAATAATTATAACAAATTCGCGACCCCAATTTTAATAAAATCGCGCATACATTGAATAATATTTTGAAAATGTTTTTCAAAAAATATGACTAGAATAAAAATGCATTATAATTTTAGATTAAAAAGACCAGAGTATCCATGTGAAATAGTTTAGCGTAACTACAGTTAGATTGGTAGATTAGTAAAGCAAAGCATCAAGATATTCGGATTAGAGGACCTTAAGTGACACCACTATAGTCTATTTTTATGTATGAGAGAGTAATAAAACAGCATTTCTAATGCAAAACTTAGTACGGTCATTTTAAATATTTTTACAGAATAATCTAAATATTTCCTAAAATTGTAATAAATGTACCTGAGCTATTACAAGTTTTGGGTCTTTTATTGGTCCTTTATAAACATAAGCTGTACAGAACAATAGAAAAAGGTTTGGACATGCCAAAAGCCATGTGTATTAAAGATTACATAGCCGTATCTTAAGATTATTTTCAATAAGTCCCTATTTACCAATTTTGTTTTATTTTAATTCCAAGAAGTTCTTACAGTAATCGAATTATAAGTAGAGAAATACCTTCCCAACAAATTTCACCAAAAATGCGATTATAGGTTTTCCATTTAGTAAGGAGGTCCAAGTTGTGTATTCTTGACAGTTTACTAAATGTCGTTTAGTTGCAACTTGCAAGGTGCAGTGTGAATTCTAGTGTGATCATGGAAAATTTGGAAGGGCCGCGTAAACGACATAAAATCGGTCGTTTAACAGTTAATGAAAAAACATTAATATTTAATTTTTTTAAATAATTTACAGACAAACATTTATGTAAAAGTGTTGATGACACAGTGGAATTAGTTAGTAGTACGCTTGGTGTTGGGAAATCTACGATTTACAAAGTTGTTAAAGAAGAGAAATGTGGCGAGTTTCAAACAGCACGTAAAGCTCCAGGAAAACCAAAATTTCAATTAGAAAATCTTTTGAAAGAAAGACTTCGAAGGAAAGTGCATGCGTTCTTCTTTAGAAAAGAATTTCCGACAGTAGACAAAGTTCTTGCCACGGTTCGAGATGATAAGGATTACCCTGAAATGAGTAGAAGCACACTATGGAAACTTTTAAAAGAAATAGGTTTTCTATGGAAAAAGCATTCCAGAAAGTCTATTTTAATAGAAAGAAGCGATATTGTAGTATGGAGAAGAAATTTGCTAAGGACTATAAAAGAAATGAGAAACCAAAGAAGAAACATATTTTATTTAGATGAAACATGGATCAACGAGGGACATAAACCAAATAAATTTTGGCAAAATGAAACTGTTACAAGTCGAAGACAGGCTTTTTTAAATAATTTATCTACTGGTTTAAATCCATCATCAGGAAAGGGACGCAGACTAATAATAGTACACATCGGTAGTTCAAACGGTTTTGTTAAAGGTGGTTTATTGACTTTTGAATCTACTCGTACCGGTGACTACCATGAGGACATGAATGCTGATGTCTTTAAAGAGTGGTTCGAACAAATTATAGATCTTCTTCCTCAGAACTGTATAATAGTAATGGATAATGCAAGTTATCACTCGAGACTTATAGAAAAAATGCCCACAGCCAAGTGGTTAAAAAAAGATTTACAGAATTGGCTAAATTCAAAGAATATTAAGTTCCATCCCGGTTCTGTGAGAAAAGAACTGTATCATTTGTGTTCCCTTCATAAAGAGAAATTAAAAAAATATGAAATTGATGAAATTGCAAAAAATCGTGGGATGACGGTGGTTAGATCACCACCATATCATTGCGAAGTAAACCCGATTGAACTGATATGGGCACAGATAAAGGGAGAAGTTTTAAGAAAAAATAATTCTTTTAAAATGAGTGAGTGAGTGAGTATGTTTTTGGAGGCTGTAAATAATGTGAAGCCTGAAAACTGGGAGAAGGCAGTAAATCATACGATTAAAGAAGAAGAGAAAATGTGGAAGTTGGACAATATTACTGATGAAATGATCGAGCCACTCATTGTAAATATTGGTTGCGACAGTTCATCTTCTGATTTCGATTCTGATTTGGATTTGTAGGTAAGAAGTAGTTTTTATATTAAAATTATTATTTATGAACGTAACGTTGTTTAAAAGTCAAAGTTTAAACCCTTATACCTACATAACCCGTTTGACACAATGTTCTTAACATACCTTGTGGAAAAATAAAACATTTTAGAAAAAATTGCACTTTTTTACCTCCATCTGTTTAGAAGTTATAAGCAGGTTAATTAGGTGAAAATATAAGTGTATACTCGAGGAATAACTTCCAAAATATTTTAATTGTCTACTAAAAGAAGTGATACGCCTATGGATTACGAACGCTTTATTATTTTAATACTCTTTCATACATAAAAATAGACTATAGATATAGGACATCAACTTCAGTGGCGTTAACATACATTTATTTTCAAAATTTAAATATTTAAAAAAATAATATTTTGTACAGAAGAGTCTGAATAACTCGCTGTATATTTGGTTGAATACATTTTAAATAAATACTGTTGGTACGTCCCTGGTAGGATGAACAATATTTTAAAAATTCTTAAAGCGTATCGAACGAATATCCCTGGAAACATCTAATTCCTTTATAAAATTTACATAAACATGTTACTATACTTTAGCAGCCACTATATATTCCTATGTGTGTTTCTAGAAACACTTCTGCCAAGGACATGTTTATCGCTACATAAATTGGTTATCACTGGATAGGTATATCAATTCGGTGAAAATATGAAAATGGCATTCTAAAAGCATTGTAAAATAATCCTCCTCATTTTTTTTATATTAGATTATTATTATTTTATCTGAATGAATATTAATTAATTTAATTCATATTTATTTATTATAGATAGCCGAATGAATCACAATAAATTAATTTTGGTATATGTACCGTTGGAATCATTATTAGGAATACGAATTCCAAATCAAAATATCTACATGCTTATCTATTAGTGTGTAAAAGTTTGACATTATTAAAAATAAAAAAGAAAATGTGTACAGAACAGTATAACTCATAAAATTAAATTTTTTATTTACTCAAAAACTATTTTTGTAATATATCCCCTTCATCCATTTGCCCCTTTAATTATTTTCTAATATTTATGTTGTTTTTCAATTTAGTACCATTTATTTTTTAAAATTTGAATTACTGTCTTTTTCTACTACAATAATACCAAATAATATGAAATTGCAGTTTTTCACACGATATAATCAGATTTGTATGAAAATCGTATTAATTTCAATGACCTACAATAGAAACCAGTGGCGTAGATAACTTTTTGCGATGCAGGGGATATGACTTTGAAAATTCCATGTACACATAAATATACATTCAGTCTGTTCGCTATACTTACGCAAGTTTCGGATTAAAATTTTTATGAGTATTTCCAGGTAAGTAACCGAAAGTTTGACCTGTTCTTTGGGGAAATATCAACTGGTTAAATGAAATGAAAAATAATGTACAACTTTTTAATTAAATAATAATGGAGAATTTTTTGTATAATTGAGAGCAGAATTAAACTTCTTCATTAATGGAGTCTAATGTGGCTATTATAAACCTAATAATAATTTTATATTACACTTCACACAGAAAATATAGTCTATGTATAATAAGAGAGTTATTTAGCTCAAATAATATATTTTCTAACATAAAAATTTGTTCTATATAGAGAATTTAAAATGAAAAATAAAAAAATTGAACTTGCCAACAAAAATGAAAATCAGTCATTATCATCCAAAATATCATAATCGTCATCATCATCACTGTCATTATCATTAATTGTTATTAAGATTGGACTTATTTCGTTTATTTTATTTTCACGAGTCCACCAATCTCCTATTAGTTTCTCCCACTTGGATATACAGTTCCACCACACTTCTGGAGTTGCAATTGAAAGTGCTTTTCGCCAAGTTTCCCGAACTACGTCGTCACTATAACCATTAGGCCCAATATGGTTGTCATATTATTGTTTTGCTATTCCCCATATATATTCGATGGGATTAAACTGGCAATGATACTGTGGCGTAAAACTTGACCGTAACTTTCAATAATCTGATCCACAACAAATGTTTTTGGTTTTGCGTGTATATTTACCAAGCGTAATAATTCTGATTTTAATATATATTGAGGAAATGGTATATGTTCCTTTGTCAACCATTCTTTAATTTTATCAACAGTCCAACAATTCGTTGGACTTTTGTTTATTACTTCCGGAATGGTAAGGTTCATTGTCTAAAATAATTACGCTGGGCTTACTTAAACCTGGGAAAAGTTTTTCATGCAACTATTTTACAAACATTTCTGTATTCATATTATCGTGATAGTCACTGGATTTAGATGAAAATATTAAATCAACACCTTCTATAAAACCCGATTTCCCTCCTGCATGTAAAATTATGTGTCGCTTTCCTTCTCCATCGGTATGTTTGATGGACTTTACGTTATTCTCTTGGTTGCACCCCTAGAAAATATCCATGTTTCGTCTAAATATATAAAATTCGACCCTTCTTCTTTAAATTTAGAATATTTTCTTAGAAAGTTAAATCCTTTGTGCACGACAGAACTTCTTTCACAAAGGGCCTTTCTGTTAGCCTCTTTTTGAAATTTGAAACCCAAGTTATGTATCACTTGCCATAGAATTGTTCTGCCAATGTCGTCAAATTTTCTATCTATTAATTCCGAGAGAATTGTATTTAAGGTCACATGTTCCTTGTTGACCCTCATTCGATAAATGGTATCACGAATTTCAAATTTCTTTCCATCTGGAATATCTTTCGTTTTCAATGATGTGCGAGTTTTGCGGTGATCTTTCGGCAGTTCACTATTGTGTAATACTCCTCTTAATTTGGTTTCACTAATTCCTAGAGCATCGCATACGCGTTGTTGTACAGACATTACCGATTTTAAAGGACCGTCATTTTTTTTTTCATCCGTAAAATACTTATGTACACTACAAATTAGACTATCTAGATCTAACACACGTTTAGGCATTTTTAAAATTTTCACTAAATTTACAATATACATACAATGTCAACACTTGCAAAGAATCAATTCAACTGCAAATTTAGTACCTACCCTAATGTTATTTTAATTTAAATCTGAGCATTAGGCTAATTTTATCTAATTACTTGGGAAGAGGCCTATTGGAACTGGTTGTCAATGACTAATTTGCATAATTTTGTTAATCCGAAACCCGCTTAAGTATAGCGAACAGACTGTAGATTATAATTCGTACTCATGGAGGAAATCCCCTTGATCACCCCTGTCTGTTCCACTAATAAAAACGATAGTTGAAAAATATTTACCAACCAATTACTTTTTAATTCACAACAAATCTGTACAAGGTGAAATTAATCTCAAATACATAATTTTCTCATTATTTTTTTTTAATGTCCATCATATATTCGAAATTTGAGGTACTTATACTTTTGTTTGAGTTAAGCATTTCCTACACCTAAAGTTAATAGTTTTAAGAGATTTTGTCAAAGGTAATACCCGTCTTCCAAATATTGTCGAGTGGTATTTGAAAAGATTATTTTTTAAAGCATTTTATATGATAAAGACGCAATAAACATATTTGGAATAGTTAATAATCTAAAAAATTCTAAAAGTATTTATTAAACATATAAATATTTGCAAGCATTATATATATTCATTATAGTTGCATTATTATTTACGTTCAAGTACAATTTTATATTAACATGATAGTTTCGCAGGCAAATCAATTTCTCCTGAAATATTCAGATATGCTGCTTAATTTAATTCACTTTCAATTTTCGCCATTCTATATATGTATATGGTATAAAAAGCAGGAAAATAAAAAAGTAATAACATATTTTAATGTTAAGTGGAGTTTTTGTTAATAAAAAAGTTTAAAGACTTTCACATTTTCGAAACGTAATCAATAATATTGGTTCAATAATTTTATAAATACTTATAAGGAATATTAAATTTTGTTGTTTATTCAAAGAGATAAAATAGAAGAAATTTAATAATAATTAGAAAATTAGAAAAGGAAAACGATTGATTTTAATGAATCGTACCTATTCCTAATTAATAGCAACACGTGTTCGAAGGTAAAAAATAAAAAAAAGGACAGGGAACAAACATCCTTCTTAGTTACGTGATACTAAAATGTATGTCTCAAGAAGATCTTCGTCTAATTGGAAGAGAACCTTCGTTATTTTGATTTCATAACAATAAAACTTTGACGAATTAGATATTAAATAAAATATATGAATATATTAAGAATGTGTCGTAGAACAACAGAATATTCTCTGATTAAAAATAAGACGATTAAACGAAAAATGCTTGGATAAAATGTTTCTCATTGTCGAAATACAACAAAAAAATCAATTAAACAATTTTTCCCAGTGGCGTACGGTATGGGTTGTAACGGTATGCTTTTCATATTTTTCCTTGCGATGATAGTTCAGTGTCTGTCAACCAAATTTCATTTTTCATTTGTCTTCCTAAATTTAGTGTCGAGAAGACAATTCATATTAATTGGGATGGTCTTCTGATAAAGTGTTTATTTTCAATTTTTAAAGACCATTATGTTAATTATGCTGTGCTACATTCAATGGTTTTTATTGGAAGAATGACTAGGATGATCGTTTTTCATCATATGAAGAATGATTTAGAAGTTTATTGCCTTGTTATGTAAAGAAGGATTTGCTGATTTGCATAGTTATCAACATCATGAGGTTATAATGATTGATTGATGCATAGAAGGTTACAGGGATTTGCTGATTGGATAGTAATTGAATCGGTCATTTGAGAAAGCTCGTAAGTCACAAAAATGGCAGATTCTTATCGCTAACACTTCGGTGCACATTCCAACCAGAAATCCCATTAGTCGTACCACTCCTTGTCTTAAATTTTCAAACTTAAAAATCTGCTTTACTTGAGAAACCCCATAAGTGGCTGACTAATGGTGTTTCTCTAATACACGCGGCACACGAGCTAATACAATCAGCTATCGCAGATTGACCGAAATTATGTTGGAAATACCTGGGCGATTCGTAGGGATGGAAGGATTAGTGCTAGGGTGAAAAACATCACTTTTTAATTATATACTTTATTTTAAAACACTATTGAAATGTCTCCACTGTCATGTGGACACCGTTAAACAATAGTAATAAAAATGAATGTATAAAGAAATTTAAATTCGGAAATATTACTAATAGTAATAATTATGATTTAGCAAGTTGTGAATATCCTGAAATATCCCATTTTGGGAGCGAGGATGACTAAGAATTTGTTGGATATGTTTGTGGACAATAAGCACTGATGATGGCAAAATGCCGAAAACGTTTTGCATTTATTAATAATTAAAAAGTTTTGCACGAAATACAAGTCTTTCCTTTTGAACAGTTATTTTTAATAAAAAGTTCTCCATCACTTGGGAATTCATAATCGAGTATTATTACTTTCATGATGGTGGATGAGGTTTTCCGGGTTTTCCTTACCTGTAAGTCAAATGGCACCATCAATCATCTTTAAGTCGCCCCGGAGCGCCACGGCAAATAATAATAACCGTCCCTTCCCCTACACAAGTCACTTTGTTGGCTTCAAGGGTTGAAATTCACTCTTAAGGGGTGAATTAGGGAGAGTATTATTATTTTGATTTGAAATATTCAATAACTTTCGACGACTTATATTTTTAACTGACTTCAAAAAAGGAGAAGATTCTTAATTCGTCTGAATATTGTTCTTTTATATATGTTCAGCAATAATTCTTAACCACTTTGTTCGATTTCTCTTGTTCTTTTTTTGTTAGAAAGAGTGTACCTCAGGGATGGTTCGATATACTTTTGGTCAAAATTTCATGATGGGATCTATCATAAAATCAGCAAACTGATTCTGTCGGGTCGGTGGTGTAGCAGGCTAACGCGCTTATATTCATTTATAAGCAAGTTTATGTGTCAGAGATTGCTGGGCTTCGAATCCCAGACCAGACCATGTGGATTTTTAATTAAATTGCATGGTTCGGTATAGGATTTGATGTGTGCCGTATTAATAGAAATTCAATTTCGTTGATATGACATGCATATTATAAAAATCGCCATACATTACCGTCTCGATGATGGTGGGTGAGGTTTTCCGGGTTTTCCTCACCTGTAAGTCAAATGGCACCATCAACCATCTTTAAGTCGCCCCGGAGCGCCACAGCAAATAATAATAATAATAGCCGTCTCTTTCCCCGCACAAGCTCAGCTTTTGGGGTTAAAATTCACTCGTAAGGGAGTGAATTAGGGAGAGTATTATTATTATTATTATCCATGCGATTTTGAAGTCGGTTTTTTGTAACTTGTACTTAAGCATGTTTCCTTTTTTTAATTAGAAAATCTTCAGTTGTTCTATGGCCTATGTCCATTTCTTAATAGAACACCCTGTATAAATATTATTAAAAAAATACTACGCGTATTTTCTAAATTGTTTATACTTCTTTAAAAAACACTTAACATCAGTTAAATTAAATACCTACTATATTATTTATTATACATAATTGCGTTGCTAATAATAGTAAAAAAATATTTTTTTACATTTGTCTAATAGGCTATTGTGTTCTTGAATAGTTGAATATTTCATATACCTATCAAGAAATTATTACTCATCGGTGGCGTAAATATCAGGGGGGACTAATTCCCCTTTATGAGTCTACGAAAATTGTGAGTGAAACAAATTAAATGTATACATAAAATTTTCTAAATTCTAGCATTTTTGAATAATGTATAAATTTAATAATTTATTATTTTTCTGTGTATCACATAAAAGATGATTTCCATGATTAAGAAGTTGAAATTTAAAGTTATATCTCTCTCATAGCAAAAAACATATCTACGCCATTAAAACTAATTATCGTAGCTTAAGGCTAAATTTTTTAAAAGCGCATTATTATTTAATAATTTTGCGGTTTTTAAAATAATCGTGGGTAACGAAATGTTGTAAAAATTATTCATACTTAACTACTACATAGTTTTATACAGAGTGATTTAAAATTTGACTTTTTTCTTGAGTTTTCGACGGATATATACGTTTTGAGGTTCAGTACAATTGTTTAATAATATGATCGAAATACACAAACAATTATATACATCTTCAGTCTGGAAATGTCTTACTAAAATAGTAGTTTGTGCAACAAGAGTGGATATGATGGTCATATCATACGAAAGCGAAGTTAGGAATGGTTACCAAATATTAACTATGATTGGTGGATACCTTTGGTGTAATCCAATACTATTTAGAACTGTTATAATGGAAAAAGCGAGAGTAATTCAAATATAAAATAAAATACAGGCTGACCCGTTTAAAAAAACATAAGTTTGAGAGAGAGAGAGAATATATATTTATTTATTTAACACACCACCCAACAGTGATAACCATTTAACAGGTAGAAAAAACAATATTAAGAAAAATGTTGTTTATAAAGATTACAATCCAGATTTCAATGTCCATGAAAAAAACCTGTGGCTGTATGCGAAATAGGAAAAAATGGATATTAACATTGGATAGCTCTTATAGGATAAAGTACTATATGTTTAATTGACAATTATATCAATAACTAAACTAAGATTACACAATGAACTAGAATTCAGTAATACACATAAGTAAAAATTATAACACATTAACCCAAAGTAACGAATATGTTGGCAAAAATATCCAAGCTGACTTGGATAGTATGATACTCATTAATTGCTTGATACAGTGGGGATGAATTTAAAATGTTGGTTCTTGCTGATGGCAAATAAAAGCTAAAATACACCCTAAGCCCTGCGCGTGGTATTTTTTACTGAACATAATTTACCAAATCAATGCTGTCTATGTGACCCTTAAGAACTTTCCAAAGTAGTGTTATTTGCTGAAAAGTTCGACCTTTTGCCAGATCTGAGTTTAAATTGTGTTAATAGCAGATCATGAGGAAAGCCTTTTGGGGGATATATACCATCTTATATAAAAGAAGCCGATTTCATAAATTTTGTTTGAACTTTTTCGATTAGGTCAATATATACATTTTGGCTGGGACTCCATATCTCAGATGCATATTCAAGTTTCGATCGAACCAAGCTGTTATATAAGATTTTTAATGTTGACATATCTGGGAATTCTTTGCAACTTCTTATGACAAACCCTAGTGTTTTATTGGGAGATGACACCATTGATTCAATATGTTTAGGTGAAGGTAAGTTCAGGATCAAAATATACACCCAGATCTCTCACAAACTCAGGCCTATTGATAATAAAAGAGGCCCCAAAATTGATCCTGTGGTACTCCTAATAACTGCTGGAATTTTTCTGACTTATAACCAGTTAACAGCAGATGTAGCTCCGTGCTTAAACCTATGGAGGAAAGTTTTTTGAGTAAGATGGTATGGTTAATTCTGTCGAAAACTTTAGAAAAGTCAGTGTATATTACATCTTTCTATCTAGAGCCTCTGATATAAACTGTGTGGAACAAATAAGATTTGTTTCCATGGATCTGCCTTTCATGAATCCGTGTTGATCTGAGGATGTAGATCAGGAGATATGATTTGATAAATGATCATGAAGAACGAATTCTAATATCTTAGCAAAGTTACATATAATACTAATAGGTCTATAATTTTGAACATGATTTTTATTGCCTGTTTTATGAACTAGAATTACACGAGAGATATCTTCCACTCATTAGGGATAGTGCAAGATTTAAGAATTTTATTAAAAATTGTATGTAGAGAAGTTGCAAAAATGTATGCACAATCTTTAATAATAAAGGAAGGTAGCAAGTAGCAAGTCAGGCTCCATTGTCATATTTGGTTTCAATTTTTTAATAGCCTTGACAATTTCGTCTTGTAATATTGATTTTATGTATAGCGTCGGAAAATTTGAAGTCAATTCATTTGCGTAGTTGGTAGTAGGTAGAAGAACTATTAAAGAAATGATCTGCAAAAGCCTGGACGATCACTTGTGGGTGTTCGATAAAGCAGTTTTTATACTCAACTGATGTTGGTATGGAGAATGAAGAATTTTTAGAATTCATATAGCTCCAGAATTGTTATGGATCGCTTTTCATATTTCTCTCAATATCGCAAATACAAAGTGCGAGCGGATGAGATTTCTCGTTTAATATTAGAGCGAAGATTTTTAAATGTATTTAGTGCGTCTACAGACTTAATGGATTTATAGATTCTGTGTGATTTTTCTTTTTGTCGAATCATGTGTATTATGTAACCATTAAACCACGGCGTATAAGTTCTAGAATTCGTTTTCTTGATAGGAATATGTTCTCTAAAAATATCATATAGTTTGTTGTTCAATAACTGAATACTAATATTTATGTTATGCAAGAAGCTCCAGTCCATATTGTTTATTGCATTGTAAAGATTTGGGAAATTTGCTTTTTTGTAATTGAACTGCATATTATCTGGTTGACAGGGCATTGGTGAATTTGTATTTGTTGTTGAAATATCTATGCATAGTGATGGATGGTAATCATCTTCATTTAATACTATTTCATCAGCTCTGTAAACCTTGCATTCATTATTAAAGTAAACTAAATCCAATAAGCGTTGAAATTTATTATTGACTAAATTGAACTATTGTAAATTAAAAAAAATTGGAAAAGTTTTGACAACATTTAGTTTGGCAGACATACTATGACCATTTATATGAGAAGCGTACTCTGATATATTAAAATCACCGATTACAAGAAGATTTTTATAATATAAAGTTGTAAATAGTGATAGTGTTTCCAAAACTACCTCATAATCATTAACTGAACTTGAGGGGGGATATGTAAATAAGCAAAATGTATTAACAATTTGAAGGCTGGTTTTATTTTAATCAGTAGAAAATCAGTATATGTTTATTGTCTAAGTTAAAATACTTATTGACAAACACAATATTGTTATACAAAATACAAATAAATAAATAAATATTCATTAAAATGTAAACAAACATTGTTATAAATTACCATTAATACATACATCTAAAATAAAATAGAACAAAACAAAATAAAACATATATCACAGTGTCTCGTCATTATAAAATTCTGTAATATCATAATAAGGTCTAATTAACAGAAATCTCCTGAACAATAATTCTGTGATTCAACATCTGTCAAAGTATGTGATAGCCTGTGACACATCTTGATACACAAGTATTAAAAGTAATTTTAAAAAACCGACTTTAAAATCGTGCAGATGCAAATTTATATGAAACCACCCCAGCGGTACCCCAGACTCCCCAAAACAGCCTAACGTAAATGGGAGTCAACTAACGCATAATATGCCGTTTTTGCTGCACAAACTGCATTTATTAAAATGGATAAAACGTCTAATGCAGAGGTAGGTAAGTTTTGAAATATTAGAAATAATTGGTGACGATTTTACAAATACTAATGGGTCAATTGTTCTATTTAGATTTTTTGTTAGATTTTCAGCGATATTGCAATAAAATGTATTGAAATCGTTAGGATTTATATTTGCATTGCATGATTTATGGGTACTTTTGCTTCTCAATTCATTAATAATAGACCAAGTTTCCCTTGCCTTATTTTTTGAGCTCTCAATTCTCGTATAGCTTTTCTAATAAGTGTTCTATATAAAATTCTGTAGCGATAATAATAGTTTAAAAATAATTCTGTTCGAGTAAAATTTTTTATATAATTGAGAGATCTCATATTTTTTGATGAACATCTTAAACCAGCTGTAATCCACTGCTTTTTTTTGTTTAATTATATTTTTTGAATAGGGAAAGACGCATTAAAAAATTTGCTTGAGTTTAAATAAAAATCTGCAACTGTACTAATTAAAATTTTTACAGTCTCAATGAAATTTTCCATAATTAGATTTACTAAACAATCGACAATAATGAAAATTAGCCTTAAGAAGCTTGTGCTCAAGAGATATTGAAGTTAAAACGGCTTCATGATCGGACAGGCCGCTGGAATTCACTGTACACGATATATTATATTAGCAGGTTCGTAAGAAGTACAGTAATAGTCCAGTAACGTTTCGGAACATTCCGTTATCCTTGTTGGTTCCTTAACTTGCATACTTAAATTGACAGAAATTAATAATTTTTTTAATCTAATAGTACTATTATCATTATCCTTGAGATAATCTATATTTAAGTCGTCTGTCAAAACTATTTTAAATAATGTAAGTTCTACGCCTATGTATTATTATCGGACAAAATTTTATACGATGAAAAGCATAAAAATCTGATGTGTCCAACACATGACTTTCCTATCTAGTTATTATAGGCATTTTCCGGTTATTTTGTACAACCTATTGCAGCATCTCTATAAATGTTTAGAGGATAAACTAAATATATACATTTTACACATACATCTACCTCGAAACATTTTTCTATAGATATTCATTGAAAACGAAAATACAGAAAAATTTAAATTTAGCACTTTTCCATTACGGACCATTTTAGAAAAATCATGTATAAACAAAAATTATAGAAATCGATATCGCAAACAACTTTTAGTTCAACAATTTTCATAAAAATCAGAATTTTGCACATTTTGTCAAATTTCTCGAATACGGACCATTTCAGGAAATTTTGACATAAAACAAAAATTATAGATAATAATATTAGAAGTAACTTTTATTTGAACAATTTTCTTCTCCAAACATAAATAACAGATATATTCCATAAAATATAAAAACGGCCTCCCATAAAGTACCCCCCCAGATGTTCCAACTTTGTCCAAAATCTAATCATTTCACGTCAGGCCGAAATAAACCTTAAGTTTAAAATTTAATGTTTTTTCCTTTATCCGTTTTTGAGTTTTCTTCAAATTTCGAAATTTACACATTTTCTCAAATATCTCGAATACGGTCCATTTTAGAGAAATTATGTATAGGACAAAAATTATAGAGAATTATATTATAAACAACTTTTATTTGAACAATTTTTATAAAAAATTATGTTTTTTACATTTTGTCAAATTTCTCGAATACGGACCATTTTAGGAAAATTTTGCATAAAACAAAAATTATAGATAATTATATTAGAAGTAACTTTTATTTGAAGAATTTTCTTCTCCAAACGTAAATAACAGATATATTCCATAAAATATAAAAATGACCGCCTATAAAGTACCCCCCCAGATGTTCCGACACTGCCCAAAATCTAATCAGCTCATTGGACGCTGAAACAAAGCTTAAGTTTAAAATTTGGTGTTTTTCTGTGTATCGGTTCATGAGTTATGCGTTATACAGACACACACACACACACACACACACACACACACACACACACAGACACACAGACACACAGACACACACACACACACACACACACACACACACACACACACACACACACACACACACACACACACACACACACACACACACACACACACACACACACACACACACACACACACACACACACACACACACACACACACACACACACACACACACACAGACACAGACATCATCGCGAAAATAGTCAAAACGGATTCAGGGGACCTCAAAACGTAAAAATCCGTCGAAAACTCGAGGTCGAAAAAAATCATGATTCCTATACTTTCCTTATATCTGTATACAGATAGGAAAGTAAAAATGTACTTTTTTCATATCTTCTTCAACACCTCTAATCGAGACTTTTAAAAAAATACTCGATTCTTGCTATGTACGATTTTTTGAGGAATATTAATTATTTGCCTGCAATACGTATACAAAAACATTTATTGTTTGTTTCCATAGTTTCATCTAAATAAAAATATGGTCAAGTTTTAACACCTAATCTCTTGTTAACGATTGAAAGTGTTCTATCTGACTCAATAATTAAAAAAAACAAATGCGTGGTTTATTAATATGGCTGTACAATATACCAATGCAGAATATACCGATATGTTACTGGCATTAGGATTTTGTGAAGGAAATGCTCGAGAGAGTGTCAGGTTTCCAAATCGTCGTGTACCTAGCCACCCAACTTTTGCTGCTGTTGAGAGACGTCTTCGGGAGACCGGTTCCTTTGCTCCCAACACTGTTGATAATGAAAGAGAACGTTTTGTAAGGATTCCTGAAGTTGAAGAAGACATTTTAGAACGTGTTGAAGAAGATCCAGAATTAAGCACCAGACGAATTGGAAGGGAACTAGGAGTAAGTAAAGATGTCGTTCATAAAGTGCTTAGAGAACAATTGCTATATCCATACCATAAGAAGCCAGTACAAGAATTATTAGTCCATGATCCTCAAATTCGTTTGGGTTTTTGTCGATTTGTTAATATGCAAAGAGAAAGAGATCCAAACTTTGTCAAGAAGGTTCTCTTTACCGATGAAGCGGGTTTTACAAGAAGAGGTACACCTAATACCCATAATGAACATGTTTATGCCGTTGAAAATCCGCATGCAATAAAGGTAAACCATTGTTGGTCCTGTCATACTTCCACGAAGATTAACTAGAGAAAATTAGTTGGATTTTCTACAAAATACGTTGCCAGAATTGTTAGAAGATTTACCTCTCCAACTTCGGAGAGATATGTGGTTTATGCAAGATGGAGCTCCACCACATTTTTCTTTAAACCTTAAAAACTACTTGAATGAACAATATCCACACAAATGGATAGGCAGAGGTAATGACGCACCTGTAAACTGGCCACCACGTTCCCCAGACCTAACACCGATAGATTACTTTTTATGGGGACATCTGAAATCCACAGTTTACAGGGAACCTGTAGAAAATGAGGAACAACTCTGGCAACGTATTCAAGATGCAATAAACAATCTTGGAGGTGATGAAGAAGTTATGGAAAGGATACATTTTAATTTTCTTCGACGTATAAATCTTTGTATGCGTGAAAATGGTGAACATTTTGAACAATTTTTGTAAAATCTCTATTTTGATTATGTTGTAAATAAATATTTTTGTGAAACCTATACACTCTAAATTATTAAAACAGAAATTTAGCGAAAACCATGAGAGTAATCGAGTCTTATCAAGAGTACCTTTTTTAAAGTAAATGAGTTGCGCAATCTAAATTTTATACTCAAACTCCTTTTCTTCCATTGGCGTAGAATTTTTAAAGGTGCAATTATTTAAAAAATCAAGTTCTACGCCTATGTATTATTATCGGACAAAATTTTAATACCATTTTTTTTGCCACATACAACTCTACCAATATACCAAATTTCAGCAAAATCGCATATGCTGTTTTAAATTTATATGGGAAAAACGATTTAAAAATTGTAACTTCAAGGCCCTCTGGAGCCCAAACGAAGCAACTTTGTACAAAGGTAATTTTACTTAAATCGACTTATTTTGGTCTAAGGAATAATAATAATAATAATAATAATAATAATAATACTCTCCCTAATTCACCCCCTTACGAGTGAATTTCAACCCCTGAAGTCGACTGAACGACTTGTGTAGGGGAAGGGACGGCTATTATTATTATTTGCCGTGGCGCTCCGGGGCGACTTAAAGATGATTGATGGTGCCATTTGACTTACAGGTGAGGAAAACCCGGAAAACCTCACCCACCATCATCGAGACGGTAATGTATGGCGAATTTTTTTAATCTGCATGTCATATCAACAGAAATTGAATTTCTATTAATACGCCACACATCAAATCCTAAACCGAACCATGCAATTTAATTAAAAATCCACATGGTCTGGTCTGGGAATATGTGGAATGTTTTTGTAAAGACCTTCTACGGACACCCTGTATAAAAAATATTAAAAATGTAGGCAGATTTAAGTCAACCATTAGAAATATCTTAATTTATATTGAGCCCTACTCACTAGATGATGTTACAATCTTAAATATTTCAAATTCATGTAATAAGTTAGGATTAGAAATAAGATAGGATCCTTTTTAGCTGTTTAGTAGTTTAGTTTTTTCTACCTATCAGTATTAATTTTCTGTGGAGGTAAACAATATAATTGATGTAATTACCAATTGCAAATTATGGCACTATGAGGTTTGCTAGGTTTTCCTCTAGTCTTTGTAAATATGCCATTCTTACTCGGTAAGTCGACCTAGCTCGCATATTAATAATTAATTATTAATAACAATACTACATCTTGCAGTTGGTATTTTTGCATCATCTATTTTAATTTTAGGCTTTATCTTTATGTAATATTTAGATATGGATATTGACGTGGACAACACAATACACTTTGTATATTGTCTCTAGTACAAATAAAATAATTTGAATTTGTTCCAGACTGAAGTTGTTTAACACTCTGTATATCACAAAATTATATTAAAATTCGGAGATATTTTAACCTACCTGGTTTTCATTTGTATTGTTTTTTCGCGTTTTTAAAATGGTTGTTTTTCAATAATTATAATAAAAATAAGTTTTTTGTAAAACTAAACATGCAATTATGCGATAAGCACCAGTCTCGATATTTACCGACCTTGTAAATTAATATTTCGTATTCTAGTATTTGAAATATTTTACTAAATATTTTATTTGTATTTGTACCCAAGCACTTTACGTGGTCCCAATCATAAAATGGCAATTATAACATTTAAAATGAAGCTAAAATAAAGATCAAATCTATTATAGTCTAAATTTCTGCGGATTAAGATTAGCGGTCACCTGAGTAAGTAAGTGCAAACTCAATTTACTTCGAACTAATTGGACTAATTGCAATTGCTTCTTGGATATACAAAATGCCGCCGTAGGTACCCAACGAAGCTAAAGAAAATGAACGACACGATAACAAGGAAGACTATATGCAGATTAATTTCAGGTAGTTGAGGTAGGTATTTGTAATTGGGACAAAGCAAATTACTGATCATAAAAAATTATAATTTACAAGATATATATGTCAATACATTTAATAAAAACACTCAAACGAGACAAACCTACAAACTAATTACAACTACCCATTTAAAACAACCCCAATCCCTTAATAATGCCATTCTGATAGAATTTAAAATGACAAGGAGTAATAAGACGAAGATTTTCGTCATGGCTTACCGGGAAACCATATGGAGACAGGGCCAGCCCTAGACATTTTGGCGCTCCGAGCAAAACCTTAATTTTGCGACCCCCCCCCCCCCCCCCGTTTTTTTTAAGTAAATCTCATGCGACCATATCAGAAAGTCAAAAAAACATTGAAAAAAAAAATAAAAAAAAAATAAATTAAAAACTCAATCATCAGATAACAAGATAAGCAATTTAGCACTTAATAAAATGTAGTAATGCTAACTAAACTAATATCCCATATTATAAATAAATTCTAACTAACCGAAGTAATTAAAATGCCCTTTTTCTAACTTTTCTTTCGGCAAACCCACGAACCAGTGATTTCAAGTCTAATTTGTCACTAATTTGGTGTTCTATAGCTATCATTGCCAATCCATTGAGACGATTTTGGGTCTGCATCGTTCTGAGATCATTTTTTATTATTTTTAGTTTTGAAAAGCTTCTTTCCCCTGAAGCCACAGTGACTGGCAATGTAAGTAGTATTCTTAATGCTATGCTGAGGTTTGGTGCGAATTTAAGTGTAGCGATAAACTTGAGAACTTCAACAGGGGTTTCCTTTTTTGTTAATAATGACGAAACAATGCTTATTTCATCGGCTAGTTCAAGGGCGTTAAGATCGCTTGAATTTCCATCAGTTAAAACTACTTCCAAATCTTTGCAATGAGCCAGTAGCTCATTTCTGGGCATGTCTTTTAGACCAAAAATATTATACAAAAAGCTGAAATAATTACTGTGAGTATTTAGCAAATTATATCTGGTTTCCAAGGCATTTATTGCTTGATATATAGTGTGAAAAAAATATCTATTTTATATTTTTGTTTGAGGTCTTGAACGGGTTCATCCGGGCCCTCATACAAAAAGTTCTTATTTTGCTTCTGACACGATGACGTGGTGTGGTGGTTTCGAAATTAGCTTCCACGTCAATTTCTGAAGCAAGCTCGGTTGCTTCTAAAATGATGCTTTCAAAAGCTTCATCTGATCTCAGGTTTTCAAAGAAGAGTTTTCAGTTGCTAAGCATATCAATAGCTTGTGACATATTAAAATTTACAGTTTGCAAAATTTGCTGATGGGGTTAATATGACTCAAAACAAAGCATATAAATTTGAACTGCTTCAAATTATTTAATAATCCGCTAGCCTCGTCTCTGATCATATTATCGATTTCTTCATATATGCTGTACAAAGCATCGTGAATTGGACCAATTTGAAACCGCAGAGCTTTTAATGAGTCGACTCGATTTTCCCATCGCGTATCACTCAATGGTTTTAGGGTGTAAGTATCAATATATTTCAGTAATATTGCCCAACGAAAAGAAGAGGAAGAAAAAAATGTATATAACTTTTGAACAATATTGAAGAAGTTAGCTGCCTCAAACGAGGATTTTGCCATATCGTTTACAACCAAATTTAGCGAATGGCTGCTGCATGAAACATAAAATGCTCTAGGGCTTATATTTCTGATTCTTGTTTGTACTCCCGATTTTTCTCCTCTCATATTGGAACCATTGTCATACCCTTGACCGCGCATGTTTTCTACTTTAAGCCTATTTTTCTCTAGCTCTTCTAGTAAAACCTTCGACAATTCTTTAGCTGTTAATCTCTCAATGGGTAGAAAACCCAAAAAATGTTCGTTGCTATTATTGACTCTGATTCCTGTATGGAGACAAATCTTACCACAAATGTCATCTGTTCTACTTTACTTGCATCGGGAGTATAGTCAAGAATCACGGAATAATACTTGGCCTTTTGAACTTGCTCAATGATGTGGTGCTTTAGGTTGTCATGGAATAATTCAATTATTTCAATTTGTATACAATATTGTTATACAAAACACAAATAAATAAATATTCATTAAAATGTAAACAAACATTATTATAAATTACCATTAATACATACATCTAAAATAAAATAGAACAAAACAAAATAAAACATATATCACAGTGTCTCGTCATTATAAAATTCTGTAATATCATAATAAGGTCTAGTTAACAGAAATCCCCTGAACAATTCTGTGACTCAACATCTGTCAAAGTAAGTGATAGCCTGTTGTACATCTTGATACACAAGTATTAAATGTAATTTTAAAAAACTGACTTCAAAATCGTGCAGATACAAATTTATATGGAAACACCCCTGAGGTACCCCAGACTCCCCAAAACTGAACAGCATAACATAAATGGGAGTCAACTAACGCATAATATGCAGTTTTTGCTTCACAAACTACATTTATTAAAATGGTTAAAACGTCTAATGCAGTGGTAGATAAGTTTTGAAATATGTTTACTGACATTCCATCATATCCTGATGCAGTTTTGTTGTTTATGTCATTACAAACAAAAAAATGAGTATTTAATTGGTGATGATTTTACCAGCCAAAGTCTAGTGGCAAATAATGCATTGTTTTAAGTTTCAATGAAATTTGATATACTTACAAGGATCAGATGACAATGCAATATTATGAAAAATAATTTATTGATATGATATCAACATGACAAAAAAATATTCTTTACTTTTTAGTGCATTTTATAAAAGCCTGTAACTTAATTTTTTTATCAGTTTATTTTCATTTTCCATGATTTTGGCGCCCCTAGATCATTGCGCTCCGGGCGGCCGCCCGGATCGCCCTACCCTGTGGCCAGCCCTGATGGAGAATCGACAGGTCCATACAGGTCCGCTTGTATGTTTTTATTAAGCCTATTACTCGAAGTTCCAAGTAATTTTAGACTTTTGAAAACCAAACTGAATTTAAATACAACAGAAACACATTAAATTTTATCCTCAACGGGATTTCTCATAATTTCATCTAACTGGTAACTACCAACTGGCACATAAACTATAGGTATCTTCTAATTAAACTAAGCTCTCAAATCAGCATTTCCTACTAGATCAGAGACACACCAACTAGTAGGCAATTGTAGAAAAAGAATCAGGATGAAATGATGGTAAAATGCGTAGTTTCCAGTAAAATAATTACATTTATTTTAGTAGATTTGTGCACCGTTGCGTGTTACTAACGAATACCGTAATCATTTAACGTGCATAAACTTAGTACCGACATACCTATACGGTATGTAGTTTGAGCGATAAGTCAAGTTAATTATCACAAATATCAGGATGACTAAAAGTGTTACCCTCCCTTCTTGTAAACTCGTTTATTTAAATAAAGGCGAAAAACCATTCAATTTTTATTTTAATCTGCTACCTCTTTAACCCCCCATGTGAAAGCGTCCTTTTCAGTAGCGGCTCGTGGTTAAAAAAATGGGGGTTCACAATGACAGCATAGAGATCTTTCAGTATTTATAATATATCTTTAAAAAAATGAGAGAAGATATCAGTACTCATTGTGAGCCCCCAATTTTTTAATCACAGGCCACCACTGCACCCCTCATTTTTTTTAAATAGTAAGAAGATAGTTCATTGTAAAGGTGCGATACTTTTTATTTTAGCGTCCTCTAGCGGAATAAAAACCTGTTACGTATTATAAAATGTGGCACTTTATTCGAAAGTTAATTTAATTAGCAATTCAATGCACTACACATAACATTATCTTAATGGTTAAGGGTGAGATTATAGAAAATGCAACTTTGCAGATCTGCAAATATGGCGTACTTACAGATGCAAGATACAAGCAAGGATACTATAGAGAGTCAAGTATCCACAAGTCCACCATATCTGCAAAGTTGCAGACGTAGCGTATTTTCTGTAATCTCACTCTAAAACAATAATAAAGTAGAAGACTTTAAAAACAGGAATTATTCAACTTTTATTTTCACAGAATACTACTTCTTAATTTAGAATGCATGGCGTTTTTTGAAGCAATATTCTTGGAAAACTACTAAGTGAATCAAGAGTACCTTTTTGTCGTAAAATGGTTGTATTTTATGAATATGATCTAAAAAATCTGATGTGTCCAACACATGACTTTCCTATCTAGTTATTATAGGCATTTTCCGGTTATTTTGTACAACCTATTGCAGCATCTCTATAAATGTTTAGAGGATAAACTAAATATATACATTTTACACATACATCTACCTCGAAACATTTTTCTATAGATATTCATTGAAAACGAAAATACAGAAAAATTTAAATTTAGCACTTTTCCATTACGGACCATTTTAGAAAAATCATGTAAAACAAATTATTACAATTTTCATAAAAATCAGAATTTTGCACATTTTGTCAAATTTCTCGAATACGGACCATTTCAGGAAATTTTGACATAAAACAAAAATTATAGATAATAATATTAGAAGTAACTTTTATTTGAACAATTTTCTTCTCCAAACATAAATAACAGATATATTCCATAAAATATAAAAACGGCCTCCCATAAAGTACCCCCCCAGATGTTCCAACTTTGTCCAAAATCTAATCATTTCACGTCAGGCCGAAATAAACCTTAAGTTTAAAATTTAATGTTTTTTCCTTTATCCGTTTTTGAGTTTTCTTCAAATTTCGAAATTTACACATTTTCTCAAATATCTCGAATACGGTCCATTTTAGAGAAATTATGTATAGGACAAAAATTATAGAGAATTATATTATAAACAACTTTTATTTGAACAATTTTTATAAAAAATTATGTTTTTTACATTTTGTCAAATTTCTCGAATACGGACCATTTTAGGAAAATTTTGCATAAAACAAAAATTATAGATAATTATATTAGAAGTAACTTTTATTTGAAGAATGTTCTTCTCCAAACGTAAATAACAGATATATTCCATAAAATATAAAAATGACCACCTATAAAGTACCCCCCCAGATGTTCCGACACTGCCCAAAATCTAATCAGCTCATTGGACGCTGAAACAAAGCTTAAGTTTAAAATTTGGTGTTTTTCTGTGTATCGGTTCATGAGTTATGCGTTATACAGACACACACACACACAGACACACAGACACACAGACACACAGACACACACACAGACATCATCGCGAAAATAGTCAAAACGGATTCAGGGGACCTCAAAACGTAAAAATCCGTCGAAAACTCGAGGTCGAAAAAAATCATGATTCCTATACTTTCCTTATATCTGTATACAGATAGGAAAGTAAAAATAATAAAATATAGAGAATACAAATTTTTAGTACCTTTTTACACCATTCGTCCCTAGTTGTTGCGCCCCAGTTAGATGGATAAAGTTTCTGAAGTAGTTGTAACGTTTGTAGGTATTAATAAAAATCCAAAATTTTAATTATTTATCAATACCGGTTTCGAAAATATCGCCAGAAAACCATCTTCAGGAATAGGAACTATTTGCAATTAAAATATTTATCTCTAATTTTGGAACATTCTATATGATAGTGACGAAGATATTGAACTATATCATACTAATGCATCACTTTGTATATTTCATTGTGAACGTCAATCCATTAAAAATGAAGAACGGCGGGCGACCCTCTTTCAATTAAAATTTTGCAATAAAAGTTAGCCTTGAATAAGTGGAAAAACCAAAAATGCCACAATAAGTATATAAACAAATAAATAATTTAAGACACAATCGTAAATCTTTCATGAAATCTATTAAAATTATTTTTTTTTCTTTTACTGTTTTACCCCACTTTTTAAAATATTTTTTTTTTGCGAAATAAGATGGACAGACGAACAAAATACTACATCAAAACTATTATATTTAATACAAGTCAGTCATATATCTATCTACAAAATAAAAGATTTTTTAATGACTATTTTTGGCCATTATCACAAAAATTGTATATTTTATGTGGAGTTGGAATTAAATTAACAGTACCATATTTTTGAAAGTGTAGTTGGATCTAAGATATAGCGATATACTGTCCGAATTTTTCATTATTTTCCAAATAATTATTTAAACTTTTGTTCATTCAATTTGCAGATCCTCATACGAGACTTAGCAAGTAACTATTATAAGGTATATAGGGGTCTATTCTGTAACAATTCCTTTATATTTAACGGCCTTTAAAAATATTTTCTTCTCTACTTCTGTCATTATTAAAACGGATCTTTAAAATACATTAGAGGACTATCTTAAAGAAATCTGTTTAAATAATGACAGAATTAAATTAACGAATACAAATATACTTTTAAAGGCCGCCAATATTTTTAAAGGCCGTTAAATATAAAGGAATTCTTACAGAATAGACCCCATATACAGCTAAAATATTACTTATTTAAATCCATATTGGCTCATTAAATAAAACTGTCATACATATTCTGATAAAACAAAGTGTAATTTGTTCGAAAACTCATTAAAACGAATAGTCATGCAAATTTTTTATTGTTTGTTGGTAATTGATGCACAATTTGTGAGTTTAGGTATTTATTTTTTAACGATTCGGCGCTTGCATGCAACTATCCTTCCATGAAAATAAAAGAAAAATAGAAATAGAGCAGCACTATTTTTATTTCAATTTTATGAAACCGACATATTGCGTGCAAGTAAAATACATTAAAGTGAATAAATCCATATTTACAAATTTCAACCATTTTTTCATTTATTAAATAAAATGAAGCTTTTAAGTTAAAATTGATTGAAGACCATCTGGACCTTGCAAGAAATTTAAATAGTCCGATGGGTGAAGGTCTACTTGAAGCACGTTCATTAAAAGGTCTTTGTATATTTATACGAAATCACCATTTTAAAAAATCGAATAAAAAAAAATCAGAGAATCCGAAACCAAAGAGTCAATGCCATTCGATTCATTAATAAACATTTATTTATATTTTATTATGTCTTAATTTGTAGTCACTTCGTGCTTGATGTCCCATTACGGGGCAATGTCACCGACACCATTGGAATAATGATAAAAAAATATAGGTTATAAATATAAATTAGTTTGTCTGGTGTTTATTAAAAAAATATATTTACTATTCCAGCCAGTAATGGTATATTTAAATAAAAAAATTAATCAGTTGAAAAAAGAAATGGTCCCCTTTTATTATATTATGAGAAAATACAAATCATCTGTATTTCTTAATGTACCATTTTCAGTTATATAGAACACATAATGGATTGTTTACATATTGTATAAAGCCAACATGAGTTAACATTGTAAGCGGTTTTAGTAAAAATATTCTAATTGAACATTGATGTCAAGTTTACGGAGCTTTTAATATTAATAGTGCAATATACGCAATGTCGTGGGTTCTCCAAATTATCGGAAGAAATTTTACGTCTGACATCAGTGTAGTGACAAGCACTGATATTTAAATATAAATAAATAAATAAATAATAATTTATTTGCAGTATTACAAATACAGTAGCATTAAAATACATACATTTTATTTAATTTAATACCACAAAAAGGAATAGCAGACAGCAGAGCTGATATTAGTTGCTATCCCTGATAGTGTAGACAAATTATTAAAAAAATAAAACAAAGATTAAATAAATTTTGGCACAATCGAACCAAAAGTATAAATATAAATTTTTATGCACGTAAATTTACATTTTATTATTACATAGAAAGATTATCTTGGCTAGATATTTTCTGACATCAATCAAGAGACATTTGTACTTTTTCTTAAATATAATTGTCGAGAGATGTTTTAGTTTAGGAGGAACCAGGTTATATAGTTTAAATATCATATAAGAGAATGAACCTTGAAATTTGGAGGTACGATGGTGAGGTGGAGATATATGCCCTCTAAACCTTGTATGCACATTATGCACATCACTTCGAAATGTAATTTTATTATAGAGATAAGGAGGTGACTTTAATAAAATGATCTTGTGATACAACGTTACCATGTGTAGTTTCCTTCTAGATTCCAAATTTAACCAGTTAGTTTCAATTAGTTTGTAACTAATTCTTTCGTATTTTTTTATACCATATATGTAGCGAAGACAAGAATTTTGGACTCTTTGAATACGATTAATATCCACACAGTCAATACAAGGCCCGTAGATGACATAGTAGTAATTAAAATGACTGAGAACCATTGTATCACAAAGTAGTATTTTTGTACTTTGATCTAAAACATGGCGATGCGGGTAAAGCATTTTCAAATTTGCGTAAGCTCTTTTTATACAATTATTTACATGGCTTCTAAATTTTAAGTCAGTGTCAAGTTGAAGTCCCAGATTTTTGGCAACATCTACACAAGCCACCAAAACACCATCAATACTCACAGATAATTGCTCTGTTAGTTCTTTTTTATTTTTACCAAATACCAGTATTTGTGTTTTGGTGGGATTAATAGTTAGCTGATGTCTGTTAGAAAAATTTACGATTTTTATTAATTCTGTGTTAATCATTTCATTAGTGACAGTATTATTCAAATCAGACAAATAAAACCTTATTTGCGTATCATCTGCATATATATATAAACTCTGCCATTGGTGATATTTTTAATATTAGATCTACCGGCACTTGTTTCCATTCCTTATCTTTTTTAACAAACAGAAACTTTGATGTTTAGAACAGCTTGTCCAATAAAAAACATGTTTAAAAATATTTCAGTCTTTTTTTCTAAACAATTAATTATTTTTAAACCATATTAACTTACTATTAACTGTTTATAAGTCATTGTAAATTGTTAGGCTATATAGAACCTACTTCTCAGCCTTTAATTGTGTTTAATATAATAATAATTGTAATCAAACAATCTTTAGTTTGTCTATGTCCCATTCTTAATGAGGCACCCTGTATATAAATTGGGTCCAGTCGACCTATTTTTACCTCTACAATACGTGGTATCACTATGTCCTAGCAATATTGGAACACCGTGTATATCACCCTGTATAAGTCATTTATAAACATAATGAAAATTACTAGTCCTAATATGGAGCCCTGCGGTACGCCAGCAGGTATATTTTTTTTACGATTGATTTGTGATTTTCGACAAACACTACTTGTTAACGATTATGAAGAGATTACTCTTTATCCAGCTATTAGTAGTACCTCTCACACCGATTTATTCTAATTTTTCCAACAAGAAGTCGTCAATCCAGTCATAAGTCCGGTTTGAGTCGAAAAATAAAGCTAGCGATAATTTTTTATTGTTTAAACAATTATACAGGGTGTTAAAAAAAAAGTGTCACAAAATGAAATGGTGAATAGTATGACCCAAAATAAGCAGAAAAGTCTTAATAAATATATGACCGCAAATTAACGGTTTCGGAGATACGGACCATTTTGTGTTTATAACAATTTTTTATTATTATAAAAAAACAATGATATTTATAAACAATCAATAACAACATAGAGTTAAATGAGATGTTCAAATACTGACGTAGCGCTTCCCTCGCATTGCCATTTGCACGACCGTACATAAAATGCATGTCAGCTAATTCAATATTAGTGTAAACAGGCATAACGAAAATTTATAAAATTAATCACCCACAACAAAATAATAACTGCAAATAGTATCTATGAAAAAACATCGGTAGACTCCGATAAGAAAAGCAAGTTTTTGAGAATGAAAAAAGATATTCAAAAAATGATACAAAAACCATTCATTTGCGGACATATGTTTATTAAGACTTTTCTGCATATTTTGGCCCATACTACCCCGTGTTTTATTTTGTGACACTTTTTTTTTAACACCCTGTATATTAAGTTATTTAGGCAGGCTATGGCAGCATAGTTGAAGTATTTTTTTTTCTAAAACCATGTTGATTGACTGACAGATAATTATGTCTCTATAAAAAGTCAATTAACCTTTTATTAAATTGTATTTGATTAGAAATAGTGTTCATATAACTCTTCATAAATAGCGCCATTGTTTTAATAAAAAGGGACTGGACAGGAGCCCCTATTTTCTTTATGTAAAGTGATAACCAGTCAATGACTAGTTTTCGATATAAGTTGAAATATGCTCAATTTTTTGAAATTTATATTTTTAAATTTACAAGCTAAATTGAATTTCTGTTGCATACACATGTTTATACATGTTTTAGTAATACACTAGTATGTACTTTTCTTAATATGAAATACCTTCTAAGAAATTATTCACCTTTTATTTTGAAGCTTAGAGGTACACTTATTTTAGAGGCATTATCTTTTCCAAAATCCAATTCACAGGGTTTTGAATTAATCCGTAAAAAATAATAATTTTATGTTGTGGTTCTCTCTATAAAACACCCTGTATAAGAATTGTGTACTGTCGCCAGAATTCTATATAAATTAGTACTTTTTAAAAATATGTTTCCCTGACGTCACAAAAAATTACCGTCATACATTTGTGAATCACCCTGTATTTATAAATATTTTTATTTGTACGTATGTACTAATGTAGGTATTAATAACATGTAGTAAACGTGTGTATGCAATAGAAATTCATATTAACTTATAATTTTGAAAATAAAAATTCCAAAAAACTGGGCAATTTTCAACTTTAATATCCTGTATCTAGAAAATTAGTAATAGGAATAAGTTGGTCCTATTGACACTTTTGATTACTAGGTTGGGTACAATATAGATATTAAAGTTTAATAAATATAACAGGTCGCTCCTTTACATAAGGAAAGTGCGGGTAAATTTGATAACAATAATAATACTATTTAATTTTCGCGATATTTTCCCACGGCTCTCGTATTTTTATTTATATCATTTTATTGTTTGTGAATAATTTTTTCACAATTAAACCCAATTTATTTCACAAATAAATGAATTTCTTCAAAATTTTATGCCCAGCTACGATAGTCGTTGTTAAAGAACATGTAAAAAAAATTAAAAAAGAACACAATAACGTTTTTTACCTACATAGGTATATTAATTGAAGTCTAAATAAAGATTAATTATTAATTATAATTATTTCCCTTTATTATTATTAGTTTGAGCAAGTCAATTATTTAAAATATATTTATATCTACTCAATATTATAGCTTTTACGTTATTTTTTTATGTTTAGGCACCTAATTAACGAAAAAATATGCTTATAAATTAAGTTTTCTTCCAATTACATTCATAAAAATGTTAAAAAAGATTGTATATATCCTACATATTATAATCTTTGTTTTCCTATAATCAAAAATAACTACGAAAGGAAATAATAATTTTTTATTACTTTTCATTTGATTTTAAACGATATTTTGAATAAAAAAACACTGTTTTTTCTACAGATACGTCTTATAGTCTTTTATTACTCATAAATAATATGTTTGTCATGAATTAAACTTACTTTATAACAGTTTGATTGACCCCAGAAGTCATACCTTCCAAAATTCTAAACAAAATACACAAAATCCAAACTTAAAAAATCACCACACGCGATTCTCAAACGATCATATCGAATTAGAAATAATTTGTCTGTATTCTCGAAAAAAATTATTTGAACAACTTGTTCCGTTAGTTGTGTTTACAGATATATCGAAAGAAGGAGAGGATGGTTTCACACTCTCTCTTCTATGTTGACCCGCTGAAGCTGCTATCAGCCATCAGCCATATCACCCGGCTATATAACAAACACGTTGGAGACCCCCTCCAAGAATTGGGAGGAGAGGTAAATATACCTGTGCGTGTGTGCATTCGTTTACTACAGGTGTATAGAAACTAGAAACAATTCGAGACAGTAGCGATAGACGCTTCTTGGTTATTTTGGTTTAACCATTCTTTAAATCCCCATAAATCCATGGAAAGGATGGAAAGAGTATAGTAGAATTGTAATCGACAAGGAGTAATAAATCAAAATTTTATAGGTGTTTACAGCACAGGCGGCTTAAACAAAGTCTGTGAGTTTAAACAGCCGGCAGTTATAAGGTGTGTTGATTTAAAAAAAATTTACCTGTAGACCAGGGTCGATAATTTTGAAAATGGTAAAAAGTGAAAAAAAATTGTAATAGGATGAAACCCGTTAAAAAAGGACGAGAATATAACAAAAATGAAAAGAAAAATAATTTACGAGCGATCTGAGGTCGGGAAGTGGAAGGGGGTGAGTTTTTAAGGGTAAAAAACGGTGTATCTCGATTTCCGGCAAAACTACAAGTCCTATGGAAAAAAATTAAATGACAAAGTTGTAGGTAATAAAGAGACCTACAACTCTTGTAATTACACCTTTTTGACATAACCTCAAAATTTATGTGAAAAATTCAAATAATTCAAGTTTTTGGTTTTTTATTTTTATCATATACAAAAAAAAATTTTTTTCACGAAATTTTGTGAAAACTTACCTTTTTATGCCCTAAAGACACTGTAATTTTTTTGATTTGAAATATTTATTTTTTCACCCTAATTTTCAATCGAAAATGCTCGCGTCAAAATATCAGCTTTTTAAAAAAGTCGGGGAGTTTTTTGTTCACTGAAATCTCTTCTTTCTGATAATGTAAAAAATATATACATTACTATGGTAAATGTTCTCAGAAAATGCATTTTTTAAAGTAACCTGCATACCGAAATAATACTCAATAATATATATATTCAAAAAAATATATTTTTAAATGATTATTATTTTATGTACTTCCTAAATAATAATATAGGAACTCACACCTGAAATTTCCTGATCTGAGAGATATATAACTATAGTTCAATGTTATTTGTAAAAACTTTAAAAATAATATATAAAAGAACCTACTTTCAAGTTTTCTGCACTTTATAAGGATAATGAAGTTTTAAATATTCAAAAAGCATGTAATAATAGCCATTATATGCGAATAGAATACCATATTTTATCCACGACTGTTAGATATTTACGAAAATACTCTTTGAAACATTATTTTTATTATTTATAATATGAAAAACAATAATAATAATAATATTAACTAATTATAATTCAAAATTATTTATTTATGTTAATTGTTAACGTCTAAAAGTCTAAATAATTAATATTTCTATTGTTTGTAGAAGTGTTTTGTTTGAATAATTATTTACGTATATGGAAATTTATATTTTTTTAGCTGTATATTTTGTTTTTTATGGAGTCTATGTAGCCATTAGCCACTTCCATCCGCCATGGCGTCTCAAAGTTAAACTAAATCCAAAGTCTTTTTATTGTTTTCAAAAGAATGTCAGAAATAAAAATTGACCAAAAAATAATTTGACGAATAACGTCACATTTAAAAATATATTACTACAAAGTTTCCAATAGCAACATCGTAATATCAACAAAGATACATAAAACAAGTTGAATAACGTCACATTTGAAACAAATACAGTATTTTCATATAAATATGTACCCAAAATTATAAAATTATGACACTTATCTTCTTAATAACAGTTTAACTGGATGGTAATGATTAATTTGTGACACTGTTCTTTCAGCTCGAGAATTACAAAACAGATGAATTAAGAAAAATGACACTATAGGTCGGGACGAAATGACAATTCGATATAATGAAACAGTGACACTATTGCCTCTTCGGGTACATAATAGAATACAAGTTGTGTCATTGTTTCCCGAAACATTTCAGTGTTTTTATATTTTATGTATTTACATTGAAAATAATAAATTTTGAGATATGTCACTATTCTGTGGGTACGATATAGTAAGAGATTAAAATTTAAGTCAAAACTACTTGGTACACAACAGGAGATTTCCGACTTCCTTTTTTGGTTCAGTCAAATTATGTATCACATGCGATCCAATGGCGCCGCCGCCACTTACAATATTCTTGATTTTCTGGCAATCTGGCGCAATTTCAGCAACTTCATTCACTTTTGTCGGAGTTTTATCCATTTTCTGAATAGATTTGTTTCTTAGTTTTTGGTAAAAATATTACATAAATTGTTTTGCAGTCAAAATTTGAAGTTTCAGCCGAGAATACCGATCAAGGAGAAGCGACAGTAGCTGTCGGTGCCTTTGATATCGGATGGACCTTTTTCACAGCATGACTTTGATTAATAAACAACTTAATACGCTGAGAAAACATGCTTATTTTCTACACTGAGCGAAACAGTTTGGCAAATTATCTGAAATCATTGTTATAGTCCATGCGCAAATGTTGTAATGTGATTTAATTACATCATTGAAGTAGTTAGGGTTAATAGCAATTAATAATCATGATATTTACTGTTCGTAGTCCTTTGGAAAAGTAAATAAACTTAATCCTTGGCCGGTTTAGTACGAACAAGAACGGTATGCACAAGAATGTCCAGATCTAGACATTCTCTTACAACACAAAGAAACACCAAAAAATATCACTTAACAGCTCACAGACTAAACACAACTTGGACTGACTTTGACAGATAACATGATTTTGAGTAATACACAACCTATTTTCGCACATGCGCGTATCAAAACGGTACACTGAAAACACCAAGCTGTCGCTTCTCCTTGATCGGTATTCTCGGGTTTCAGTTTGATTAGATGACATCCGCGACCTACTAATAAAATGGGTAAAAATTGTAATCTTTATATAATTCTTAAACACATTGGAAGGGTAGTGACAAAAAGTAGTGAATAATATTTTAAAATTGTCGTTGACAAACACTTTTAAAGGAGGCTCAATTTTTTAAATAATTTGACATTACAGAGTGACACTAATTTAAAATAACTACCTATATGTAATTTCACAGTTAACAGGCAAAGCCAACCATATACATCAACCGATTTCATTGTGCTGGAATGCGTAAAATAAGCTCCATAAGAAATGCGCTGGATTTAAAAATCGTTGATATTTAAAATAGTTAGGTCAAACCGAAAATTCTGAAAATCTATAGGGGGTTCTAAGTTATAAGAAATTATCCAAGAAAATCGAAACCGCAAGTCGATCGGAGCTTTTGTTTTGAAATTATCGCGTTGGCATACATACGCACAGACAATCAGGCGAAAATTGTTTGCTTTTTAGACCTAAAAAGAAGAGTAGTGTTAAACAGTGGGGGTAATAACATTTTTTGTCGCCACGAATGCGATACCCAGACCTAATAGGTAAGGGTGTTGTAATAAAGACGACGATTTTCCTAAGAAATAATATGACATCCCAATTTTACCAAAAATTCGAACTTCAAAGTATATAAACATCCTTCAAAAATATAACAGAACTAACTACTAACAACAATTTTGTATATCTAACAAAGGAAATCCTCAGTAATAGATTCATTTTTAATCCTTTTAGCTATGAGATCTCTAACTTTTTTAAGGTAATTGTTTCCTTTTGGTTCTCGGGGCAATAGTGGACGTATTATGCCAAGCCATCTGTTTTTTTTTCGTTTTTCACAAATCTTTTTGTTTTACTATAATTAAAAATAACAAATTATTGCGCCTCAACGTGTCCTAGTTGTACACCAGTTAAATATGTGATTATCTAAATTGTTACAGATAAACGACAAACCAAGCCAAATATCAAAATAAAAAAAAAGGAAATAAGGTTGATGTTTTCCTGCATTAATCATAATTAAGTGTAAATACAATTATTTTTTGGCTCTGGATATATGCGTCTGTCCATCTATAATGAACTTGTACTTATGAAACAGACATGTTCTAAAATACATATTTTCATTTTATTTTGAAATTTAATAAGTGTTATATTGTGTGACAGATGATGTGTTTGGTTTTTATTATACAGAGCATCACAAAGTTTTGCATCTAATCAGAGAGTAGGTAATACAAAATTATGATAGTTTGTAGTTATTACGACTAAAAGCCTAATATTTTCGATATATTCGTAGAAACTGCTATCAAAAAGTTATACTAACATCCCTGTATGTATATGTGTAAGGGGTAATTGACTTAAAATTAAATCTATTAGTTACAGACTTTTTAAAAAAAATTACTACCTCAGCTTAACATTATAATTATATGTACAGTCTGTTCGCTATACTTACGCGGGTTTCGGATTAACATAATTATGCAAATTAGTCATTGACAACCAGTTCCAATAAGCCTCTTCCCAAGAAATTAGGTAAAATTGCCCTAATGGTGAGATTTAAATTAAAATAACATTAGGGTAGGTACTAAATTTGTTACAAATATTGCAGTTGAATTGATTCTTTGCAAGTGTTGACATTGTATGTATATTGTAAATTTAGTGGAAATTTTAAAAATGCCTAGACGTGTGTTAGATGTAGATAGTCTAATTTGTAGTGTACATAAGTATTTTACGGATGAAAAAGAAAATGGCGGTCTTTTAAAATCGGTAATGTCTGTACAACAACGCGTATGCGATGCTCTAGGAATTAGTGAAACCAAATTAAGAGTATTACAAAATCACAATAGTGAACTGCCGAAAGAAGATCATTGCAAAACTCGCCCATCATTGAAAAAGAAAGATATTCCAGATGGAAAGAAATTTGAAATTCGTGATACCATTTATCGAATGAGGATCATGTGACCTTAAATACAATTCTCTCGGAATTAATAGATAGAAAATTTGACGCCATTGGCAGAACAAGTCTGTGGCAAGTGATACATAACTTGGATTTCAAATTTCAAAAGGAGGATAACAGAAAGGCCTTTGTGAAAGAAGTTCTGTCGTGCACAAGAGAATTAACTCTCTAAGAAAATATTCTAAATTTAAAGAAGAAGGGGCGAATTTTATATATTTAGACGAAACATGGATATTTTCTAGGGGTGCAACCAAGAGAATATGGCAAGATGATAACGTAAAGTCCAATAAACATACTGATGGAGAAGGGAAGCGACACATAATTTTACATGCAGGAGGGAAATCGGGTTTTATAGAAGGTGCTGATTTAATATTTTCATCTAAATCAAAATCCAGTGACTATCATGATAATATGAACACAGAAATGTTTGTAAAATGGTTGCATGAAAAACTTCTCCCAAGTTTAAGTGAGCTCAGCGTAATTATTTTAGACAAAGCACCTTACTATTCTGAAGTATTAAACAAAAGTCCAACGAATTTTTAAACTGTTGATAAAATTAAAGAATGGTTGACAAAGGAACATATAGTATTTTCTCAATATATATTAAAATCAGAATTATTACGCTTGGCAAATATACACGCAAAACCAAAAACCTTTGTTGTGGATCAGATTATTGAAAGTTACGGTCATCAAGTTTTACGTCTGCCACCGTATCATTGCTAGTTTAATCCCATCGAATATATATGGGGACTAGCAAAACAATATTATGACAACCATATTGGGCCTAATGGTTATACTGACGACGTAGTTTGGGAAACTTGGCGAAAAGCACTTTCAATTGCAACTCCAGAAGTGTGGCGAAACTGTATATCCAAGTGCGAGAAACTAATACCATATTTTCTGTGTAAAGTGTAATATAAAATTATTATTAGGTTTATAATAGCCACATTAGACTCAATTAATGAAGAAGTTTAATTCTGCTCTCAATTATACAAAAGATTCTCCATTATTATTTAATTAAAAAGTTGTACATTATTTTTCATTTCATTTAACCAGTTGATATTTCCTCAAAGAACAGTTCAAACTTTCGGGTACTTACCTAAAAATACTCATAAAATTTTTAATCCGAAACCTGCGTAAGTATAGCGAACAGACTGTATTTTGATTTGCTTAAGAAAGTCAATTAAGAGGTTATTAATGATTTTGCTGTCCTGACTCAACAAATAAGCAATACTTAAGGGTTTACATTTCAACTGAATCAATGAACCAACTTTCCTCATAGCATAAATACAATGGCATCGGCGAATCCAAATTATTTAAAACCAAAAGATAGATTTACACAGCCACATTCAAATTCTTTATTTCTTAGACCGACAATCTCATTAGAAATTAAAAAAATTATAAATGATCTGAAGAACAAAAAATCGCCAGGTGATGATGGTATTACCGGGGAAGTCATCAAATGTATAGCACCATTTATATCGGATCCTTTCTCATATTTAATAAATAGATGTATCGAAAGTGGGTACTTTCCTACTGCGTTTAAGACGTCTGTTGTAACTCCTATCTTTAAATCAGGCGATTCCTTAAATGTCATTAATTATAGGCCAATTTCTCTAATAACCACTTTTGCTAAGATATTTGAAAAATTATTAAAAAACCGACTCTGTTCGTACCTTGATAAAAATAACACGCTTGCCTCAAAACAATACGGATTCCGCACATGCATATCAACACAGGATGCAATACTTCATCTAACCTCAAATATGTACTCGGCTATGGATAGAACTAACAAAGCATTGTGTGTCTTTATTGATCTGTCCAAGGCTTTTGACACGGTCAGTCATACCTTGTTGATAAATTCTCTGGAAGAAGTTGGTGTTAGAGGTGACCCACTAAACCTTTTCAAAACTTACCTTACTAATCGTCAACAGTTTGTCCAAATCGATAATCAGCGGAGTGAATTCCGAAAAATAACCTTTGGAGTGCCACAAGGATCAGTTCTGGGTCCGGTACTTTTCAATATCTATTTAAATAATTTATTTTCGTTGGAAAGTGAAGGGGATATTACTGTATACGCGGATGACACTTGCATTTTCTATGAAGCTAGGAACTGGGAAGATCTTAAAAAAAAAGGCTGAAAAAGATCTTCAAAATATTAACAAACGGTTTAATTATAAGCTACTTACCGTTAACTTCTCCAAAACTGCATTTTTGCCCATTCATGTTGATGTTAGAACAGCGCCTACTTTTAACACACTCAATGTCACAAATGAAATAACAATAGACTCTGTAAGTGAATTTAAATACTTAGGAGTTATTTTAGATCAAAATGTAAAATGGCATGAACACAATTCGTAATTGAAAAAATTCAATTTCTCATCCATAAATTTAAAATCTTAAGAAACATCTTAGATTCCAAAACATTAAAAATTGTATACACATCTTTGGTACAATCACATCTATCTTATGGTATTTTAGCATGGGGAAGCGTAGGAAAGACTGTTTTAATCAATTTGGAAATCGTGCAAAAACGAATACTTAAAATAATTTTCAAAAAATACTTTCAATATCTACCGACACGTTATATAAGGAAAACAATTTAATGGACATTCGACAACTATACTTTTACTTTACTAATATTTATCAACAAAAAAACAAGGAATTATTTAAGTTCAACAACCACGCATACAGCACTCGAAACAAACACAAAAATATTCTTTTAACAAAAACAAAAAAAAAAATACCGGACAAAAGTGTTATAGCTATCTTGGCCCTAAAATGCATAAAACTGGCTTCCATATACATTTAAACAAATTAAATCTCTAAACAAATTTAAGAGAGATTTAAAACAATTTATTTTTCAAACTTCGAGAGAAACAATCCACAATTTTTTTACTTAATTGTTAACAACATAGGTACTGTCAGTCTTGGTTCTTCTTCCCTTTTATCGCATCTCTATTTTCCTGAATTTCTTTTTTGTATTTAAATATATTTTTTATATTAGAATTTTTATTAATTATATCAGAACTCTGCATATATAATTACCTATAAATTTTAATTCTTATCATTACTATTTTACGCGCCTCTTCATACATGTATTTATTTATTTTTTCCTTCTTTTATACTCACGCACATGCCTTGCCTATAGTGAAGTATTCTTTTATTTACTGCTGAATTTATGTTATAATTATGTACACACTTGTAAATTTCTAATTGGTAAATAAATTTATTATTTATTATAATCCAAGGGGGGACAATGGGACAATTGATGTCCCCTCCCCCCGAGACTAATAACCTTAGTAGTTGATACATTTGACATCTAATAAAAAAAAAAAATAATGTTTTGAAATTTCACAACCAACTTTGATTTTTCTCGATGGCGCGTGATTTTACGCTAGTTTTAAAACATTTGAAATCAATTCTCGTTTGTATTATAAAAAAGCTATTCTAAAGAACAGAGCAGCGTCGATGATCGCATGGTGTGGTTGGAAACGAATTCACCCCTCTATAAAACATGTCGAAGCTCATTTCCAGCCGGTGATTTTGAAAATCACGCTCAATTTAATTTTCTTTAATGTGTTAGGAAGTCGTTTCATATTTATTCTATTGGAGAGAAAAGCAAGCGGTTCGTGGAGCGGCAAAAACGCTGTTTTTTATATAGGACGTAAACAATTCTCTCTAAAATTACTAGTGAACATTTTTAGTTAAAATCGATTCTTTAAATATTAAATAGCAAGTAATTATTTAGAAATATTTTTTAAGGGTGCGTTTAATATCATGATTATTTCAAATATTGTTGAACTGGAATTAATCCGTATAGAATCAGAAAAGAAACAATACATATACATGGTGTTGCATTAAAAAAAAACTAAATTATTATCGAAAGAACGGGAAAGTAAAAACCGGGAATGTTTTTAAATTTCCGAGAACCTGATTTAAAACCAATCCAAAGTAAGTGAACAACAATATATGATTAAATTGCTCTACTAACTTCCCGATAAAGAGTACAGCTAAATGACTAATGTGGTGACTGATGACTTTATCATCATAGTTGGCGTCACAGTGTCAGTGTGTCTAAACCAAACTATTGTATGTTACCAAATAACAGAGATACAGGGGTGCGTTAAAAATGCATCAAAAATAATTGATAAAATGTAATAACAGTTCTGAAATGGTAATAGAATCCTGAGAAACATTGCCCATTTAAACGATTGTAACCGAGATAGCAATACATGCAGCACTAGTCTGGAATACAGTGTACTTTATATCCTTCATGCTGTCAAATTTATAAGATCCTCAGGTAACCATCTTTTTTTTGGAATGTTTAATTATAAATTTTATCTTATTTACTTATTGATGTTGTTAGTATATATAGTTTATAAGTTTTCAGTCTTTTTATATTATTGAAATTATCTAAAAAGTTAAATCTTAGTCCTCTTTGACTGGATTAATAACGCGGAAAAATAGCAAAAAAAACAATGTTTTGGCTTGTTGCCGAGAAGTCGCAAAAACGGACGACGATAACTAGTAGGTAGACACTTAACTTAGTCTCATTATCTGTGAAAATTAAGACGAGCACTAAGTAGACACAAATTGGACATAATAAATGCCCGTAGCACCTTGAAGTGTATCGGTCTAATTTTTTAATGACATCATTTTCGCATTTGCTTGATTAAAACTAATCTCACAGAAATAAGTAAAATGTTCCAGCTGTCATAACGTTTTATCATAAAATTTACTTTATTACTAAAACATAGATTGCGGTACGTATTCTTGAAGAAAGAATGAAACTCTAAATCAATACTACACAATTAATTGACTATTAGTCGACTAGTTTCGGCCCTTTTAGGTCATCTTCTGGACTACCTATAATTCAAAGAAGTTCCATGAAAAGAAAGAAAAAAAGTTGTTTATACTTATATAAAGTTAAAACAAATGGTGAAAAATTCTGTAATAATTTATATTAATCCATGTAAACATTACAATTTTATTGACAATATGTCCTGTTTTTTTAATTTACAGTGGACAATTTAATTGAAAGCATCACACTATGTATAATAGCGAGAAAATAATAAACAAAAATAAATTATCATTAAAATAAAAATAGACATTATATAATTAAAAGTGCAAAACAACAGTATTTACTTAGAAAATATCTAATAAAAGAAGTATTAAAGCATAAATCTCGTAAAAGGAAAAGAATATAAATCATTCTACAAGACTACCAGATAATTAAAATAACTTTTTTTTCTACTACCGTGCGTAAAATACATACTTTTACCCACTGCACAGAGTGCGTAAAGTTGTAGTTTTTTTAAAACTTCGCACTGGTAAAAAAAAGTAAAATTTAACAAAAATTGTATATAACAACAAAATACTTTACGCACTAGTAAAAAAATAGTAGTTTGTGCAACAAGAGTGCAGAGGCGCATATATGGGGGATAATTACCCCCCCCCCAAAAAAATGTTTAAACCTAACTTTTTATAGATACTAAAAATGTATTGCACAAACTATTGAAAGACCAATTGCAGTATTTTTTGTTCAATCTGGCAGAAGCGCTTTTTTACTTTCGTCGGCTGTCCGCCACTCAAAGCGCCTAACTTAGGTTCCCACTCTACGTTGTACGTGCTTGTATCTCAGAATCTCACTCTTTCTTCACCTAATATGGCTTATATAATTTTGTTTTTATTTTGATTTCTACTGGAAGTACTGGATACTGGATCACCAAAGTGATAGTGATACTAAAGTGATACACTGTGTTCATGTAAGGGTTTTACTTTACAGGTATTTTTATAAAATTTAGTGATTTAGATTTAAGTTTATGTGATTATAATATCTAAAATTTACCATTGTTGCAAATTATTTTTGTTCTTGCACTTGCAGTTACTAAACACAACAGAAATTAGAAATGAATAAGAGAAAACAGACTACCTAATTATTTGTTAAAGCCAAAACAAAATAGGTGAGTAATAACCTCGGAAGTCGTAAATTTATCACCAGTTGGGGAATCCTCTGAGGAAGCGGGTTCGAGTTCCAGTATGGGTAAACAAACCGCCGAAACTAGCGCCGGTAGCAGCAGTGACCACAGCGTTGCCACATTTAATATTTTATATGGTTATAAAAATCGATAGACATTGCCCCTATTGTTTTAATGTACTCTATGGTCCCGGATCAAAATTTTACGAAACCGTTTTCAATTCACAGAAAAAAAAGATAAATATATTAAATGCTTTTTATCAAAACGACATTTTGACACTTTTTCTTGGCTAACATATTCGCAAGGTCTAGAGCAGCCATACTCAACTTGCGGCCCGCGGGCCGCATGTGGCCCTCCAAGCTATTTTGTGCGGCCCTCCAAGCTGTTTTGCACGGCCCTCTAAGCTGTTTTGTGCGGCCCTTCAAGCTTTTTTGTGCAGCACCAAACACTATTACTAGGAATGACTTACAGTCCTTTTTTGAAACAAATTGTCCCAAAGCTTATTAAAACAACATGAGGAACTTATTTTGCTTTTGTGTTTTATTTACATTTCAAAAAGGTGGCAACTGTGGTTATCACCCAAAAATATTGTGGCCCGTGTAACATAACAAACAGATTTATGTGGCCCGAAAGAACAAAAGGTTAATTACAGCTGGTTTAGAGGGTATATTTTGTAAATTTTGCGTTGTTTTTTCAAAAGTGGGTGGTGTACATCAGTCAACTAAGTTGGGACGTCTTGTTACCACTCCACTAAATAAGTATTCCAAACTATTCGGAAAAGATGGCGATTTGATAATGCATGATAAATCGGTCTATCATAGTAAAACTGTTACAAAGGGACATAATTTAATTAAAATTTATGAAAACCCAGAGATAGATCCAAGAAATACATTAGATCAAGAAAGACAAAGGCAGATTTTAGAAAATAAACTTAGATTAAAACCTATTATCGAGTCAGTAATCTTTTTGGGACGACAAAATATTCCTTTTAGAGGTCATAGAGATCGAGGATCTCTTGTCGTTTCCGAAGGTTCTTCTGAAGATGAGGATAGTCTTGTAAATAATGAAGGTAACTTTCGTGAATTAATTAAATTTAGAATAGAGAGTGGCGATGTTGTATTAAAAAAATATTTAGAAAACACTTCATCTCGTGCAACCTATATTAGTAGTTATACGCAAAATGAAATAATTGAATTCTGTGGTGAGGAGATTTTAGAAACAGTGGCGGCTCGTGGGCACTAGCTGCAGTAGGGCACACACTGGAAAGGAATCCCGGGATTCGTTTTTCCCTTGGGTAGACAAGTTCTCCGCTTAATGAAAATTAAATATATTTCAAAACAATCAGTTGGGGCAATAACGATTTCTGAATGTGACTACAGGGAGCTAAATGTGACCACTCAAAATGCATTTAACTATGTATGTGGCTATTTAATCAAAAAATCATTACATATCCACTCTTGCGAAATTTGCATAAATTTCTCAGAAGAATGCAATTTACTTAACAATTCTAACTTGTTAACGCATTTTAAAGCATACGACTCTGAAGAAAAGGTGTTTGGCAATTTAAAATCTCCCAGCGAAAAATTTCTCTTTTATATTTTCAAATTAGAAAAAATATTTATATCTCTATTTGATAGTTTGTCAACTAAGCATGGAATTTCCAACGCATACCTTTTTGAGATGAGCAAAATATAATTTGTTCATCCTTGCCAACAATTTGCGAAAATGTACACCATTAAATTATTTATAAGACTCAGAATTTTTTATACTCTTAAATATGCAAACAGAGATTTGAAATCCTCGAAAAAGTCAGACAAAACCAAAAGAAAAATTAAAATTTTGTCCCATCTCTATTTTCAGATGTACAACATCTACAAATTTATATCCCGTCATAATAAATTTCACAAATTCACAAGTTCGGCGATGTTTTGTAACCTAGGCGGTCGGACTAAACGTTCAATGGTCGTAAGCTCTGCTGAAACTGGAGCCAACGCAATCGTCCGTACTATTTCTTCCGCTGGATCTAGGAAGAAAGTGGTGGGAGCTCTAGGCTATTGCCGCCGCGTTCATTCGTATCTTGTGTAGGTTAATCTGGGACAGCGCCCTGCTTGTGACGTATATTCCATCGCATGTGTTCATCTCTTGCTAAGCGATATTGTCGTTGTTCTTGTTTTTCGCATCATAATGAGAGATAAAACAACAGAGGCACAAATTTACTGTGCCCATCTTCGGAACGTCGCCTAACGCCCGGTTGCCCAGTGTCGTGCCAACGTGGTTTACGCTGAATATTAGATAATGGGTCGTATGATTGAACGTTTGCGTTATCCGTAACGTACATGTTAGGCCGAGTTTTAACAGTAACAAGGCAAGTTCGTACGATGGAAAACTTTTTCCAACACATTACTGTTCTTTTCCGCCTGTTATGTTCTAATTTAACAGGTTTCCATCATACGAACTTGCCTTATTATTTTTAAAATTCGGCCTAACATGTACGTTACGGATAACGTAAACGTTCAATCATAGGACCCATGGGGTGCTATGATTGAACGTTTACGTTATCCATAACGTACATGTTAGACCGAGTTTTAACAGTAATGAGGCAAGTTCGTATGATGGAAAACTATTAAATTATATCGTAACAGGCGCAAAATAACAGTAATGTGTTAAAAAAAAGTTTTCCATCACACAAACTTGCCTTGCTACTGTTAAAATTCGGCCTAACATGTACGTTACGGATAACGTAAACGTTCAATCATAGCACCCAATATAATAATATGCATTGAGGAAAATATAAAATATGTAAGTTATTTTTTTTTGTTTATTGCCCAAGTGTCCTTACGGGCAAATCGCCACTGTTTAGAATCCATTTTACAACGAGTAAATAAAAGTCAATTTTATAGTGTATAATTTGACGAAACCACGGACATAAGTCATACATCACAAATGTCAATAATCTTAAGATACTGTTACGAAAATTGTCTGTACGAAGATTTGGTAGGTTTTATTGATTATCACGCAATGTTTGATGAGGACCTTTTATCTAAGATGAGGACACATTAGAACTAACAGTTAGTGGTAAAATTTTGGTTCAATTCTTATTTAATTTTATTAAAAAAATTCATTTAAATCCAGATAAGTGTATAGGAATTGGAACTGATACTTGCAACTTAATGCTTGGTGAACAAAAAGGAGCAGGTACTGAATTAAAAAAAAAAAATTAACTAATACACTTAAAAGTGCTTGTGCCAGCCACTCATTAAATGTATCTATTTCAAAAAGAGAAATGCCGTTGGCGTTATAAAAGAGGTAAATGCATTTTTTAAAGCTTCCGAAAAAAAAATGTTTTTCTTAAGCAAAAGTTAGATGGCCATAGTCAGCTTAAAAGTCTTTGTGAGACCAGATGGGTTGAACATCACGAATCTGTGCTTCAGTTCCAAAGTACTATTCAAATCATTGTAGACCTTCTTGATTATATTTCCCACTGGAAAGATCGGGACGCCTTTTTAAAGCAGAATGTTTAAAAAATGCTATAGGTTCCACCGTTTTTATAGTTTCTCTATGCTCTCTATCTGATATTTTAGCTTTGACTGCAAATTTAAGTAAAATATTGCAAAAGAAGTCAATTGATAAACATTATGTTACTACGCTTACACAAAATGTTATCACCATTTTAAAAGAAAGACGTCGAATTTCCTTAACTTATTTTAGGACCATTTTTACTTTAGTGTCAGATATTCATAAAAAATTAGATTTAGAAATTATCAAACCAAGAGTTACTCTGAGATAAACTTATCGCCCCAATATATCTGCAGAAAATAAGCTTCCGTGTTATTAATGTTTTTAAAATGTGTTTAATATTTATTATACATGTAAAAGTTGCTCTTTTTAAATTTACTTGTATTGTGTTTTTGTTTGTTTTGTTTTTAAATTATATCAGTAATAAAGTCAATATTTTTTTACCACCCCCCCCCCCCCAAACTTAAACTCTGGATGCGCCACTGCAATAGTGGATATGATGGCCATAGCGAGTTGTACTGTATATTTTTTCTACGACCCACTAACGAAAATTTACAAATAAAAAAATATTTTAGGTTATTAAGACTAAATAACTCAATTTAAAATTATTTATGACTTTTAATAATTTTTAAAACAAAATAAAAAAAGTTAATTTCATTTTTCCCTATCCGAGTATCGAACTCAAGTCTTCCCGTGTGAAAGGCAAGAACGCTACCACAGGACCACCTATTCTTTTATTTTTGTTGCCTTAATACTTGTAATTAAATTGACCTCATATAGTTTTATTTAAATTAACAATTTATTTAAAATTATAGACGAATTAAAAACAAAAATGCCTAGTTTAATGTATTTTTAATCTCAATAACTAAAAAAAATACACTGACAATTAGTTTGACAGAATTGTCACTTATTTAAAATTTTAAAAATAATAGCAGTCGGTTGATCAAAATATGAACGGTGATTGGTGGATTTCATTTTTTTGCAGTGTTCTCACTACTTAGAATGGATATGAAATATATTCGTTCAGTTGAAGGCAATAGCATACTTTTTCGTTTTGTAATATGTGTGTAGATAAGCTAATATCCATGTGGCTGTAGAAAAAGTAACTTTTATATTTCTAATATTAGTGGATAAGTAGTAGTAGAAAAAATATATAAATCGGGACTTATTTTGATTTTTCAATAACTATTTTAAATTCAGCATATTAAAAAATTATGGTTGCCCACATGCATGAATAAAATGTATTTTTTTCTATATTGAACACACTATAATTGGTTTTTAACTATTGAATGATTTACTTATTAATAAATAAATAGTGATAAAAAAGTAGGCCATTGGCGACAAAGACGAGTAATGTCCGTGCGGCTCTGAATTAAATCCAAAGTGACACTTAAAAAGAAGTAGAATTACACGCCCGACATAGATGAATTTTTCCAAGACCAATTTTAGAAACATTTTTTTGTGGATCACTTCTTATTAAACGTGTGTACCTAAACATGTAAATTGAACATGTTTACAGCACAATGATTAGTTCTTCTCGATGCAGTTACCAACGGATTCGCTGTTTCCTTTCGATTATGCTCGCTTCGGTACCCACATACAATAGCAGTAACAGATACGCGTATTATGGTCGCAATTCATGTTTTTTTTTTTTTTAACAGAAGGTATTTGAATAAACTATATAAAATTTACTTACAGACAAACCGCCTATCTATAAAACATTTGATTTTTTATTTTTTCGTGTGTCTTTAATTTACGTTCTTACAAATATCAACAACAATAAATAATTAAATTCACTGTGATGAATGTAGGAGAATAACTCCTTAAATTCTCTAGAATATGAAGTGACAATTCGAACATAATTTATACGATTGTGTGGAAGTTGGTGGGACTCAGTATAAACATTTTATTATATTAACATATTTAATGTAGTTTTCCCTTTTTTTTATTTTTTATTTTGTCTAATTCAAAATTAAGTATTGTATATTTTAGACAAATTAAGAGGTATTTCATTTTGAAAATTGAATACCTATTTGGAAAACGAATACACATATTTCAAAAACATTTTTTTATGTTCAGAAAAATACATTTCTTATGATGTGTCGTACGACCAAAGAGGTTAGAAAGGGTGTACGACCTATCGTCCTCAGAGCCGACAAGAGGGGGGGGGGGGGGCATCCGGGACTAATTCGGTCCCGACCCGGCAACTGAGGCGAGGATTTTTTTGTAACTTTCAGAAGTTCGACACAAGAGGTGGAAAGTTCTTGGTTGAAGACCTTTTTTTTAGAGAAACTCAAGTAGAGGAGGAGAATTTTTTTGCTTGAAGACTTTTTTTTGCTTCAAGATTTTTTTTTAGAGAAATTCAAGTAAAGGAGGATAAATTCTTGCTTGAAGACCTTTTTTATTTTTTTATAAATTTGTCGCGGGGCCCGATCTGGAGAATTGTCCTGGGGCACGACCTGGCTCTCGGCGGCCCTGATCGTCCCCATTCAATTATCAAATGTTGGGGTGGCTGTACAAAGGGATGGTATGGTAATGAAGATGGTTTTGTATCAAAAATGTCCCTCTCGAGACCGACCAAAATTAACCTATCAAAGCGATTTTCTGAAAAGATATCTGTTCCCTTCTAAATGTGACACTCCTTATATGATTATTAAGCAGAAAATATTTATTTTGATGTCTCTTAAAGTTTATCAATATATTAATAATGTATTTGGGTTTGACGATGGGCATATGTTTTAAAAGTAAAATATTGTCAAAGTTGCTAAACGAAACGCTTAAAGAATTTGTGATTTCACGGTAGAAGGGACACAAATTTTTAATCAGGGTTACATTCGATACTTTTACTTTCAAGGTTTCTACCATAAAATTCGAGCCTTCCTTTAATTATTTAGAAAAGACTGATTTTAATAAAGTCTCGATTCTTTTCCGTTCATTTATTCAGGGTGTTCGATAAGTACGTCACATAACTTCAGGAGCTCATTCTGGAGCTAAAATAAAGGTATTTTTGTCATATACACTATTTCTCAAAAACATAGGCGTCGAATCCTCGGGGCTCTGGGTGCGCAAGCACCTAGAGCAGTTTGAAACTGGGTGCGGAGCACCCATAGCACAACGTGGACAAAAAATGCCAATAAGTGAAATGAAGAAGCTGTTGTAACCCAAGTTGGTATAGCGACAGGATGCCTCGATAAAATATCGTTCTGAGCTGAATTTTTTGTGATAAAAAAGTCTGGACTTAAGAGTTTATTATTCTTGTTGTATAAAACCCTATGACTACTACTACACTTTCTACAAATATCAAGACAAGAGTTCTTACATATGATATTGAGCAAATGCTTGAGGGGAGAAGGGAGAACATTTGGAAGTTGCTCCTGATCAAGCACCATTAGAAAAGAACAATAATTTAGAGTAGTACTGACGAGAAACCAGGTCATTTACTAAAAACGCTCGGACCTGTCATTTTTTGATTTTAGGGGGAAACATTTTTTTTTGCCAGTTTCGCCCCCTGATCGAAAATCCTTAATCAGGGGTGATACCCCTAAAATTTTAACTGGAAAGAGGGGTCGAATGATAACTTATTTTAAAGATATTTTTAAATATATTATAACCCCCGAGTTTTACATCGTTACTATCTTTGTAGCCCATACAGTGGCTCATCAAAAGTACAAAACCGGTATAACATAATTTTTATATTGTTATTCTTTGTAACAATTCTAGTTTTATTCCTGTGGCTTTCAATTATTGTTATCAGATGACATTCTTCGGTCGATGTAAAGTAGTAAGATTTAGTTTATTTCGCTGTAGAGTCGGCATAAAAGTGGCACATCAGTGATAATGGTTTACTCATTTGCTAAGAGGGTGCAAATAATTTCACTTTTTTTTCGAACAATGAATGTGCTAATAGAACTACCCAACTGTTTAACAGTCAACATTAAAATCGATAAGTCCATCGAAAGTATATTTCGAAAGTCAGTAGCTACTAAATGACGTAAAATGGAAAATGCTATAGTAAATGGAGCTACAGAGGTGACGATTTGAGGGCATGTTGTTCAAGAACCCACATTGAGTATAAGGCAGTTGGCGATAACATCTGGTATTAAGAAAAGTAGCATTCAGAAGATATTGAGAAAAAAAACCTCTCCACAAAATTCATCTGGTATAAGAACTTAACGAAGACGATTTTGGTAGGTGATTACAATTTTGTGAAATTATGATTGAACGGGCAATAAATGATCAGCAATTTCTTTTCAATTGGTCCGATTCAAATCCTAGAATATTTAATGAAATGCATACGCAACATCCGGAAAAACTGAATATATTGGCTGGCATTTTTGGTAACCGTATAACTGGCCCCTTTTTTACCTGGAACTTTAACCGCAGACATGTATCTGGAATTATTAGAAAACGCCATAAACTCAGTGGTTAAAATCTATGTAAAAATATCTTCAAAATAAGCTATCATTTGACCCCTCTTACTATTTAGAATTTTAGAGGCAAGTTTCACCCCTGCTAGAGGGTTTCTATTCATGGAATGAAACTAGCAAATAAAATGTTTCCCCCTAAATTCAAAATTGACGGGCCCGAGCGTTTTTTCGTGAAGGAACTGGGGTGCGACAAAATTGTTGTTTTGTTTTCAAATGGCCACCCTGTATATATACAATACTTCATTATATGTGTATTAATAAATTATCAAAAATCTTCTAAATTAGTTAATAAATGTTTTATATTGTTTCTACTTATTTCATTGGTACTATAGCACTGCAGCTCCACTGAATACCAGTGGTGACTGCACCGAGCATATAAGGTTGCCAGATATCCCGATTTAGGTAGAAGCCTTCAAGCCTACCCATTGTTAATACAATTGGACATGTGACAATACCCTTTTTTTTTCAAGAATATTTTCATAAAATTAACGCTATAAAATAGCTTTTAAAAAACCGGTGTTGCCTTTAAGTGAGGTGTGGAGGGTGGATTGTCCCCATTTCCCGTATAGAGGCCGAGCACCCAAAGCAATTTTTGAGTTCTGGCGCATATGCTCAAAAATGCTTCGTTATGGAAATACAGGGTGTGAAAGTTTCATAAAAAAAAACAACTCGCTGAAAAATATGAAAGGAAAAACGTGAAAAAGCAACAAACACAGTAAATTTTTTCATTCTTTTTTATTATTTTTAATCTCTTTGAAGAATGTACAACAAAAAAGTTATCTTCAGGGTAACGCCATGTGCTAAAACATTTAGAAAGATACATGCCAGCTTGAGTGAAACCGGTAGTTTTGAGCATAATCGGGTAGTTCCTGATAGACCACGAACAGTAACAACGCCTGAGCTAGAAAAAGCTAAACTACAGAAGATAGAAGAAAATCCTTCAACTAGTACCAGGAAGATTGTACAACAGCTTCAAGTGCAAATACTGTTTGGAGAGTTTTGAAAGTTTCTCTGCTTTGCCCATACCTCTGCTGCCCCGCGACTTTCAGCCAAGGATAAATTTTAGTAGGTGGTTACTCCATAAAGTTGCTCATAATTACAATTTTTTGACCCTAATTTTATTTACTGATGAGGCAACTTTTTCGCGAGAAGCAATTATTAGAGGAGATTTATAATTATTCATGCACGATGGTGCACCAGCCCATTTTAGCCTTCTTGCTCGCCAATACCTCGACAACACTTTTCCTTAATCCCTTGGACTTTTATTTATGGGGTCACCTTAAATCACTCGTGTATGAGACACCTGTATTAAGTGAAAATGATTTAAGAAATCGAATAATTCAAGGTTGTAATACCATAAGAAATACTAGAGGAGTTTTTGAAAGAGTAAGACAATCAATGAGGAGACGATTGGAATCGTGCGTTTTATCAGAAGGTGGCCATTTTCAACATTTGCTTTGATTCTTTGTGATTATTTATATGATTGTTATTTGTGGTTAAATATTAAAAAAAAAATAAAAATGGCATGAAAAAAGTCAAGGGACCTTTTTTCTTCCAAATCGAACAATCAAAAAACTAAATATTGAAAAAGAACAGAGGCGTAACACATTTTTCCTTCCATATTTTTCAGCTATTACCTTGTCCGCATGCCACTGGTTAAACGAAAGACAATGTGTTTACAGTAAAACACGCAACGTTGCTAACTCTCAAAAGTTGCAAAAATTTAATTAAAATATCACAAGTGGTTTTGGAAATATTTAAAAAATTGTATTTTTTTTATTAAACTTTTATTTCCGTAACGAAGCATTTTCGAGACATAGTGTATATAATAAAAATACCTTTATTTTAGCTCCAGAATACGCTCCTGAAGTTATGTACCGTACTTATCGAACACCCTGTATATGAGTTTAGAAGAATGAAGTAATAAAAAGTAAATCTTGAAATTTTTTAAGTTTTGTATGTTCGTAAGATCTTTTTTTGCATTTATATAGATATTGTCCTTCTACACGATGTTTTAGAGGTGGCTTTAGGGAAAATTGAAGGAGTTCAGATGGGATGAGAATTTTATTGACTATGAATTCGGATACCAAAGCGTGTTGTGGTAGCTAAAGTCCGAGGTTTCAGCTTTGACTCCTGGCCGATGTACTCATTTTTTTTCCTTCAATGTTCAGCTTTTTCTTTGATTTGTTTTCACTTTAGGGATATGAGGGTGTAATTTTCATAAATTCAAAATTGGTATCGATCCATGTGCCTTGAAGCCCGTTATTTCCTGTCAAGAACATTGAAAAAGGGGTCAAAGTTGCGTTTTCCCACTATTTTGGACCACTTTATAGTAATTCATTCATATTTTTTTCTTTTAATAGTTTTTTATCCCATTTTTGTTTTAAATGGGATCTTGAGATGTCTCGAATGATCTCAGAATTTTTTTTTCAGTATCTTCCTGTTCTAGAAATCTTTGAAACAAGCAGTAATTAAAAACTCATATTTCATTATATTGTTATTCAATGCACACCATTTTAAAGCTTAGAGTGTCTACTTTTCGAATGTATTTTTTTAAAATGGTGTGCATTGAATAACAATATAATGAAATATGAGTTTTTAATTACTGCTTGTTTCAGAGATTTCTAGAACTCCGAAAACGTATGAAAAATGCAAATAAACAAATCAATTTTGTTTTAAAACGCCAGGAAGACACTGGAAAAAAATTTCTGAGATTATTCGAGACATCTCAAGATCCCACTTAAAACAAAAATGGGATAAAATACTATTAATAGAAAAAAATATGAATGAATTACTATAAAGTGGTCCAAAATAGTGGGGAAAACGCAATTTTGACCCCTTTTTCAATGTTCTTGACAGGAAATAACGGGCTTCAAGGCACATGGATCGATACCTATGGGTTTTCCCATTGTAATGAACTTTGAATCATCGAAAAATATCAATTTTTGTCCGAGTTCTGAAACAATTTGTCCACCCGTTTACAAGCTAATCGGATTGTTATAGAGATAAAGCAGGGGCTGAACGAGGGGACTTTTGATTGCGGTTATCTCGAAACCTGTCGAATTCCCGACAAAAATGATAGGGACCATTTTTGTAGATAATGATAAGATCTTTCTTTTTTATCTAAACAAAAATTCTCTAATTTGCATATTGTGGAAGATATTGGCGGGAAACCAGTTTTAGGGTCCATTTTGGGCCCTTTTCGACGCAGCAGAGTTGGTAAAAGTTTTCGACCTTGGAAGCGACCGCCGAGACCTAAGAGTTGAGCCACAACGGAAATCTGGACCGACTTAATGACAGGTTGGTCCCTTCAGTTACTGAACTATTAGGTATATTTGAAGTTCTATCTTATTTAATAAATGGATCTTTTGGTCTTGTTAGTTTAAAGTCCTAGAATTCCACTGAGTATTTGTCTGTTTGTTAATGTCATCCATAGTTTTGAGATTACTTCACAGTTGACAACTTGATACTTGACAGGCACAGCCAAGCATTATTCTGATTATTGCCAAATAAAATGGATGGCTAATTATTCTATGGGGTTGCGACAGAAAACCAGTAAATTTGATGGTGTTTTTGTGGATAGGGGCGAAATAGTGGTAGACTTAAGTTAGCCACAAGAAAATTGTTTCGTCTGTACGAATGCAATACTGAGGCCTCATAGGAAGGGCCTCAGTAATATGATTAAAAAAATAGTAACTTATAAAATGTTTAAAAATAATAAAATTGAAAATTACGTAGACTTTTAGCAGTCTTAAACTAAATTAAAAGAGTAGGTACCTATTAAGAAAACTAAGTTAACATTTTAAAAAATATGTTTTTAATAATAAACCCATTTAAACAATATACATTCATTAAATAACTTATTTTACAAATGTTTGAGGCGCATTAACATATAAATAATAAATAAAAAACAATCAAAATAAAATCACTTCTTATGGTTGAAACAAAAATAATGTAATAAAACTACAGAGGTAATACTGTTTTATATGGTTTACCCTGGACACAACAAAAGAATATAAAATAAATATTTTACACAAATTATTTCGATAATGATTTGTCTCCAATTCACAAAACTAACGTATATCTCGGAGTGGTCCAAAAGTAACCAACAAATTAGTTTTTTCCAAAGATATCGGGATAATAGATACGCCTTGTTTACATTAAATTTGTCCGCAACCTCTTTCTGGCAGTACGCTCTTCTTATGTTGTCAGATTTTTTCCTTCAAATATCCTGCATTAAATTTTTATTAAAAAAAATACTATTTCCTTTAATATAATCTATTAAAAAAAGAAAACTAAAGAATTGAGTTATTTATTCGTTACAATAACTTGAAATTTTTATTTATCGTCATTTACACGTGTATCTTATGTGGATATTGCACATTCTGGTTTATAACCTTTAAGTTTGGCAACCTAAGACTTTTTGTTGACTGCGTCAAGTTACAGCTTAATTTTTATTTTGCTTTTTTGTAGTTTTTTTAAGATTTTCGAGAATAATTTGAACATTGAACTGTTTAATAAGTACATTTAGGATGGCGAGGAATTGTGTAGTGTCCCAAACTATTTGTAATAAGAATGTTAAGCGGTCATTTTATAGGTAAGGTTTTTTTAGCATAGACGGGGGCATATATAGGAAATTAAGGTTTGATTTATTTGACATTGTAAAGGCATGTATACAATTGTCAGTGATACCAGTTCGAAAAAAGTTGTCATTTCGTTATGCAGACAACTCTGAAAGTAAGAGTGACGTGCAATCCAAAGGGTATTGTTTTTGAATATCTGTATCTAAAATAAAGTTGTTTTACTGTTTTTTATTTCATAAAGAAAGTTAATCGTGACAATACCGATGTAAAAACTAGAAAGAAGATATATAATGCTTGGCATTCTATATTATACTCTTATTTAACAGACCCCCCTAACCCCCATTTTTAATCAGATTTTTTCAAAATCAGAGGTCATCTTTCCCTTGTAGAGCTTGATTTTTGCCAAAAATTCAAGTCGATATCATTTTTCGTTTTAATCCCCCTTTATTTTTATTCAGATTTTTTAAAAATCAAGAGGCTTCGTCCCGTTATAGAGCTTGATTTTTCCTGAAATTTTCAAGTTGATATCATTTTTCGTTTTTAACTTATCACAAGGACAAAAAATGTGACATGGGACGGACAGACAAAGTAAACCTATAATACTCTTCACAGACTAATGTGTAAAGAGTATAAAATATTAATAATAATAAATGGCTTTATATTTTTATTTGTTCTTCTTGTATTTTTTTAATAATGATCTAGAATAACAAATTCGCAATTTAGCACTTTCAAATCAACGACAAACAACTACTAGACTAATTTTGTTTATAAAAATCGAATTATAAACATTTAAGGTGCCACGTAGTTGTCAAATTATTAAGAGTATGTGTGTTATGTTACAAGGATTGTTTATGGTTATAATTCGGTATATTGACTTAACATAAAGCTCTAAAACGCACAAAAGGCTTTCAAAATTACATTAAGTATGTTTGCATTCTTAATGACACTTTAATGTATTTAGTATTTATCCAACAAAAGACAGTTATGACTGTCATTATTGATGTCATTTTAGACAAGTAAACTATCAAATAACACACTAGTAGTGAGTTATGGATTATAACGTTCATATTTAAAGTATTCTATTATTACAAGCAGAATTCACATTGATATTGAAATTAAAGGAAAACGCTAACGGTTTATTCGAATTTGAAGTAATTGAAAAATTCATTGGTTCATTGGAACCAGACGCTCCCATATCGGTACAGCTGCTGATAGTGCTGGAAGACGCCGATACATTAGAACCTTGTATTTTTTTGCAATTTGTATTTTGTTATGCGCCGATTCTTCTAGGTATCCGTCTGCTACCGTCGAGGACTTCCATCCTCCGTGACGCTTCAAAGTAGTCATATTAGCCCCTGCATTGGTCAAAAGAGTCGCCGAAGACCTTCTCAGGCAGTGGCCGGTGTAGAGCGCTGGTTTCTCCAATTTTAAAAACATTGGAATTCTTGAAGGTAATTTCGACAACGTATTTATTCCCACACACTGGCTGGTACACCTCCCATTTTTTTTAAATAACAAAAAAGTGGCTAGAACTAGTATTCTTTGGTCTCAAAGACATGTATTTTTTACACAAATTGATCGGGTTGACTGGAAATCCTTCTTCAAGTTTGGTGAAACTTCTCGATTTCTTGGTTTTAGTGTCTGGGGAAACTACGTAAAAATATTTCCCTTTGTCTTGAATATTTTCTATTTTCAAATTGACCAATTCATCGCATCCCCATTACCATAGCCACTTTCATCACAAGTACTTGTCGTTGGGAGCTTGGTTCAAAAACTTCTCTATATCAGGTCGTTCTAATGTCTTGGACTTCTTTGGTTTGTATTCCTGTAATTTGCTTTTCAAAAATATCGTTAATTTGTCATATTTTGAAATGTCGATTTTTTTTAAAGGTGAATAGTCGAGCGAAACATCGAGTATTTGGTCCATAACGACGATGGGGCTAATTTTTTTTGCAAATGTAAAAAATAAGCCAATAGAATATTTCCATCGATACCTTTTATCTTCTGTGAATTCATCCAAGACTCAAATATTTTGAACTCCTTGTCGTAAGCATCTCGGGACTTTTGTGGCAAAATCTGCATCGCTGCTTCTTCCGCTTCCGTAAGGATATCCTCAGAAACGTAATTTTCATCGGTTTCCTCCATTTTCTATACGTTGTTTTCTTCAAAAAAACTTTCCTTTTCTGCAAGGAAAACTGACAAATGTCAAAATTTATTTGTAACAATGTATTATGACCGTGGCAACCAAACAAACACCCTATTTTGACCAAAATGTAAGAAAGTCACTGTCAAGTCATTCTGACATTTATAGGGTACTGCGACGCAAGTAGCTTTGATTTGATCACAAAACTTATTAATTGTTATCTCATAAAAAACGATTTCTTCCACTTGTTTGTTGGATAAAACATTGTATGCCACTCGTGTGTTATGTTTCCTAAGTCACTTGAGAATTTATACCACTTGGCATTACGGCCTCGTGGTATAAATCTTTCTCGCGGGACTTATTTTCAACATAACACACTAGTACCATAAATAACTATTATTATTATGAAACTGCAAAACTAATTTTTTGACATCCATAATTCCACTCTAGATATTTTAATGGTACTATGCATTTTTTAATGTTCCACATTTCTTTTTTTTTTTTCGTGTTTTAAGATAAAAATCAATTTCCATTCAATTCTAAGCAAATTTTCAGTCCAAGAAATAGTATTTTGTTTTAAAAAGAAAAAAACATTGTGTAATTAAGAAAAGTTTAAAATAAAAAAAAGGCGTCGAAATTAAGGAATATTTATTAAAAATGGAAAACCGCAGAAAAAGGATCTTGGCATCAATAAAACGAATTTTAATAATAATAGCACCTAACAAAGGAATTAAGGAACTCCTTACCTCAACAAACAATAGCCTAAAAACTATGCAAACAATAAATTAGATAATATTAACACGTTTTTATTTTTTTCACAAATATATCTTTTATATTATATCGTTAACTTTTGTATTAAAAAACCTCTCTTAAACCTATTTTCCATTGGGCGGCAAACCACTTTGTTGTCTATTGGTCCTAGAACAACAAAAAAAAATACATTTTTAAATATTAATTTAAAACTAAAATAACTTGCATATGTTTTAAATGCAAATAATCAAATTTTAAGTTCTTATACAAAAAAAAACTATTTTTTTTTTAATATACCTGTATCATAATACCAATTAAAAACTACTAAGCATGCATAAATCAAACTTGATTTGTCAACTGACATGTTTATAATATTTTTGTATATTCTAGGAGAGTATAAATAACATTCTGTATGTCATAAAGTCAAATAAAATATCGAAATTCTGCATTTTATTATCATATGAACAATAATTTAGTAAGTTTAATAAAAATTCTAATGACACGGAACTTACTTTGTCTTCCGATTTTTATTACTAGATCGATTTTCAGGTGCTTGACTCGAAGGCCTGTTCATTTGCATGCTTTGTTGTCGGTAAACGTTAGGTTGGCCTCTACCAGAAACAAGTCTAGGATCCGGAGCTACAAACAAAAATATACATTTATAATATACAATTTAGAAGCAAATATAAATTCAGTATAGAACAGAAAATTTGACAAAAAACACATGAATGAATTTAACACATTTCTAATAATGAAAATTTAATAGCAACTCGAAATTGTTTTAGAAACTGTTATTCATATTAAATTAAAATTAGAAAATTATTACTTGAAAGAACAAAACACTAGTGTAATGTGAGCTATTTTCGATCAGTCCAGTCATGCTCTAATCCCCTAAGTCCCCCTCTGCGTTATTTGGAGCTTTTACGGCTTCCACTTTTCCCGTTACCAATCGACAAAACAAATCACTTTCTAAACTCCAGCGGTTCCAATTTTAAGTCTGGTTTAATCTGGAACATGCTGTATCTTTGAGAATAGATACATTTATTTATAAATAGGACTGATTTGCTATATGGATCAGTTTTAAATTAGATATTCGTTTGTGCAAATGAATATTGTTAATATAAATTTGTGTATATTGAGTATAAAATAAATGTGGTATAAATAAACGTTACGATAGATATTACTTACATGGCACCATGTAAGGTATGCTTTGGTACACATTTGCCGGCAATGACATCTTTTGTCGATCGAAATAAGTAACATCACTAGCTGGGGTAGGAGAACGGCTACTTTTCCCTGTTCCAGGAGTAGTTGCTCTTATATTGGGCGCCTGAAAATAAATATTGTGTAATAAAACAATGATAAATGTTGTCAAAAAGAGTATTATATGCTTAAAAATACCTGTTTAATTATAATAGGCGAATTGAAATTCGGCTGAAACGCAAATTGTGCTGGAGGCGTTTCCGGAGGCGTTCTGTAAATTCCAGAATTTTGCGGACAATAGCCGGCTATCACAGTGGCGGCAGGTGAATTCGTTCCTGTACTACTTTGACTGGATCCCATCAAAAAGCACTTGAATTGTTTGCCTTTAAAATTGCTGTTGGTGGCCTGTCTTTGTCGGAAATCGTATTGCAACGGAGGACCTACGAATCAATATTTTACTTTTATAACTAAATATAATCTACAGTTTTAATAACTAATTCCAAAAATTGCAATTTATAAAACAGGTAATTATTAGACATCTATAGTCGAAAGGAAACAGATTCATCATACACCAATTGAAGACATGAATGAATAAAGGGTCTATGTACATTTTTTTTTATCTATGTTTTTGCAAAAATTAAGAGCCTATGTAACTACCTATAATTAATATGATCTGTTATGGGTGACTGTAAACAATACGGACACAAGTTTCACTATGTTTGTTATATTCTTAATGTAAATGGTACTACTTATATTTTTGATCAATTTAACTGAGCCAAAACCAAAATAACCAAAGTTAAAATAAAAATATTGTGTATTAATCAGAAAATAAACCTTTTTTTTTTATATATAACCTCAATTTTAATTTGTATCAATAACAATTTGAGTTTTTTTTTTACTTTTTAGCCTTAAATTTGTTTATTTCTTATAGTATGTGATAGTGTTTATATTAAAAATGAAATCTGCGAAAAAGTCCCCAGCAAATTGCAATCTATATGGTGTTAATGTCAAAATTAAAATATTCATTATTTTCCAAGTGCAAGTCGTAAAATTTTGTTTCTTATGATAAATGGATATCTACAAATTCACAATATTGAAACTTTGCAAAACCTTGTTTAGAATCAAACTGTAATCTGATTTGTGACGGTTTTATTACCATTTACATGTATACAAAGTACTACACAATTCACTTCTTAATATAAGAATAAAGATAGTAAGATTTTTAAATAAGTTCATCAATAATAAACGTTTGGTATCTAAAATGTCCTTTAAACCACATAATAAAACATGTCCTGGGTTTAGTAAATACATATTTCTAGATGTTCTTGTAACAACCAATAGGTGAATACTCAAATATCTCTATGTTTCTTTTACATAGATCTTTCATCCACATATGTCTTCAATTTTGATTTGTTAAGTCTTCCAAAATTTTGTCTAATAAAAGTTTTGACGAATTTAATCATGTTTTTGAGGTGTATAAAAAATCAAGATGCAAATAACGTTGATTTGACAGTGTCAATTTACTTATACTTTAACAAAATTAAATAAAGAGAATTATTTACAATAATAACGATTATTAAGGGGGGGGGGAAGGTTAATTCGTGCAAAAAGCACATTTTTATGAATTTTTTTTGACGATAAAGTTAAAATCTGTTTATTTAAACTAATGGTACATTAACACATTCACTGCCGATCAGTTTAACCCTGAAGTCACCTAAGTACCGACACATTTACCAACAGGTAGTCTGGGCGCTTTAAAGCGCCAGCGGTACTCATGCGCAGATAACGCATTACGCAGTGAACGGGTTAAAGTATAACATTCAAAGAATATTGTGTCAAACTTTCATGTAAAAATATTAAAAAATACGGAAATGACAGTAATTATTCGGAAGCGTCTCGGAAAAAAGTAGAATTGCGGTGCTGGATCATCAGAAATAAAAAAATCAAAGTTCTCTCGTTAGATAATCGTTTTCCCAAGGTAACGCTGGGAGGGTTTTTTGAAATTTCAATTTTTCACTTTTTGGGAACACTTTGAAGTAAAAAACGCGATTCTTGCGAAAAAATAGGCTAGTTATTATACAATAAAAAAATATTAACCTCGTAAATTATGTACATAAATAGTGTTCAAAATTTCAAAAGAATAGGTGCAGTAGTTTTGAAGTTATGGGGGCGCTGACTTTGGAAACGTAAGTTGTGGGAAAAACGCTTTAAAGTTTTGAACACTAAAAAATTTGGACTAAAACGTTCATAAGCGAGTTTTATCGGCTTATCTCACACTGAATCATCGATGCCAAGTCCAAAAAGGATGTTGCTAACATTCATGATATCTAAAGCATCTTTTTGCTTCTGTCTACGACGAATCCTCATTCTTGAGCGCTTGATCCACTACTGATTTCCATGTCTTGCATGTAGGTTAGTAAAGCAAAAGAACATGCCAGGCCAATGCTACACTCAATTATATACAGTACAGGTATAAACACGTTTGTATTTGTGTTAAAATTTCTATAAATAAAGGTAGGAAGTAAGGTTAGGGATCGTATAGAGAGCGAAACAGCTGCCAGGCAAGAGCAGCTCCGAGACGAATTTTCGGTGGGGGCCATCACAATATATCCCCTATAGTAATGTTACTGGGATTCAAGAAATGGCTTTGAGTTACGCTGCGGCCAGACACAGGTCTCATGGCGCTAGTATCGTTATTGATTTTTGACATCGGCACGTTCATTGGTTGACGACGAATTCAAAACAATCTGATCGGAGCGTTACTCACTCCCATTCCTTCTCTTTGTTTAGATACTTATAAAAGAAAGAGATACCAGTTAATAATTCCTATTTCGAATCATCTTTCATTCTTTAGCGTTGAGTTTTTATAAGTGAAGCGTGAAGTGTCAGTGTTGACAAGTGATAATTTTTTGATTTTTTCTTCTACGAAATTTAATATTAATTTTGTTTCAGCGATATTTATTGTGATTTGTGTTGTTGTATTAAGTGCTTTCTTATTTAATATGGGAAACAAAACGTATAACAAACTCAGAAAAAGAGGAATCAAGGAGGGATTGCTATCTATGGCTGTCATCCAAGGGTCTGCGCCCTAGATAATACTTTTCCAGTGGGAAAAGCCTTTAAAATTCAAGTATAACAATTTTATGTTTCCGTTTTCCCTTCTTTTAATGTAGGTGCCAATTTTGAGGTAAGTTTGTAATAATTTTTCATATTTTTTCAGTTAATACCTACCCTCTTAATATTATAATTTAACTATGATCTTATGCTTTCCTATGGACACGATTCAAGGAGGGAGTCCTATGGCTGTCATCCAAGCCCTAGATAATAGTTTTCCAGTGGCAACAGCCTTTAAAATTCAAGTATAATAATTTACTTTTTTCGAAGTAGATGTCCATTGAAACTAAATTTTTTTATTTCACTTATTCATTTTAGCATTTATATACAGTATCGGCTAATGATACACTTTCCAATACGCTTGGCTAGAATCGAAAAGAAAACTAAAGAGTTAGCACATTAGTTCGATCAGGAAAGGAATAATATGAATGTTGCCTTGTGTGCTGTGTAATATGAACAGGCACACGGTGTGATGCATCCCTACGTAGCCGGCTGGCTACGTTCATAGTATTCTATTCCTTCTCCCACTAATGCTAACTCTTTGTAGTTTTTACTTGGACATTAGCAAAACGTATTGTACAACATTCGATAGCTGTCACTGTATTATCACAAACATCTCTTAATACTAAATGATTTCATTTAATAGTTTCTTTTTTTTTTTTCAGTAAAATGGATATGGCTAGAGTTATCTTCGTCTTTAAAATATATTGAATAAGTTTTATAATTTTTCAAATAAAATACTTTATACAATTTTTTGTTTTTTTTACCAGAGCCAATTTTTTTTCAGATCTAACCTCTATAGGTAAAAAATAAGTGATTTAGGTAAAATTGAAAGGTATATTACATGTTCTTTTAAATGTGTTGTTAATCCAAATGCTGCTCTTATTGTAATAGCTAATAATAAAAGAATTAGTATTATTTTTAGCTATCAAAATAAAAATAGCGCCTGGATTTACAGCTCGTTTAATCGAACATGCAATATACTTCTCAATAATTATTGCCGAATGAATATATTTAAAAATTCCCGCCATTCCGCGGCTGAAAATTTACAATTTTGGCGGGAAATTTAAATTTCTCCTTAAAATTATATTTGAATTTACCGCCATATCGAGTTAGTTGAGCGGCCAGACACAGACGCATTCTTGCGCTGCAAACTTAGTGCCAACTCTTTAACAAGTGAGATGCACTACTATAGGGGATATATTGTGGGGGTCATTGCCTTTAGCCATTCTCTTTTTAGCATATTTTTTTGAATAAAAGGCTCATAAATCGTAAGAATTTTCATCTCGGTGGGGAGACTGGCCCCATAGCTCCCTCCCCTGGAGCCACCCTTGTTGCCAGGTAACAATAGCGCGCTCGGGCCGGGCAGGTATTTTCTGATGCGCTGAGTCATGTATGAGGCGCGGTTACTCAAACCGCTGAATCTTCGTTAGTTTTGCTCCGATTCATCTCAAATTTTCACACAATATTCTTTAAAGGTTCACAAAATCAAATATAAAAAAAAATGCAAAAAAAAGTTTAAAAACTCCCCCTTAATAGAAAGTAGATTAATAATGAGAGCAATTCATACCTCCTTTTGTTAACGTTAAGAAAAATTATATACTCGAGGAAGCAAAAAAATGATATTTAGACGTAACATGGGTCAAGGCAGAACAAACTGCAACGAAAATTTGACAAAATATTAATACGAAATAAAAAAGGCGTTTTTCTATTACTGTGTGTAAAGTGGAACGTTTTCATTAGTGCGTAAAGTGGAAAAAAGTAATTTTAGTGAAAAAAAGTAATTTTTATATTTCTTATATTAGTGGATAATGTGTACGGTAGTAGAAAAAAATAGCTTATGTAACTCACATGTAAATTCCCTTTTTTGACAAAAGTGATTGTCACAACATTCACATTTATCAAAAAAAAGTAACTTTACATAAATAACTATTATGGACGTTTTAATTACTCACTGCACTTTTTTCCACTTTTATTATAGTAACTTTTAATATCCTATTACTTTATTCCAGAAAGTATTTTTGTTTCAATTACCTTTGTTATTCATAAAAGTCGTTTGACAAGGAACAGCACCTCCCAAATTCATCTGCTGTATGCTTTGCGCCAAATTAAACAGCGTCTGAGAATCGTGCCCGCTCGGAGTAGCGCTCGAACTGCAGCTATTAAGCATGGCGGTACCGTGGGGGTAGTTCTGTATTCCGGGTGCTGGCTGCGAGGCAACCTGAGTTCCCAATTGAGGTGAATATGGTTGAGAGGAATAAACGGGATTTTGACTATATATTAATTGAGGTTGATTAGGGTAATGAGGATAATAGGTACCTGGAGCTGGTTGGTTTTGATACACCACCATCGGTTGGTTGGGATACACTGGTTGGAGTTCGGGTGGGTTCTGGATTGGTTGGGTGGGAGTTATGAAGTTTGGAGGGTAAGGTGTTGGTAGGTAGGCTGAAACATAAATAGAAATGTGTTAAGTACTCAATCTACATATTTTATTTATGTATGTGCATTTTATTATACAAATACTTCTGTATACATAAAATAGAGTAGAATAATTTATTTAACTACGTTTTTTTTTTAATTGTCCAATATAACAAAAACCGATAAAACTATACCTAAATACAATAAATAATGCTGAGAATTGATTTCTTGACAATAATTAATCTAAAAAGCGTACCGAAAAACTAACTTAAACACGGACGCATCCGATGTACATCCTATCCTATCTCCAAAACGGAACGTCATCTAAGCCAAACTCGCCTATTGTGAAATTACTATTATCTGACGAATATATTATATCTGTCAAACGTTCTGAAAAGTGACTTTTACATCAACTCGTTTTCTTACAAAAACAAACCCTCGTTGATTTCATGGTTTTCGAAAATATTACTGATTAATTAGTTAAGATAAGAAGCAAACACGGATTCGTTGTAATTGGATCGTTAATAATTTAATAACCATGGTAAGAGCTGAAATATGTATGCGATTCCGTAATGATAAATATCTATTGGTGGACTCATAAATCTAGGAAATAAACCATGTTTGTACACTAGCGTCTATTTCTTGTGCTCTACAAATGAACATGCTTCCGTGGCGCCATCTAGTGAAGTAAGGTGAAGTGATAACGACAGCTGTTCAGTTCGTTCGTGCTTGTTAATTTGTTGTGTTCTGTCAAATTTGGAAAATATAATTGCAACGTTGCCGGATTGTGATAAAATTAGTAGTTAATGGAAAATTGTGATTGCCCATACCGGTCCATAAATATGCAACAAGAAAACGAAGCACGTAGGGTGGCGGCTTCGCCACCACCAAAAAACATCAACCCATACCTGGCTACGCCTATCGGCATAGACTCCAACGGCCTAGACACAGCTCAAATTGAATAATTGACAACTCCACATTTATAGAAATAAAAATATCAGTTGTCATATTATTCATAAACAAAAAATAATATTAGTCGAGGAAATGAAGCACTAAAAAGGCCAAAGTTCCTGGGTTTTTCCGTGCAAGTCGGATCGGAATGCAGTTTTTTGCATTCGCTTGCAAAATTATTTGTATCATTCCCCCGTAATTTCCGGGTCATACAAACCGGAAATTGCATTGCTGCAGCCAAAAATGCATTAAAGAAATGATGACGTCCAGGTCTAGGTTCAGACGCACCAGGTGTCCATGCGGTGTTCGCCGATGCCATATTTGAATTCTGCGACCCAAATCCCCCCTTTAACGATTTTCGGTTTTTTTTTCAATTGGGTCTGGAAGAACCTCGGTGAAGACGTTCAGGGCCAAGTTAGGGCGCACCAGGTGTTCGGGGGGTCGTTCTCCACGTGAAATTCGGATTCAGTGCCCCAAAAAAAAACCCTTTAACGATTTTCGGTTCGTCTTTTTCAATTGGGTCTGGGAACCCCTCGGGGATGACGTTCAGGGCCAAGTTCCGGTGCACCAGGTGTTCAGGGGGTCATTTTCGACGTGAAATTTAGATTCAGCGCCCCAAAAAACTCTGCTCAATCATTTTCGGGTTGTTCTTGCCGATATTGTGAGGAAAATTCTCGAAGATGACGTCCAGGTCAAGGTTTGGGCGCACCAGGTGTCCGGGGGTATTCGCCGATGCCATATTTGGATTCAGCGACCCAAAAAACTCCGATCACCTAGTTGCCCTCCTTCCCCGCGTGAATTTAGGGAGAGTCCCACGTCGACGTTCCTGAGCTCCAGGTCGGCTGTGGGTCAATTTAGACATTATAATCGTGATCAGCGACCTCGAAAACCCCCGACCACCCGATCTGGGCTAGTTCTGACCCTTATTTAACAAGTTTTGAAATCATCCAAGATGCCTCTCAAATAATGAATTTTTGGCTGCAACAATGCAATTTCTGGTTTGTATGACCGGAAAATTACGGGAGAATGATACAAATAATTTTTGCAAGCGAATGCAAAAAACCGCATTTCGATCCGACTTGCACGGAAAAATCCAGGAACTTTTTGCTTCATTGCCTCGACTATATAGAACGGTATTACCATGAATATATTTATTTAGAACAAATAACAAAAAGCAATTGGCAACATCGCTAAAATTATTGAAACGGCCACTTTTGCGCGCGCTAAATAATTTGAAGGTCAATGCTGGGTTCATTTGTAGAGCACAAGAAATAGACGCTAATTGTTTGTGCTAATTAAGCTAATTAAGAATATTGTACGCTCTAAGTACCAAAAATAAATTTACATACACCCGTCTATTGAGAAGGTAAATTAAATAATGAACCGATAGTCATTAGGCTAATCAACCAAGAGAAAGTTGTCAATAAATATCGCTAGTTTTCAACAAACACAATAAAAGAACAACCAAAAATAAAAAATCTCCAATAATTATTGATGGAATCGAGAACTCGCAACTGAAGCAATGGATAATTTTCAAATCAGAATATTAAATGATTAAATTATTAAAGTTAATATCGCAGATGGAAACCGTTATAAACTGACACTTAAGGTACCATTTGGGAACGCGCGACCCGCGACAGGAGACCGAGACACCAGTGAAGCGGCAAATATTGCCATACTAAATTTGATGTCGTCTGTCGCCTCTTCCGAAATGTGTTTCTTATAATTACATGGGTTCAGACGTGAAGCGACCATTTAGTGTCGCGGCGCGTTTTGAAGTCGGTCTCTATCTTGGCTTGCGAAATGGTAGCTTAACAAAGAATATGTATGGCTCTCTTTCGAGAACAAACAGAATCGGTCTAGAAAAGTAATGTCCATGAAACTGCATCACTCTTGTAATCCTTAACAAATAATCGCAGAACTAAGGAAAAGAGAATACAAAATATTGGACGCAACTAAAAAACTGAAATATAAAACAAAACATGTTCATGTTGTCATTTAAATGTAATGAAGATGTCAATGATTTTCTACAAGCGACTCATAAAACTTGTTTAATATATGGCATCCAGCTTTGGGACTGTGCCAGCAAAAGCAACATCAAAGTAATCCAACAACAACAAAACAAGACAGTAACAAATATCCTAGATGGAAATCTGTACTGCTGCAACTCTGATCTTCACCGGCAATTAGGAATGACGTACGTCAAAGAAACTATTACCGATTTCACCATAAGTCATCAACAAAGGCTTCTTCAACATGTAAATATCAAGGCAATTCAGATCCTAGACAACACAAATCAAGTAAGAAGACTCAAGAGGACTAAACCGTTTGAGTTAACCCAATACCCAATAGTAAAAAAACAGCATAGTACGAAAAGTGTATTCATTAAATTTTAAGTATAATTAATTTATTGAACTCTAGGGAATACTATTGAGTAAGACCAAAGTTTTAAAAAGTTTTAAAACCGTAGTCTAAGTTAGAATTAAATTACTCATTAAATTTAAATATCGTACCTGCTTGATTTGTTGATTGCACCGGTACTGTCGAATATCTCGGTGGTGTAGCAGTTTGAGGTTGATTACTGTTTTGATAATAGGCTATAGGCTGATTCCAATACGGGGCAGGTTGGTAAGCGACCTGTGGAGGAGGTCCTGAATTTTCCGGTAAGTAATATGTGTTAGGAATTTCAGGGACGGTTACGTTTGCAGGTACATCCTAAACAATTTAAATTTAACAAGTTTAGATACTTTTTATCCAATAATTACGTAAAAATACGTACCAATCTATTATCGTACTGCTGAGACATGTATACACCATACGGCGCAGAATAAACTACACAAGGTTGCTGATAAACGGGGCCCGGATCTGCTGCGGGTGGTGTTGTAAAAGTAGCATACTGAGGCGCGGGCTGATCTGGTTGACTAAAAGAATAACTCTTTTGCGGTATTTGAGGTACAGTTGTTCCGTTCGTAGGTGACGGAAAAGGCAAAATCGGACTTGTAGCGCTGTGCGTAATTTGAGATTGTCGAGTTGGAGAGGATTTTAAAGAATTGACATGAGGTTTTTTCGATTTTTGAGGAGACTTAGGTGGAGATGTCGGATGTTGAGTCTTAGTTGGCGAGTGCATTATTTCTGGCAGTACATTATTTGGGTCGTAATGATATAGAGTACCATCTTCGTTTTTCAATGGTTGACCAGTCTAAAATATACAAATATTTATATATTCAAAATATGGTTAATTATTTACCTGTGGATTAATAATCAAACTGCCTTTAGGTACGTTCTGGATATCGGTAACAGCCCAAACTATTTGGTTGTCCCCACATTTCCCGTCGTTTTCTATTTCTTCGTTTTCATTTGTATATTGGTTGTCCTCCTTAGGGTGCGGTGTGGAAGTTGGTGAAGGAGTCACGGATTCGGACATCTGCGATTGTGATTTGTAACCCGAACTAGAGGGACTCAAGCGCCATGATACTGAGCTAGCTCCTGAATCTAGAAATGTTATTCCTAATAGAAACAAGGAAAATATAGCCGAAGGGGTTAATTAATTGATGTTTCCTGACTATACAAATATAAAAACGTTTAATATAGTGCCCGTAAACGAGGGAAAAATCAGCTAATCCAAACAAGAACTAGAATAAACAAGTCCCGAACAATAGGCATTTTATTCTATAATGCACTTCCGCCCCGCATCCGTAATGTACCAGGAAAAAAGTTTAAATAGCAAATTAAAAATATATTACTGGTCATGTGTCTATATAATATTAACGATTATTTTGTAAGAATGAAACATGTCACCTAATATTTTTAATAACATATTTTTAAAAATTTTTTTATTACTATTTAATCCAGGCAACGAAAAGGTATAGAGGGAAATGTTTGAATAGTACATTACATTACGAGTGTGGAAAGTGACATTTTTCACACGAGTGGGAAATATTGTCGCACGAGGTACAAACCGAGTGCGATTATTACACGAGTGTAGAAAATCATTTTTCACACAAGTGATGTACAATATTTTTCCTACGACCACAAAATAATTTCATCAAAAAATGTAAAACCAGGTTATTATTATAATAATTAAAATGTATTCAAAAAAATAATCGACAATAATTGTATTTATTCAATTTTCATATTTTTCGAAACAAAAAAGAAAACAAAAAAAAAATTATGCAACCACCAAGTTTTGAACGCGGACCCGCTCACCCGTCGTGTAAGCCAAAGTTCAAATTGCAACTACCCTAAAACCTGATCTAATGGGTCTTATGTCAAATGCATTTTTAATTCGATTTTAAGTTAAAACAGATTAAAAAGCCAAAATAATGAGATGTATGTAGTTATTTTAAAATTATTTTAATAATTGTTAAAAATAAATATCTAGGATCTAAGTTAATCGTCAATTTTAATAATTTAATCATCATATCGATTTTACTGTTAATATGGACATTATATGTATAAATCAAAATAGAAATGATGCGTTTGACATTATGTGACAGCTGCTGCGGAAAGTAGCATATGCGTACACGGGTGGAAAGCAAATTCTTATTCATACGCGTGTGATATAGGGCACTTTCCATAGAACTATATAGTATGATATGTGTCACTTTCCTAAGTGGTTGTAGGAAAACAAAATTTTTGACTTCGTAACTTTAATTGGACTAGTTAAGAGGAGAACATATCAAGTCCCCGCCCGTAGCCTCTGAGACAGAGGGGGAGAGGGGGTCTGAAGGTCCCATTTTTTGGTCTTTCGCTAATATTTCGGAAACTATGTGTCCTAGCGACATGACCGCTCAATATAAAATGAAAGCTTATTAAATTTGCTAGAAGTTTTATTCAGCTTTTCGATATCTTATATAGTTTTCGATATATCAGCTCTTGAAAGTCTGTCATTTTGGAAAAAAACATTTTTGCCTAACATATTTTGTTCTTTTTGACCGGATAACTCTTCAACGATACACCCAAAAAATAAATAACGACCATAGGGTTGTAGAGAAATAAATAATATATATTAAGTTCATCATCATCATCTGAATTAGAGCGTGGTTCAAAGCCCACTTGTACTGAAGCTCTAGGCTTATTGTACCCTCACAGTTTCTATCCCATCAGATTGATTTTCTTGATGAATTCAAGAATATGTCTGATGGACGCTTTCGCGATTTCTTCAGGTTCCGGATATTGTACCCCGAAGTACCATTCCCGTTCCCATTTAAGGTTCCGGCAGTGGCATAGTATGTGAATAGGAGTTTCGTCCTCCTCTTCACATATTCTACATAGGGAGTCATCAGATAAGAGATTTAGGTGTCTTCTAAGGTCGCAGTGTCCCGTAAGGAGTCTTATTACGGCCTTGAGTTCGCTTCTGCTAAGGTTTAGCAGTTGATGTTGTTTGCTCGTGGATGGCCCCTCTATGAATCTTTTGGACTGTCTAAGTCCAGGAAGTTCCATCCAGAGCCTATGGTGTTCTCTTTTTATTTGTTCCTTTAACACCCATTTAACATGTTGGTATGAGATACCACATGTGGGTTCTGGTCCAATAAGAGTTTTTTCCGCTCCCTTCCTTGCTAGGTGGTCTGCTTTCTCGTTTCCAAACACTCCCTCATGTCCTGGCACCCATTCAAGGTATATTGAGTTACTATTTTATCTATTTTCCTTCAAATGTTAAAGCAATTTCAAAATTGAGCATGAAAGTTTTGCGACTAATGAATCTTTCAATTTTTTACCATTCCCAGTCTACGTATTGGCCGAAATATGCACCATTATGTACTTACAGTGAGTATTGGACGTCTAAATAGTACATACACTTATTTTGGAATATATAGTTGTGGCCCCTCTAACCAGGTTCCTCACAATTAAAGAATGTCTAGACCATTTTAATGGGAAAATATATTGCTATAACCATGTTTCTGCATGTATGAGAGTCTTTAAGACAGTGAGATGGTTTTATAAATCACAACCATTAACTGAAAACAACGTTTATTGACATAGAAAAGTGAATTAACAAAATATTACAATGGTATGTAATATTGAGTCAATTTCTTGCTCTATTTCCAAAAATTCTACAGTCATGAGCAAAAAATAAAAAAATCGAATTTTGACTAATTTTGAAATTTTGAACAATCTTGAGCGAACCTTAAAAATTTTTTTTGAGCTCCCCTTTGGAGGGGGGTCTTAAAATACGATAAATTAACATATTTTCGTACGAGACTCAAAAAAATAGTCGTTTTTTTGCGCCACCCTAATACCTATGGCAGTTTTAAATATATTTGATTAATTATATTTTTTAACAGACATCCTTACCTATATATTTAGTGTTCGTGGGGACGTCATATTTATTACTAACAAAAATATTTTATTAGCTACTGACCTTGTTTTGTGAGAAGTCTCGGACCAGCACTATGCGTAGACATGACACTATCTCCCCTACTTAGAACTGAAACGTTACCACCGTAACCTCCAAAACTGTAACTTTTTGCAACGCACGGCCTTAAAGCCTCAGCTGGATCTTCAGAATGTCCCTTTAAATAAATAACATATTCAAAATTAGATATAATTACTAACCTAATATTTTTATCAATGATGACGATTTTTACTTGCAACAATTTGCTAATTTTTGTTCTCTATACATAATTTGACAAAAAGTGCAAAATTTGAATTTTTAGGAAAATTATTCAAATAAAAGTTGTTTGCGATATCAATCTCTATAGTTTTTGTTTTATACATGATTTCTCTAAAATGGACCATAGTAGAAAAATTTGAGGAAAAGTGTTAAATTTAATTTTTTTGAAAATATTCGTTAGCAATGAATATATACATAAAAATATTTCGAGTAAGATGTATGTGGAATATATTTGGTTTATCATCTAAACATTTACAGGGGTGATACAATAGGTTGAACAAAATAACCTGAAAAAGCCTATAACTAGACATAAAAGTCTTTTTGAATACAAAAAAATTAAAACAACAATAAAACAACCCATCATATTTAATGAGAGAATAAATACTTAGCTGTAAAACTAATGAATTACATTAAATTCGACAAAATTTTTATTTCAGCCTAGCATTTTGGCATGATTCTCAAAGAAAAACAACCTTTAAAAAAATGCAAGGGGCCCTATTTTCGAATGTCTATTAAAAATGTCGCATTCATCATGATGTCTACTACTGTCTATCAAAATGTCGAACGACTGACACTATTCGTATTCTCAAAGACAAATAGACATTTTAAAATCGGTGACATATTTGGCGAATGGTAACATCTGACAACATTGGATAAAAACATACAATACGAGTATATTACAGCAGACAATTACTTGAAGGATCTCTTAGTAATAAAAAATAATACTGAAAATATATCCCGAATATATCTTTTTGATAGAAAGTCGAGAAAATAAAATATAATTTTTTAAACTAAAATTTCATGGGTGAAAAAATAGAAAATTGGAAGTGCAATTTGGTAAGAGATTAAATAGAAAGAATAAGAAATATATTATTATAATATAATCTAAACACTATATAAAAAAATTGTGATATTATATTTTCCCTTCAATTTGAAAAATGGAGTTATATAAATTTCTTAATGGCAGAGATTAAATATCTTAAACAGACAGGACTAATGATTGATAAATTAGGTGAAATTGTAATTAATCAAATCAATTTTTTTTTAAAACAATTTATACAATACTTAGTTTAATTTTTCTTAAAAATAAACATAAATTATAACTGTCACAACACTTATATTGTAACATTATCTTTAAAAAGGTAGGGCGACATTAAAATGTCGACTGGTTAAATACCACTCGACTTTATGTCTAACAACAAATGTCGAATTCGCCATTTGAGAATACGTTTTTGCGTTCTTGTTCGACATATCAATGTCACGTGTGACATTTAGAAATAGATATTCAAAAATAGGGCCCCAGATAATCCTGGAGCAATAATTGAAAGGAGATCATCAGGACTTCGTTTTGGACCATACCAATTTGAAGCTTTTTTTTTATTTTTCACCTGGGCTTGACATTCACTGGAGACAACCAATAGAATTTGTATAAGACAAGTAATGCCTATTCTGTATTAAATCTTTTAGAAGTTTACATTAAAAAAAAAGATACCTTAATAAGTTTTCCTATATGCCGATGATGCATTTCTGGAGTCTGCAATCGGTATCTGGAGGAATAGTCACTTTCGGTACTCGACCAGGGCATTTCGGGCCAGCCAAAATCTTCTGATGATTCATCTCGAAACTTAAAAAAAAAAGTAAAACAATAACAGAAAAGTATCAACAAAAAAATTCATTAGTTACCTCTCTATTAAAAATTCTTCTTCTAGCCTTTTCGTATTCCTCCTCTCTTTCTTCAAAACTTTTACTCCTTCGACTCTCAGATCCAAAAGATCTATCTGGTGATTTAAAGCTAAAAAAGTTTTATGATTAAAAAAATAAACACATACAGTATCCTACGTGATTAGTAATCACCAGTTGGCTGAAAGTAAATTTATTAACTTCATTAGTAACACAAAACAATGCCACTCAAAGAGACAATTTCCATTAAATTTCTTGTTATAACTGATCACGTAGAATACAAGTACTGTTGAAGTAAATAATTGACTAAAAACTCAATAATACTACAATTAAATTCATGATATCTACCTATAATCGTCTATACTATTTGAATCCCTTTTTAAAATGGATCTTCTGGGTTCTTCACTAAAAATTATGTCTTCTTTTATGTGCTCTTTAAATTCTACATCAGGTATCCTAGTATTTTTTGTTTTGTTTACTACTACACATTTCCCTGTAGGTTCGATATTGTGGTCCATACCGAAGTAGGCGGCGCATCTGTGAACTAACATTCTCTGGTACGATGACATGGGCGGGAATTTATAATGCGTTTTTCTAAAAAAATATACAGTATTGGCTATCGAACATCTTCCAATATCCCTTGGCACAAGTGAAAACTACAAAGAGCAAGCAGAAATGGGACAATACCGCGATACCAGCCCATACGGCCTGGCCAACGTTTCAGCGCGGTCGGTTCGTATAAAAATGCTAATTTTGATGGAAAGTTAGCACTAAAATTCACGAAAATGAGCATAAATGACATTTTTTATATGGGTAATTTGTCACTTTTTCGTCGTTAATTTGTTGTGAAAATAGTTATTTATGCAACAAGTGTGTAAAGTTACTCTTTACACACGAGTGGCATACAATATTTTTTCTACTACCGTACACATTATTCACTAATATTAAAAATATAAAAGTTACTTTTTTTCACTAGTTCGTAATGTTTTATTTTACGCACTAGTGAAAAAATGTACAACTTTATGCACGGTAGTAGAAAAATATATTTTTGAATTTTTTTCAACACTAATTTTTGACGACAAAGCGATACATATTCGAAAAATTCAAATGTATAACTTAGTTGATGAAAATCAAATATTATTTTACTGACAATTGCATCTATTCTATAATACTAATTATTTGTAGATAATACAGCCGTAGAAAAACTATGGTAAGGAAATATCGCATTTCTATGTGTTGTATTTATAGCATTGCCTGCAAACCTTATAGACTTAAAAAATTATTCCTTATTTGCTCCAAGAGCACTACAAGCGGATATTTTAGCATTAACTAGGGTATATTTCAAAAAGGAGACGGAGGACAATAATACAATCAATATTATTAATACTAATTGACACGCTAAACGTAATTATATTAAAATCAGATCATAACAACATACTATTTATATACTCAACCGCCGTGTATTGAATGTGTTGGAAATACATCCTACATATTTCATTCAATACATCAGGCTAGTCCAGACATAAGTGCCAAAAACAGTAGTCTGGTTCACAAGTTATAAACCTAGGATAGTACACCAAAAATTATAATTTTAGTCTTACTCGATTCGAAATGTGCAAAAAATATAAACAATAACGTAGAAAAAGAATGGTTTGGTTTTTAGAAGATATTTCAAACATTATTTGAGATAATCGCGGAAAAACTAAATATCAATATTAAGAAACTATTTTTTTTTAATCATTATCACGTTTTTTCATTTTTTGAAAAAAAAAAAAAAAAATGTTTAACTCTTCATTTGTTTATTAAACACACAAATAAATTTTTGAAATAACCATACGTCTTATTTTATGCAAAACATTATTTTTCTATTTTTTATATAATTTTTAAACATATACTCTTGGATTTGTCGCTTTCTTTTTGTTTTTCTTCATTTTTATTAAAATAACTTATAAATTATTGAAGATACGGCAAAAACACTTCAAGACCTGTTTGTTTTTCGTTAATCAATGAACAATGAGATTTAAAACGGAGCTCTAACTCAATTTTTTATTAACTTTTGACAATCATTAACTCTTCGATAATAATTAATTCATTCAATTGCAAATATAAAAAATAATAACTATCGCACGCCCCTGTCTTACAAGTTAATTAAAAGTTCCAAAAATAATAAGATTAAATATATGTATGTCGGATTTCGGATATTTAGAGCGTCATCGTCAGACATTGTTATGGCAAAACACTACATTTAACACTTGTTAATGCAATATAGAACAATAAACAATGTTGACAACACTTTAAACGACGTTGCACAAATAATTATTAAAGAAATACGGATAATAATACGATATCAAATTATTAATCAATTAAAAAAATGATACTAGCGATCCGGAGCCAGCGTACCACCGCCCGATCGATCACACTTCTCTAATCTCTTCTCGTTCCTTATTTTCTATCAACATCCTGCTGGCTCCGTTCCGTTCCCCTTGCCCCTCATTATGAAAGGCAAGTGTGTATCATTTTGCTAAGTCATCACTTATAAAAATTAAGTAAAAGCTTACAAATTGAAAAACCGACTACCAATAAATCAAACTTCTTAAAACTATAAACAAAAGTTAAACATCGGCACCGCCGACATGTCAAACCTTCGGTAATTATGAGGCAGTTTATTTTACTCCCAGCTCTTAGACTGTTAAATATGATTAGATTAGTGATTTATTTACGTCGAGTTTACCAAATTATCTTAAATTTTCTTGTGCTATTTCTTATTTAACCAGTTGTTTGGCTTCCACGGGTTAGTCGGTAAAAAAATACACTTCATTATAAAAAGTGATTCACAAAAAATTATTCTAAGGTAGGACATAGCCATACGAGTCATGTCCATGATAACTACGCACGCTTCTGAATAAAATCCAGACCTAAAAAGAAGAATTAAAGTGCCCGACGTACATGAATTTTTTCTAAGCATACTTTAGAACCATTTTGTGTGAATCACTCCTTAGTATATTTTTTTGAAAACTTACGTGTTATCTTTGGCAAGATTGACTAGTTCCTGTTCTATACGAAGCATTAGTGCTCTGTCTTTTGCATTTCTATTTAATGTCTCGGGAATGAACAATTCTAGATCTACACCAGTTGTATCAGTATACAGCTCAGAACTGCTATCTGTAAAAAAACAAACGTCTAAATAAAGCTTCTCTACCTAGTATGGGACCAGATATGAAATGTATACAATCAGTCAAATAATTTTGAAATTTCTTGTACATCAAATTTGGAAATAAACACTTGATATTTCCTTGATACTCTCAAATACATTTTTAGTATTTGTATAATACATAATTTATTAATTACTGTGGTACTTATATAGTTTATATATACTTTTAAAAAATTTTAAAAATAATCTTTTCAAATACCACTCGTCCTTTAAAATTTTAAGTTTCTACAAAAACAAACTGGTTGCGTGATTATATCCTAATTCAATTTTGGCTTTTGAATCAGGTTATAATTTTAAAAACTCGTAGTGTGAAAAATAGCCGATATTCGTTCAGAAAAATTTACAATTTACCTCTAGATAAGCACGGCGAATTTAGACAACTTTCGAAACTGCCTAAAGACGAGCTCTGCTGTCTAAGTTTACTCCTGGAATTGGCTCTCGACACCGATAATGTGTTGGGACTTCCGCTTATATTGACGTTATTCATATTGGTCGGATTATTGTTTATATTCTGTTCGTGTTGGTTCTTCATACATTTTAGGCAGTTCTGGGTTTGGCAATCACACACGGTTTTTTTCCTATAACTATGACTAGCTTGTTTTGACGAATTCGTTTTATTTGCGAAATTCGGACTAGATGTCTGAAAAAATAAAACAAATATATTGTATAGTATCGGTAATAAATTAAATGCGAGTTAAAGGAAATTAATATCAGGCGCTAGCAAATTAATTCAGATCCGGGTTATCAGCTTATCATCAGAAGTGGTACTATATTTTTTTGGTAAAAAAAAGATCTCCTCAACCATTAAGGGAATACATTTTTTACTATAATGATACTGGTTAGTCTATTCAATAACAAAAAACTGTGTTCATTGATTTTTCTGCAAACTTTTAGGTTCTACCTTAAATTCTCTTTCTACTGAAGGTTTTAAAGATTGGAACCACCTCGCTGAGACTTTAAAACAACCTGAAACATCTAAAAACAATATCCAAAGTCATTGATCTTGGATTGAATTTAGTCAAAGAATACAATACTCTAAAACGATTGACAGTCACTCACAAAGACTTATTATTGCAGAGATAAATTATTGGTACGAATAAAAATGTGCTAAAAATTGTTTAGACCTCCGAGATACAATTACGATTTCAGTAATGTTAATTTTATATGAATTATATTCAATTACTTCCTCAGTTTGATCCAGTAATGGAAGAACACATCAGCAGAGTGCTCAAAAAAGAGGAAGTTAAAGTCAACTATCTTGCAAGAGACATTCAAAATTAAATAATTATTCTTTTAAATGAAAATATACCATCATAAAGTAAAATCACTTACCATAAATCCACTATTGGGGCCATCCTGCTGATGGTCCGTTTGTAGATTATCGATCGGGGAAACGATTTCGAAGGAAGCACTGAGGTTAGGCGTACTCCTCGAAATATGTGTCGGTGAAGGTACTAGAGTGGTGGTAGGAGAGAGGCACTGAGGAGACTTGCAGAGAGGGCTTGCGGAGTGCACAGATGGACTCAGGACGACGAGAGGGGAAGACGACACTTCCGGAGAAGGGATGAGGGTGATACAAGGAGACAGGCGGGATTGTTGATGATAGTTAGGGTGTTGTTGAGGATGAGTATGGTAATTGGTATTCGGACTAGGATCTCTGGGCGGTGAAGTTTCTTCACGCATGGCATGGCTTCTAACTAGAACTTTTAATTTAGAGTTATTCTGAAAAGAAAATATTTAAGTCTATACATTTAAAGTCATTGTTACATGTTTAAACTTGCTAGTGTTACGCTGAACAGTGAATTATTTCTGACAAGTTGAACATAGATAAAAGGAAATACTTCAACATTGAGATATTCAAAGTTTCTGATTTCGTATTAAGCCAAGGAATAGGTAAACAGGGGCGACTCGTGACCAAAATTTTGGGGGTTCACAGTAGCAGAATATATATCCAGGTGCAGATATAGGTAAAGGACTGTCAGTATTTTAGAAAGGTATATTATAAACTTGCTAAAACACTGAAGGTTTTTTCATACATCTGTGCTGATACCTACATTCTGTCACTGTGAACCACCCCACGAGCCGCCACGGAGTAAAACACGTAAAAAATAAAATAGCTATCTCAAAACTTTAAATTCTAATGCTAGAATTTTAAAATATATTTCCAAAAATTAACACTAAAAATAGTTCATCTGATTCTGTGGCTACAACAAAGTTAATACTGTCGAAAAAGTACATAGAAATTGTTTTTTTTTGCCTTCAAAATATCACGAAACGCTGAAATTAAGTTTCTAGTTTATTGTAAAGAATTTCGACAATAGTCAATTTGAGCAACACATTTTAAAATTATAGCAGTTTTGACCTGGAGAAAAATAATTTTATTTTGAGTTATTCATTTTAGTCCAATATTTTTGTTAACATACACACTGATCTAGAGGAAAAAATAATGTTCAACTGGGGTCTCAAGCAAGTGGAACAGAATAGTGTGTATGAATGAATTTTTAAAATGAGAATTGTTCGATACGCCATAGACGTGCGACATTTTTATAAATGTACCACATTCACGTTGTAAAACATGTTATTGATAAAAATAAGTGTAACACCAAACAAATAAAAGCCCAGAGGCTCAATCAATTAACAAATACTATCTGATGACAACATACTACCTAAATAATCAGCCGCCGCCTATAAAATTTTTAAAAGCCCTTCTAAATCTTTAAAAGCCCTTTTAATTTCGATTTTAATTTCTCACTCTGTCATATTTTTTTGTTGCCTTTTTTTGTTGTTTGCTCTTTGGTTAAACCTTAAATCTTACAGCAAAACTGCACCCCTAAAAGACGTAAATTTAATTGCTTGCATATGCGACTCTTAGTGACTATATTTGTTATATTTTGTTTCTAAAGAACGTATGCTTGCACAGAGGCGTATTCAGAACGTATTTATGGTTAAAAATATGTATGTTGTTAGCAAGATCTTTGAAATGGGGCAGCACAAGTAAATTTTCAAATATTTTAAACGGGATTACTGAAATTAAAATACTTACTCTGCTTCTGGAGGGAGGTGCGGACGATGAATTGTCCGTTTCCTCAGAATCCATGCTTGTGTTTGAGCCCCTCTGCTGCATGCTGTTAACTCAAACCACAAAACATGTATCTGAAACGAAACACCTTGAGTTAAATCAATAGGTCGTATAAAAAATATAAGTTTTTAACATTGGTCGGTACGTTATATATGGGACCAAGAGAAAAAAGACATGATCTCGACACTAAGAATGATGGGCGTATCTGTCAGTTGACGGATTAAAATGCGGCGTGGATTGCTCATTTCTTTGAAAGTTTTGACCTGATCGTTTCGTTAATAATTTTATTTTGTTTATTTTATCTAAGGCGTTTGCTGTGGTTTCCTAATGACAATGCTCACAGGTTAGGAAAAAAAGTATACGAGCCATATGATATAGTTACGCCCATCTTTATTATTAATTATAGATTGCAATAATCAAGAATTTATTTTTGAAATTTTTTTTATCGGCGTGTATAATTAAAAAATCGGTAAAATTTCCATTTCTTGGACATAAACGAAGATAAATTATTATTTATATAATTTTGTGCAATTAATGACCATACAATTTTAAAATTTGAAATATTGTGCTTAACAGGTTGTAGAGACATACTTGATTTTAAAATAGGTTTTTATTTTTGAGAATATCTGTCTTTCCACAGGACAATTTATGGAAAACCTATATAATTTAAAACCAAAAATCAAAAAATACAATTTCCACTACTCCAAAATGCCCAAAGGTGGTTTTTCCATTGGTTAATTTGTGCAGTAAACACCCAGTTACATTTCATTATTATTTTAAAATAAAAACATAAAAATATAAATTAAATTTTAATAATGTTATTGTTTTCGTACGTGTTAATCTTTATTTTTTGGTACGCTACTGCGCTTTGGCTAATCGCGTCTCTGTGGTGTATTATTCCGAATGAGCGCGAAGGACCAATATGTTTTTGCGAAAGCCTGTAGTTGAAAAGAGAGGTTAACACGTCAACAGATTCGTGAAACAATGTGTCTGTTTAAAATCACTTAAATCAGTTTTGCCAACCTTGAAGAAAGATTTTTCCCTACCTTTTATGAAAAAATTCCTCCTGTTTAGGTGTGCCACTTATTCATCCTCAAAACCCGGATCTTTATTCTAAAAAAAAAAAAGAAAAAAAACCAGTTCTTTCTGTTAAACTTCTAAAAAAAGTCCTGAAACCCTTACAAGTTTATATACATATAAAAAATGATAAGCTAAATAATAATACTTTAAAAATACGTTAAAGAATTAACAAATTTTATTTTATTTATTTTTAAAATTATACCACAATTTGACTGTAGTAAAAAATTCCCGTTTTCAGTTAACTTTTTCCTTTTTGTGTTAAAAATTCCCACATAACGGGAAATTTCCCTTCGGTTGGCAACACTGATTTAAATCACGTTATTTTGTGCATCGTGCATAATCAAGGGATGACGTCACAAAGTAGGACGAGGCATACGAATCTTTCCAATCATTGATATAGAATAAAGAGGAGATGAAAATATTTACTATGATTTGAAGCATAAAAGTATTTTTAGGTTATAATGTTTATTTACAAATTTTAAACAACAATAATTTAGTTTATTATTGTAATTTATATTTTGTTTTTTGTTCCAGTGTCTATGACTTCTTTAGTAAAATCATGTAAGTAATATACAGTGAGCAAAAAATTTTTTTTTTGTTTTCTGCAAAAGACGTTAACGAGACAAAATTTAAACTATATCAACTTTATTATGTTGACTTTTATTTAAAACGGTACTCTTTTATAGGAAAACCATACAAATTAAGTAATGACTAGTTCGATCAAGAATTGGGCCCTTATGGCAATGATATAAATTGCCTAACGTTAAGCAGATCTTAGATTGCAGTTGCCAGCCAAGAAAAATCATTTTACCAGACAATTTTAACATATATTTCTTTTGAACAAAGATAATTTTTCGACCATAATACGTATGAATAATTGTTTAATTTAGTGACACTTTGTATTAAAAAATATTTATTTTACTATTTTTTCGTTTAAAATATAGATACTTACAAATTTATATTATATTCCATGCGTAGGTATTATTGAAACTTTGGTCTCCACGTTATTCTGAAACAAAATAAATTTGTTATATTTCAAAGGGCATATTTTTTTTCATCATTTGGATCAAAATATTTATATTATATTATTTGTCAGACTATGTAGAACAAAATTATTGTCTTGATACGATTGATATAACTGATATAATAATTGATATTTTATTTATTATTACATTACTCAACAGGTTAACACCAAATTACAGAGTTAGAGTACAAGAACAAATAAATACAATTAATTTAGAATACTTATACTAACTGATTGAACAGCAGGTGAGAAAAAAAAGCTAAGAGAATTATTTTTCTAGCATTTCATGAATATACGCAAAACTAAAGATTTCAGAGAACATTCTTACAGAAATAACACCTAATATTATGAATTGAACAAATCAAGCTGGCAACTTACTAAATCATAATTATTACAGTAGGGGATTATTAAGAGAACATTTGCTCTGGGTGTATTCAAGTAAAATGTACGGGTGTTCTTGGAAGCTATGTGAGGAACTGCAAAATTAAGACTATAAATCAAATATGAAAAATCAATTTTAAATGAAATTTTTAGTTTCTCTGAGGACTCGTGGACCTCTGAGGCTGAGGATGTTTGGGTCACCGTTATACCCAGCCGCAAAAAACGATACAATGTTCATATTTGTTGTGTTTACATACTTCCCAGAGACAGGGTGACACTAAATTTATTTTGCACTAATTTTCTTCATATTTTTCTAAATAACATAAATGATAACTACATCATTTGTGGCGATTTTAATTAACCACAAATAAAGTGGTTTAAAGATACTATCGATAATTACTACAAACCAACCAATTATAGAGATCCCTATTCTAATTTATTGGTGAGCACCATGTCCTTCGCTGGTATGTATCAATACAATAATTCTACTGTTAACGTAAGCGGTAACACTTTAGATCTTGTTTTAAATAATAATTTTTTAATAAAAAATATAAAGTCGTCTACTTTGCCACTGGTTGCTGAGGATCCATCACATAATACTCTAGAATTTGATATTAAATATTCTAATGTAACGAAAACGAAAGTAAATAATCATTATGAAAAAAACTTCAATTTAGCAAACTACACTGAAATAAATCATCTTCTATCTGCAATTGACTGGAATAAACAATTTCAATGCCATGTTACTAAGAATCCCAAGTATTGTAAAGCATATCCTTTTTGGTTTTCTTTGTCAACTATTAAAAAATATAATAATGACATGCACTATTTGATATTCAAAATTTTACGTGGTAGATCAAAATTTTTGATAAACAAGGATTACAAAGAATATTTAAATTGGGTTGAATCTAATATTATAAATATCTATCTGAATTAGGGCGTGGTTCAAAGCCCACTTGTAATGAAGCTCTAGGCTTATTGTACCCCTCACAGTTTCTATCCCATCAGATTGATTTTCTTGATGAATTCAAGAATATGTCTGATGGGCGCTTTCGTGATTTCTTCAGGTTCCGGATATTGTACCCCGAAGTACCATTCCCGTTCCCATTTAAGGTTCCGACAGTGGCATAGTATGTGAATAGGAGTTTCGTCCTCCTCTTCACATATTCTACATAAAGAGTCATCAGATATCCCTAAGAGATTTAGGTGTCTTCTAAGTCCGCAGTGTCTCGTAAGGAGTCCTATTACGGCCTTGAGTTCGCTTCCGCTAAGGTTTAGCAGTTGATGTTGTCTGCTCGTGGATGGCCCCTCTATGAATCTAATATTACTGAAAATCCTAAGTATTTTTTCAATATGTTAAAAACAAAAACAAATCCCCCATTTTACCCGATAATCTTGTAACCGATACAGGTCTAATTACAGAACCACAGGAAATCTGTAACACCTTTTCTGATTTATTTTCGTCTGTTTTTGTGCCAAGTGGTCCTAGTGATTTTTCTGCTATTTTCAACAGCGTTCCTCTGAATATTACCCAATATAAAATATCTCGTGAAATGATTTCATTAAAAATAGACAATATGCCTGATAGAGGTCCTGGTCCAAACAAGATTCCTACATGCTTTATTAAAAAGTGTAAAAATTATGTCATTGACTCTTTATATTTCTTATTTAATAAATCTTTAACCGAAGGACAGTTTCCTGATTAATGGAAAACGGCTTTCGTTGTGCCAATCCACAAATCAGGAAATAAAAACAAGGTGAATAATTTTAGACCTATATCAAAACTTAACTTATTAAGTAAACTATTTGAAAGTTTAATTTTTGATTTTGTATTTTGTGATATCAAGAATATTCTTAACATTGAACAACATGGTTTTATTAAAAAACGACCGGTTGAAACTAATTTATTTGTTTATGTTGAAAAGTTTAAATTACAGAATGTTTGCAGATTCTGTGTATACCGACTTCAGTAAGGGTTTTGATAAAATTGACCATTCTATCCTAACATCGCGGCTCACTGAGGTCGGCGTACACGGAAATCTGCTAAGATAGTTGGACTCATATAAGAGTCCAATAAAGTCCAATAAAGAAATAGGTCTAAATAGGTAGCATTAGGTTAATAAAAATCTATATTTATCATTCCTACATCAGAAGTACCACAAGGATCTCATCTTGGGCTGTTTTTTTTTTAGAAATTTCACAGAAAATGGACCTGATTATATAAAAATACTTGGTATTTAAACATAATGCTCTGTTGTCACGGTTGTCACGCTTTTCACTTTCGGAAATCTGGCAACCCTAGAATTGATCTCAGATCCACGGTAACTGTCGGGGTAGTACTATAAGTTTGTTTAATTAATTTTGTGATTCGGAATTATTTACCTACAGATCTATACTTGTTTTTCAACTAAAATAATACGTTTTTAGAGTAAAATATTATCTAAAAAATTTAAAAGGCTGCGTTCCATAAAGTTGGATCCATATGGGATTTTTTTAATATTACGATTTGAAAAAGAACTTCGTAGGGCAATCGCCTCTGATTACTTAAAAACTTAAAATAGCCCATATCATAATGACATTAGATTTCTTTCAAATTGACATTATATATTTTTTTAAACGATTTTTATAAAAAAAAACTAAATTTGACCGATAACTAATGCAGCATATTTAACAAAATTTAATGCTTGATTATGAATTCCCAAGCGATTCAAAACTTTTTATCAAAAATATTTTTTTTTGTGAAATATAAGACAAACTTTTATTTATCTTATTTAAAAAAAATAATATTTAATTTTGTAATTATAATCTTCAAAAAAAGAAATAAGTAATATACGTAAGATTCATATAATCTAAAGTATTCAAGAATTGAAAATGATTTCAAAATTAATTGTTTGAATTTAATATTCGATTGAAAATATTTTATATTATGTACTTAATTCAGTACCATCTAAAGTAGATTGAACAAAAAATCGCGTGTAGCTGCTAGACAGCGTATTTTAACATAATACTATCGTGCATCCGCCAAAATTTTAAAATTACATAACATTACAAGACGTCCACCAAAATTTTAAATAAATGATTCCTCCAAAAAATATGTTTGGAAGCTGAGAATGAATTTTATTTTAAAATACTACTTTCTTAAAATTTTAACGGCGAGTGCTAGTTTCTAGAAGTAAAATATTGACATGCAAAGGTTTCGCAGTCCCTCACTTTTATTTTAGACAATAAAAAAAAATGTGTAGGTGTAGGCAAAAGTCTAATGTCTAATTTATTTGATTTGTTTTCATAAAAAAATTGAGAAAACTGAATTTTTCATGATTTTTTTTATATGCTATACAGTTTGTAACAGTTCGTTACAAGATTTTTAAGCGACTGAATCTCTAATAAAATGTAAAAAATCAAACTTTTTGTAAACAAAATTAGTCTAGTGAGTTTTCGTCGTTGTTTAAACTAATATCATTACAATATATTACTTATTAATATGAAGGTTTTTGAGAATGAACAGATCGGACTCTTTTTAATTTTTGTTTATAATATTCTTGACTTCGATTAGATTAAAATAGTGTCCGATTCCTTTGATACTTGCAATTTAATTTGCAATTTGGCAACGCTGTTGCTCTTAAAATAGAATTTGTCAATATAACCTACAAAAGGGATTATTAATTATAATTTTTTCTAAAAATTGTGGTTTTTCCACATTTTTTTTTATTTTACTATAAAAACTACTTAACTTTTTAATGTTTAAACATTTTTTGAGTAATCTGGATTCTTCACAGAACCTAAACGCGCACAACTTTTGAAGAGGAGGATAATAAGTTTAATTATAACTTTTTAATCCAAATCGATGAAATTCGAACGAATTCTGAGGTAATAGCCTATTTTTATCCTCAAATACTGTACAATAATATCAAATCTATAAAATTAAAAAGAAAAAAATAGCTGTACATTTATATTAAATTTTCTGCATACTTTCAAATTTATTTTATTATGGCATAATTTCATATAAATCTAATAAGTGTTTAATCCTAATATCGCTTATACAGACAGGAAAAACATAAATAAACAAGATACTCACGACTAATAACCACCAATCAAAAACGGTCGTGATATTTGTCAACACGCGGCAATAACATAACGCATATCGTGATAGGCAATCCGCCGTGATGTAATGATTCACTGAGAAATTCAATCAAAATCGACATCCATCCAGTCATCCAGTCTAAAGAGTCTAGCATTCGATTGTTTCCGGGTAATACCACGGTTGGAAATTCATCGCGGGCCGCGCTCTCGCCACAAGTTCAAAGGACCTACTGAACTAGTGAACTTGACTCATTCTGTGCTGGCATGTGCCGACGAACGCTTGTCGTTTTTCTAATCGATCGCTTGCGAATCCCAACATTTTCATATCATCAATAATTATTAAGAGTAACGTCATTTTTTATTGGTCAGAACGATAGTGATAGGATAGCATTTTTAATTAGAGGATGATTTTGATGTTTTTGAGCTATACCAGGAAATATTTTTTGTGCATCACTCTATACAATAAGTTTATTATCAACAAGGTCTGAAAATCCTGTTTTCATGAGGTTGCCAAAATAATTAAAGATAGTCTATTGTTCAGTCGCTTTTCTAGAAGCGTTTGATGACATGAAGGTCTAATCAGCCTAATTAAGTCAAACTTCTCAAGTCATTCCTTCTGCAGACTTTTAGAATCCTATTTTAGAAACATTATTTGTGACAGATAGAGAGGCAAATACTTTTTTGTTCCGTATGAGTTAACTTTTCTGTACCAATTCCCAATTGAACCTGGATTTCCCCATGGATGTTGGCACTTTCACCTGTGGCAGTCCGCAGTCGCAATCTTGTTGGTAGAAGTCTCTTACAGTTCGTTATGGTTGTTGGTCGTATAATGGGTCCTAGTTGCTCCAGTATCCACCAACAGTGTATACTTTTTACCATTTACTTCGCCGTCTAGGTATACACTATCATCGCGACATTTCAAAGAGGCTATCAGTATAAGAGGGTCTTTGGAACGGTTTCGGGTCGAAGCTGCCCCCTCTAGGCTGACCCGCTTTAGTTTTCCTGCGGCGTGTTGTCTTCAGTTGTTGGGACCCTAGGGCGTTTGCACAAACTGCGTACATGTCCCAGTTCACCGCAATTCCAGCACCTGATGGTCTTTGTCTTTATCTTATTATCAGTAAAGCTCTTTATTATGTTAACTAATTGGTCAAGTTTATCTTCTACGTTTTTTTCTTTTACAATTCTCACTTTACTATATCTTCCAGAAGCCTGCGTAGCTGCCTCATACTCTAAAGCAGCGGACAACACATCGACCAATATTTTGTGGCGGGCTAAGCGAAGTGTTTTCTACATTTCGTGGTCACAGAGTCCATCAACAAATATTTGGACTGCTTAACATTCCATCATGTTTTCCGGAGCTGATGGGTAAGCAAATCACACCAATCTGGCAATATCTACTTCATATTCTTGAAGAGTCTCGTCTCGTTTCTGTTTGCGATTCTTTGACTGTGACTGGTATAAATGCTCCAAGTGTTCGTGGGCATATCGCATGTTCAATCGCTTTTTGAGTTGTTCAAAATCATCAGTCTCTTCCACAGGTATAGTCTGAAGAACATCTAAAGCGTCTCTTCGAAGGGCGATTGTCAGATTTACGGCCTTTTCTCTCGCAGACCATTCGTTTGCCCTCGTAGCTGTCTCGAAGTGTTTAAGATAGTTGGTCCATGATATATTTCCGTCGAAGGTTGGGGCTTTAACACGAGCAGAGTTTACAGCTCCTTCCAATTTTAACTTCGACTCCACCTCATGACACTTTATTTCACCGTCCTTGACTGGTTCTGAATGTTTCAGTTCTTCTATCTTTTTTTCCATTTCTTTTATTTTCTCTTCAACGGAAGTCATCATTTTCTCTTCAACGGAAGAAATCTTATCTTCCATTGAAGAAATTTCGTTTTTCATAAAAGTCATATCAGAAGAGATTTTATCTTTTAAAGAAGACATTTCGAAAGACACCTTTTCTTCTAAGGAAGAAATATTGGACGGAAATTTATTTTCCATAGAAGACATTTTGTTTTCCTCGGAAGAAATTTCATCTTTTAAAGAGGAGATATCAGAAGAAACTTTAGTTTCTAAAGAAGAGATTTCGTTTTTCACGGAAGCAACATAAAAAGACACCTTTTTTTCTAAGCAAGAAATGTCAGAAGAAATATCGGTTTTCATGGAAGACATTTTACTTTCCAAAGAAGAAATTATAGAAGACGCATCATCAGAAAATAGATACGTTTCCGGATCCAAATCTTCACTTTTTACTGCTTCTTTAAGCCTCCCTGCCAGTTCTGCTTTCTTCCCTGTCGTCTCCAACTCACGATCTTCTAACTCCCGACGTAGCTCGATCACTTTTAAATCACACAGTCTTTTAGCCATTATTGTCCACTATTTATTTATAGTTCCACACCAATGTAACGATAGTCTAATTTATTTTTTGATTATTTATTTAAAACACACTATTTACAATTTATTTAAGACGTACTAATTAATTTATATAATACTTAGTAGAGGTGGGAAGTTCGAATCTTTTTACTGAATTAATTCATTTGATTCATTCACCTAAAAAGATTCGTTCTTAAAGATTCGTTCTCAAGTGATTCACTTTAGCGAACCACGAACGATGTTATTCCGCCGATCCGTCGAAGGAAATCAAACCGAACGTTTACGAATTTACTAGGTCGTCGAGGGGCATTCAGTCTGTAACGCCTAAGAAAGAATGTAATGATTTGAGTGGTGAGATGCTTAAGTAAAATAATTAATACCGGTTTTATTTTAATTTGATATTTTAAAGTATAGCGAATTAATATTTCATAAAAAGAAGACAGATGGAAATTTAAATACTATAATAGTAGGTTCATCCTTGTCCGTTAAGATAAACAACAGTAACACAATTTTTTTTAATGCTAAATATAGCCAAAACTAACGAAAAATTATAGATATATGATTCGTCATTTATTGCTTTACTTATTTACTTTGATTTAAATTTATTTATCAGACAACGCGCATAAATTGTTTACCTAAGTTTAATACACCTCTGGTAAAGTGAGAAAAACATTACAGACACATACCGCCACCGCCTATAAGTTCGAGTTCTTGTATTATGCTGTAGAACGTAGAACAAAAGCGACCGATTTGCCGATGCTGATTTAAAATACCGAATCTTCGAATCAGATCCGAATGAACGAAACAACCAAACTCGGAATTGGGCGTTCTTGATCGATCACAGAGCCGTCGAACAATTGACTCAAAAAAGATTCGAATCTTTTAAAAACAGGGAATTCATTCATTCGAGTCAGTGCACTGATTCGTTCTTTTTGAACGAATCGTTCGCGAACGACACACCTCTAATACTTAGACACTAACTCACAATTCTAATTTATTTATTACAATTTATGTGTTCAGTCCAATACTCTCTACTAAACTAAACTGTGCGCCGATGAGCCGGGCTATTTATACCAAGTCCCACTCTGCTACGAGAAGTTTCTAGACGCTTCCGAAAATTTCATCTCTGACTCAACGGCACTCTCTGTCCGTTCTAGTCGTTTCTAGAGCATCAGCGGCATTCCTAGGAGATTCCGTCGTTTCGAGCATGAGTCGGGTGCCAAGCTGTATACCACGGTCGGCACGCGGCTCGCATATCAATGGTCAAAAGTTCGTTTGTAGATTAAAACTAGATTAGAAGTTCAGAGTTAAAGGGAAGCGGCATCGACATTTTTTCTGCTACTTTAGCAGTATAAACAAAGGGAAAATGAGAAAAACCATTGTCATTTCAATATGTTTATTCAATTTTGATTTAAAATACAATTATACTGGTAAGACAATCAAGATAAGTATAAGTAAATATTAAAAAAATTTGTGAAAAGATGTTGCCATTGATTTTTATTTAAATCAAACCTTGTAACGGTTGGAACTAGGGTTTTAAATGATATTTATTTATGTTAAATGACCGTCTGATTTAATAAGCAGATGGCTCTCTCTAGACGGTTCGAGTTCAAGTTCGAATACTGAAGATCATTCATGATTTCATCTCTAGACAGTTTCGAGTTCAAGTTCAAATACTGAAGATCATTGACGATTTCATCTCTAGACAGTTTTGGGTTCAAATACGATAATAACCATTTATCTTGAAGATCGAAGATCATTCAAGTTTCTTCTCTAGACGTTTTGAGTTCGAATACCGTCACAAATGAGAATTGTGAATAGGGGTCCCGAATCTCTTGGTGGAAGTTGCCTGACCGGGGTGTAATGTTGTGTACCTCTACAGTTTGGAGTGAAGAAATACCTGATTTTACCTTTAACTTACCTTATGTACCTACAGATAAGTGCAATTTATTTAAACAGTAAATTGTTTTAAATTTGAATTTTGTGCACACTTATGTGAATTAAAATTTGATAACTTAAGCTTAAGTATAATTTGTTAGTGGTTAGTGATTTTCTATATTTTTATCACTAATCTATAGTTAAGTGTATAAGCTTTAAATATAGTGGTGCCCAACTTCTTTTTCAAAGTTATCTGAGTTATTTAAAAGCCTAACCCACGCCCTATAAATTGAGCTCAAACACATATATCAAAATAGATAAAATAACCAGCTATTCACGTTACAACCTGTATAGTGTATTATCTGTGATAAGTACAAAACTTTTATTTTATTCATTTGATCATTTGATGTGGGTTTTTTGAGATTTACATTTTTTACCCAGACCTTAAAGAGCAACATCCTTCATGTTCTATAATGTACTTATTCTCAAATCTATTGTTTATTATCCATTAGGGACAGATCGCAATAAATCACGGATTAAAAAAAAATAATCCTCTTTTAAAAACTACACAAACCTGAAACGATGATTAAAGGTTTTTCGAAGCTATGTTTATTTCTTGGAAGAGTTGATATTCCATTTTCGTAGAAGCAAATCAATAACTCACGATATGAGTCAGTTAATTCAGTGGAAGTAGTAATTGGACTTGTGAGAAAACTCTGCAGTTAGGTATAAAATTTTATAGAGCGAAGTATGTTTTTACAAATAATAAAGGTCAAATTTATTTAATAACGAATTAACAAAATAATGATCAATTTGTATTTTTTGAGTTTCAATTAGAATTTTTTCAATAAATCATTTCTACTGGCCTGTAACTCGTAAGGGAATTAAAGGAATTGAGATTTTTTTTCGACCTCGAGTTTTCGACGGATTTTGCATAATTTCCGATCTAAAGCCTTGGTTTCTTTGAACACTCCGTCGCGGTGAGCGGACAGTCCGTCGACCGCTGAGGACAGCAATTTTCGCCCGAGGTGGTTTGTTAAAAAATATATAAAATGATACTTTCTCTAGGTCTGTACGTGCTGTTTATGTATTATGAATGTAAACGAAAGGTACTAAAATGGATGCAAATAAATTGTTTGCGTTATTATTATTGTTGGAAGAGGAAGAACAAGAGGAACAGGCAATTGCAACCGTCAAAGTTTCCAATAAGCCAGTGGATGAGTTGTTTTTGTGTCGCGATACAGAAGGTGCCTTTAATTTAGGGAGTATATTAGGCTTTCTACAGATCTTTTTGAATTCGTGTTGAGTTTTATAGAGGACATAATTTCCAAGAAACCTAAAAATAAAGTTATGATGTCATCTGTATGTGTGAATTTGTCACTCATTGTTTTAAAATTAATAACAATATAGTTTCCGCACACGCCGACGATTCCGCTGATATCAAACTCAACAGATATCAACCGACTCTTCGCAACAAATCAGCGGCATGACGCCGTCCTGCTCAGCTAAGCGGATTCAAGAAAACCATTCCCATTTAAATACGCTGGTTGGATAAAATCGTCAAAACGCGACGGTTGACGGACTGTCCGCTCACCGCGACGAAGTGTTCAAAGAAACCAAGGCTTTAGCGGATGTACCCATTGGAGTAACTGAAAAATCGCTTGTATACAAGATACAAAATTGATCTACAAGTGCGCTGCACTGTGACACAAATATTCATTGTTCTGCTTAACCTGAAAATGTCTATTGGTTGGGTAGAATTTGAAGAAATATGGATAATATGAGTATTTTCATTATTTTGTAGAACAATCTAGAATATCACACTTTGTCAAACGCGTGTGTTATATCAATAAAGGCTGCTTGTCACATCAAAATAAAAAATATATTTTAAAATATTCAAAGCCGACCATTATATATTGATTTCTGACAAGGGTGTATGTAGAATCAACAGTATAGATCATGGGCGTAGCCAAAATTTTTTTTCTAGGAGTTATTTAGTTTTGTTGCTATTTTAAAACTTTGCTTATTTTTTTGCAAACTTGTAAAGGACCCTGAACTTACCTTATAGAGTGGTACTGGATTCAACAGGTAGCAGTATTCCACCTTCAGAACAAAAATGTAAATTATACAAATCTTCATCGTGGCAAAGTTTGAAACTTAAAATTGATAATTTTCCAAAAATCTCAAATTAACTTTAAATTACAAAAAAAAAACAAGTTATCTGCCATTTACTTCTTATAATTTACCAAATTTATGACCAATTAATTTATGATTAAATTGTCAAATTCCCGAGTCAACATCAGTTAAGTATTTAGGTGTCATAGTTGACCGTCATTTGAGATGGAACCTGCAAACAATCCAAATCGAAAAAATAGTGAGTGGCTTGATATTAAAGTTTAAGCAACTAAAGGATTACCTTACACTATGTAACGAAGTCAAGTTTTTCCTCAATCGGTTTATTTTAATTTATCATTTCTAATAAATAATAAGCGCGCTCGAGCTGCTGTAATAATTGGCATTATTATTAATTGAAAAATCTAATGAATTTACCAAAAATTCTAAACAAGTATTTAATGTTTAAATTAAATGATTAAAAAGACACGTATGAAAATGAAACAAACCTTCAAGTTATTATTCTACATTGAACGTGACATTTTTAAATACAACCGAATATCACGTAAATTTAAGTTTATATAAAGAGGAGACAGAAAGAAAGGATCACTTGGGGGTAAACGCTAAGTCGGGTTCGGACTAAGGTCCAGAACTTTCACCCATTGGGCGAAACCCTGGTTTTGTATTGTAAAGTAAAGTGTAGAGTTTTTGTGTACGATGTGAATTATGGGTAAATATTTTAACTTCTCCCTGATAATAGTTTTGTTTTCTCTTTCACCGTCAGTTTAAATAACCTTAAATAGTATCCTGTCCCTATCTGAGCGGGCTCGTGATGACGATCAGCTCATTCTGGGATAATAGGCTACCCCGGGAATAAATTACTTTTTTCCCCTTTCCGAATATTTACTACAAGTAGTTCTTTCACGACCCTGTCTCCTCGCACTCCCTGCAACCGTATAGATAATTCTTCCTTACCGAAATAGTAAAGTACATTTTAGTTTAATTCCCGATGCGACAGTTAAATAGTTAATTTGTGCTACGACCGCTCTTAGAATTTTCCCTTACCGAAATGAAAAATTATGTTTTAGTTTAATGACCGACTAAGTAGTCAAGTTAATTTTTCCTGCGACCGAAACACTCATTTTATTTTAATTTAATTTTGACGTCTGATTGAGACTAGTCGGTATTCAATACCGTCCGTTTCTTTGTTTTTTTTTTTTGTTTAGGGTTATATTGACTGTCATCGCAACGAGGGTGGGCGTTGAAATATATAATTTTTTATTTTTAATGTGTAAATAGTTATTCACAATATATGTGTCAATGTTAACTTGACGTATTACTGGTTACTAATTCCATACTTTATTTCCCCCTTGTATTTCAGCTAGTCATAAATTCTGAACTAGCCCAAGAAACGATTAAAGCCCGTTACTTGTGGCCTACCATTACCTGTGTCTAAGTGACCTTTGACCCTTGGAATTTTTCATCTCTATCTGTAGCTACCCGAGTAATTTCGACGCCGTTTCAAGAGTTTGTGGAGTAAACCGTAACCAAAAATCTGGCGCTCGAGAACCGCCCGTAACCAGCGCTATTCGTAAGGAAACGTTTTCTCTGTAGCGAGAAAACCCCTTACAACCAAATCATCTTAAAGTGCTTTATTTTTCACTTGTTGAGTCAATACCAAGCTATGGTATACTAGGGTAGGGAGGAGTAGCAGATTGTCAATTAAATGATGTACATGTCATCCAAAAGTGGCTTCTAAAAATCATTTAAAGGAAAGACATTACCTTCTCAAGCCGTCTATTATATAATAACCTAAATATTAAAGATATTAGACAATTATATTGTTTTAGAACGTACGAACGTATTTCAACGATACTCAAATCTTTTAGGCACTTGTGATACATCACAAGACTTGAAATTTTTCAGTCTTTCCAAAAATCGACAAATCCAATATGGCGGTCATAAGAAAAAAGAAAGTTAAGGCGGATTGCGGGATAACAAAATACGATTGAGACATGTCATATACGCTATCTTATTCGTCTTAAAAGTGTCCGAATAATGTCACATTTTGACAACTGTCAAATTATTCGTTTTGGATTTACAGGCGAAAAACAAAATCCGCCATTTTCGGTTTTTCGTCGATATTTACATAACCAACTGACCGATCGTAAATCTGAAACCGGTTATCAAATGCATTAAGTTTCCTCTAAAACTTTTCCCATTTAACCTTTGCTGTAGGTATAATAGAAGACGAGATCCCTGTATAGAGAAGCGAATCTGGAACACACTGTATAACTGTAAAATTATAATATATACTAATACACAATTCCGAATCAATTAAAATACATACGATACGGCTATGCATAAATAAAGTCTGACTTATCTGTCAAAAGAAAAGGTTTATTACATTAAATTTAAACGAAAACTTTTATTAGATCGATCAGATAAATTAAAATTTTCATTTTAACTACAAGTAAGCATTGAAGGATAAATAAAATAAAATGTCTACCTCTTGAACATGTAATACATTTTGCAAATTAAATTATTGCAATCCTTTCTTCTCTACACTATAATTATAATATTTTGTACGCCGCTGGTAGTTTCCATCGCGTGCCAACCAACAATGGTTAAACGTTCTTCGGGCCGTTTTTCACTCGGGCGACGGGCCGACAGTCAGAAAATCGCAAGTGCTGCATTGATTCTCTTCAAGGATATTGCGGGACCATCAAGGACGATCCTGATGGGTTTATGGGTCGATTGCCAAGCGATGAAAGCACGGATTTTTTTATTACCATCGATATAGAAGGAAAAGGTAGGTTAGACTGTAGAAAGTGGTTCATAAAAAAAGGAAATTCGTCATGTTACTATTTAATTGGGAAAAGCGCTTAATTTTTATATAAATAATGTTAATTAATAATCACTTACAATACCCTAATTGGAATCAATTTTTTTATTCCCCCTAAGATTGATAGAAAAGTTGACATATTAACTAATAATATTAAATATTTGTTTGGTCAACATGCTTCATATCGCAGAATACAAATCACGAAACTAAAAGCACAGTGGTTGTCGGATAGATTACATAAACTAAAGGGAGATAGGAACAAGTTGTTGAGTAACTTTAAGCTAACAAGAGATCCAGATGATTGGGATACGTATAAGCGAGTAAGAAACTTTGTTGGGTTTGTTAGTAGTCTAGTTAACAAGTGCTTTTTGTGCCAAACTTTTTTTCCGACTCCGAAAAATATGAACGATGTGTAATTCGTTCCGGAATAGCGTGTAGATGATTTTTGAAAAAATTCAAGAGCCGCTTGCAAAAAATGCAAATATTACCTATAAACAATTAACTGAAAAAAAATAGGCTTTGGTTTTTTGCAAATATATCAAAAACTATTTGACATTTTCCAAATTTGAGAAAAGATTCAAAAAAGGAGGAAATTTCCCACCAAAAAGTCCTACCTCCCGGACGGACTCTATGACTAATATTTATATTTTCCCAGAAGATTGAAAATATTTTTCGGGGGCGGAGAAAAGAGTTTAACCCAAAAAGCACTTGTTAATTAGACTATAGGGTTTCTATAAAATTTGATGCAGACCGTCCGAGATCCAGTTGAACAGTTGAATAGTCAAATTATTCGTCGCGTATAACTTTTAAATTGTTCACTGTTCAACTAGTCCTCTTGATAGTTCTCAACGTATTTTTGAAGAACCCGAACAAACCTAAAAGAATGTAAGAAATGAAAAGAAATGAGCAACTAAGCAGAATTATTAGTAATAGTAGGAATGAATGAATTATTATACAGGGTGAGGCACCGAAAACGAAACAGATCGCATATCTTGAAGACACATTTTTTTTTGAGAAAATGCAAAAAGAGGTCGATTTTTATTTCAAAGGGGACATCTTTCGATCATATCCTCAACTATCCTACATACCTCCCCACCCCTCTGTCACTATTACCAATGAAATTGAAATAGGGAAAGTACTAAGTGTGACACATCATTGAAAATGTAATTTTATAAGGAATTTGACTGTCTGACAGTTTATTACGTAACTTTTGATTTTGGCGCCATCTTGCGGGAAAAGTTTCCGTATTTTAAATAATATACTTCATTTGAAAGTAAAACTCATTTAATAGACAATTCATAATAAAAATAAAAAAAATAATAGAAAAGTGAACATAAAAATTAAATTGAAAAATTTAGGACAACTTCCATAATTAAAAACTAAATTACTTCAAAATAAATGCTCAAAGTGTTGTCCATTAACTTCCATACACGAATATAAATTATTCTCAAATCTTTGTCTAACGTTTTGGAGCATTTCTGGAGTTATTTGACGACATTTGGTAATAATATGTTCACGTAACTCTTCTAAGGAACCTGGCTGAATGGCGTATATTTTACTTTTCAGATATCCCCATAAAAAGTAATCTAAGGGGGACAGATCAGGAGATCGTGGGGGCCATTCAATAAATCCTCTCCGTCCAATCCAATGTCTAGGAAAGTTTTCATTTAAGTACTGACGAACCGCTGCAGCAAAATGTGGAGGAGCCCCGTCCTGTTGAAATATTAGATGATCTTCAAGGTATCGGTTATCGTTTTCTATTATGTCTGTTAACAGTGGATCAACGGTGTTTTCGAGTAATTCCAAATACATATCCCCATAAAGTACATGGTAAAAATAATGGACCAACAATACGATCGCCAAATATTCCAGCCCAAACGTTAACTTTTCTGGGTGTTGAGTATGCGTTTCATGAAATACTCTTGGATTGGAATCTGACCAGTATCGACAATTATGTCGATTGACAGTCACGTTAACATAAAAACTGCATTCATCTGAAAGACAAATGTTATAAAGAAAATGTGGATCTTGTAAAGCATGCTCGCTCATGATTTCAGAAAATTGCAAGCGGCGATTAAAATCGTCTTCGTTAATTTCCTGAACTAAATGAATTTTATAGGGATGGAATTTGTTGGCTTTCAAAATTCTCCTGACGGTACGGTCACTTACTCCAGATAATTCTGCAAGCTTTCTTGTACTAAGAGTTGGATCTGTAACAACTTATCCTAAAACGGTAACCTCTACGGCTTCGATTCTTACTGGATTTTGAATCTGCCGTTTTTTATTTTGAACAGATCCTGTTTGTCCAAATTTTGAAATAAGTTCCAAAACGTACTTACGTTTAACCTGTTTGTGTGGGTGTCGCTCATTGAAAATTGTACAGGCAGTGTTGTTAGTACATTCGTTATTTTTTAAATAACATTCAACAATTTCTACTCTCTCCTGAATAGAATAAACCGTTTGTATGTTTTACTCGCTAATAGACTTGAAGTATCAATGACGCTAAACTAAAAAAACAGACCTGGTAGTTATGGAAATAAAAACCTTTATTTTTATTTTACGAAAACATAGGCGTAGTAAGTTCAATTTTATTCTAAAGGTAAATATGCATTGAATTTTTAAATTTGGCTTTCACATGACAATACACTTATTTGAACTGTCACATGTCACACAGTCAAATTCCGTATAAAATTACCTTTTCAATGATGTGTCACACTTAGTACTTTCCCTATTTCAATTTAATTGGTAATAGTGACAGAGGGGAGGGGAGGGGAGGGATGTAGAATAGTTGAGGATATGATCGAAAGATGTCCTCTTTGAAATAAAAATCGACCTCTTTTTGCATTTTCTCAAAAAAAAAATGTGTCTTCAAGATATGCGATCTGTTTCATTTTCGGTGCCTCACCCTGTATATTATGGCGAGATAGTAAAAAAGATTTAGATATTCCAAAAGAAACTTTGAAAATATACGTACCTACAAAGTTGCAGCAGCTGATCCATTTGTTGACTTAAAAGTTGATATAAATTTTAAACTATTGGAGATACGACAATAAACATTCAAGTCATTTTTGTAGGCAATGAAATTATCTCTCAGATAAGTCATTTGTCAATTCCGTACCTATTGTCAATTTGTTGTTTTTTATATTTGTTTATAAAAATTGATTTTTTTTAAGTTTAATAAAAAATGGAATAAAATTTTTTCCGTAATTTTAATGCAAGTCGTTTTTGTAATTTTTATTTCTTTCAGGAAAAAAATAAACCGAAGTTGGGAATTTCTTTATAACAAATTGTTAACTTAATAAACAATGGAATTATTAATAAAAAAAAAATTTTCACACATTGATCTAGACATTATTTCAAATCGAATGAGCTATTGAACATAATTTTCGTAATAGTATGTCCCAAAAACACGCTTTTGAACTTGTTGATTAGATTACAGTACAAATTTTAATAGATTCGGATTTACATTTTAAATAAATATGATCTAGACAACTTTTAGAGTTTCTCTGTGACCTGGTGTACTTATTAATCATAGATTCAAAATTAAATTCATACAGTATGTTAAGATATTCAAAAACTACATCGACTAAAAAAATATGAAATCCTATATCCAATCTACTTTTTTGTTGAAGATACTCTCTTAAAGACAATACAAAATTCTCATCATCAGTGGAAGGGGACCGATACATGCAAGTTATTAAGTTATTTTTTTTTTTTTTTTCAGAAGTAGTAATACATATTTCTAAAACTGAAAACTGGCCTATCATTAAGATTTTATATGTTTGTTTATACTTATTTTTATTGTCTGTTAATCTGTTAAATAAATGTATCTTTACACAGAGGTGAGAAGATCGACAATAAATCTAAATACCAATGTCTATATTTTTATTATATAAAGTGTTTTTATTTGAGTTGAGTGGTACAGCTATGCTAGAGTCCGACCAAGGAATATTATTATTTTTTTATTGGTGTCTTGGACTTCGACAACTTAGCTCATTAGCTTCGTGTTTTATGTAGGTTATGGAGTACTAGTAGTCCAATACTCTATAGTGTAGGAGTGCTAGTAATCTAATACTCCTGCACCCCTACAGATAGGCTTTGTTTAATCATTAAAAAAAATGATGTAGTTCTCTCTAAAAAAACACCTTGTATAAGAAATATATGCTGCACAATATTTAACATCTCAACAAAAAATTATAACCTCAATTTCACTTACTTGTGCTGAAGTCACCAATAATGTCCAATTAATTTGTCAGTTCGAACAAGAAAAATTCACTTAAAATGTTTAAAGTCGAATAATAACAAAACTATTAATATTATGCCCGTTTTGAAACTATTTCTTGATTCATAAATGAAAAGCAACAGTCTATCCACTCGATCTCCAAAGATGAAGTTCGAGGAAAACTGTTTTCCGTGAAAATATAGAACACAGGGCTGATGCGATGCGCCCTCGTGTATTTGAATTTTCCAAGAACAACAGGAAACGGGAGAGAACAGGAGCAAATACTACAGGTTTCGAGGAAGAGCACTAGGGTGGACAAAGGTGGACTGTAACAGTTATTTTGTAACATTTCGTTTTTATTACATTAAAGAAATATAATTATAAATAACTGTATCATTTTTGTTTTGTTTGTGTAATGATAATATTGGTAATTTCTTTATGTTCATTAAAAAAAGATATTGGATGTACCTTGTTGCATTTGGAATTACAATTTGTAATAATACCTGGCCACAGTTTTTTTTTTTTTTTCTTCTTCTAAGACCACTAACCTTTAGTTAACCGAATTGTGTGTTCACTTTTACATTTTTGTTACTTTGATTAAAAATAACAGTGTAATAATATAAGTATTTAAATTTATTATTTTAAATATATGGAGATGTAGAACTTGTGCCAAAAAAGTCGTTTTTGAAAACCTTGTTTTTGGAAAACATTGTAGTAAGAACTGAGTTCTGTGGAATTTAATTTTGTTCTTTTAGGCTTTTTGTCAATCAGGTAATGTTTGTAATTGTACTCTATATCAATACTTATAATATTATTGAGTCCTCTACCAAAACTCTCTTTTGTTTTTATGATTTCAGATTTATTTTTAACATTTATGAGCAAACGATGCATTAAACACGGATGAAAAGTGTTTTTTTCGGACTTCTCATGAGCGCTTGTTTACAGTTTGTAAATGATTCGAATTTTGGCTACTGGGAGAACGCAATTTTGTTTTCGACGAAAGATGATGTTGCCCATCTCTAATTATCTCTGTTCGTTCCTGTGCATCAGTCCCGTTTTCGCTCGAACCTTAACCAAAAGTGGGTTAAAGCTGGAAAGAGGTGGTTGACCCAATGTTTGACCTATTTTAGTATCCCCGATTCCAATCATTGCCTTTGTGACTCGCTCGGTGCATACTTATCAATTCCATTTTAAGTGGACTGTATATTATTTGTATTTTAAAATTTATTGATTTTAAATCATTCATTGCATTTTGCAAACAGCTATAGCAAATTTATAAGAGAAAAATATTGCCTCTGGTTTGGCACGCTGAATGAATCATAATCAATACAAATACATAATGTGCAATTCCACCATTTGTCAGTATATTAGAAAAAACTTGGATATTTCGGGACTAGTTTGATGATACTAATATGTAGGATCAGAATGCCCTATATTTCAAACATTTTTGATTAACATTTACTGCATACATTAGGTTTTAATTACGCTAAAGACCACTTTATTTGTCTTTTCAAAAGTAAAAATAAAAAAATTCATATAGACATATTTCTGTCAGGCTTGCGTTTAGTACTTTTGGAGCCCTTGTGCAAATTTAAAATAATATGTGAGTACAGATACGATTTAAGTTAGGTATTATTATCCACTATTGAAAAATAATTGAAGAGCTTGGCGTAATAAGGTTAAGTAAGTTTTGAGAAACTTAGTTTTAAATTTGTCAAATACAAATAAAAAAATTATTTAAATATAAACATAGTGCCATCTTTCGAATTAGAGGTAAAATGAATGTATGTGGCTAGTAATATCCTTATTAACAGATGTTTTGAGCTAAAACAGTCACTTCACTACAAATTATGGCTTGTATCCTTTATACACCAAGGGCTTCAATTTTAAAAACTATTTTAATAAATTTATTTTCATTTTTATATTTTACAAGTACAAGCCATACAAGTATTTTCTCAATGAGGTATAGTCTTTCTAGACACAATCCAACACGGCGTAATAACCGATTAGTACTGACTTCAAAGGGACCGCGCACATGGACGTACCAATTTTATTATTAAAATTAAGTAAATTAAATTAATAATTATGTATAGTTCTTCCATTAAACTCGTTCCGAACTCTTACCGACAATTTTTTTTGATCTGTCACAGGCGTAGATACCTCATTTTAAAAATTTATTATTTTTATAGATACGAGAAAGTATTTGTTAAAAGGCGATCGAATGATTATAAATTGGACGGCGTTATGCGCGTTATTTAGATAGATGCACTTAATTGTAGTCCTACTTAAAACTTAAAAAAATTATTATTATGGCTCGTTAATTTGCTACAACTGAATATTAAATTATAAAACGTAAATAGACGAATAAAATGTACCTGCCTGTAAGGGCGTTTGGTTCAAACAGGGTACCAAACGTAAACTGATCCCTTTTTATACCTCATTCGTTTTTTTTTTTCGGAAAACGAAATTTCAAAGCAAAAACCATAAAGGAAAATAAATTCTTTGCAAATAAAACAAAACTATAAAATAATTTAGAAAAATGAATTTTTTAAAAGAAATAAATGAATACGAACTAATAAAATGTTAACAATGAATTAATTTGATGATTCTCGGATTACCAATAATGAAAAATAAGAAAGTTAATTCGAATCTAAATCTGAACCATATGTCGAGGAATCGAGGTTTGGATATATAACTACTGGAGCTATAGAAGGTAAAATATATTCTTTTTCCTTTTTAGGACGTGACTAATGCAAATTTTCCAAACGTCCGTCAAAGACGGATCTTTAAAAACGCCATTAATATTTTCCAAATCACATTTGTTAAGGTAGGTGCAAAATTATTACGTCTCAGTTTTTGTTTAACTGAAGACCAAACTAATTCAATTGGATTAAGTACACAATATTAAGGTGGTAGTCAACAGGATTAAAATCAGGACATTTCGAAGGGAGCAATCAAAAAATATTTTTATAATAAAATAATTATTTTTTATTATTATAAAACCCTTAATGCAACCCTGTTTACTAGCACAGTCACGTATACTGCGTGTATTTACTTTTACTTGAGTTGGATATAGTAGAAGGAGCAGGTATGGTGTATAGTTTTCTACTTAAAAACATTTGAAATTTTCATAAATCTATGGCATAAGTACAGCTGCCATTCGTATTCGAGACAACCTAAAAATAAATAAATTTTCAATTTTAAACTAGCCAGTAGCCACATGTAGAGTCAATTGCTAAATATTTTTTACTATACCTATAAACTACTCTTGCTAAAAGGACCGTTTCCAAACTGTCGGTCGAATTGAATACAATTCTAGAAAATAATGTATCTAGAATATAATTTCCAAGAACAATATCGATATTTATGTTTCACCGAATCTGTTCGATGTAGTTTTCGGTTGAATAGACACGAAAATTAAAACGATTTTTCCTGAAACTGTACGCGAGTTGAACTATTCCCTGAATTTTGTTTTAAATTTCATTCCACGTTTTCATGAACCGAGGTTTATATTTGTTTTATGAAAAACGTTATACATCGTTCGTTGGAAAGTTTAATGTTTGAAAACTTTTGAAATATCAAAATATACAAATTTTTAACAAATTGACAAATTTTTTTTTTTTTTTCAATTAGTATATTAAAAAAATTGCCTGATTTGATAGGCAAATCATAAAAATGGTAATAAACAAATCGGCTGCCACATTTAAAAACACAGTATCTAACATTTTTATCAAAAATGCGTTTTTTACCCCTAGAATAAGAAAAAAATTTATACAGAGTGTCCCTGAAAGGTATGTACTGTAATGGAAATCAATTATCAAGAATTTAAGATCAAAATTTGGTTAAAATATATATTTGAGTAAATAAGACATAGAATATCATCATCCTGTACAGCAAATTTCATTTGAGGGAAGATGTCAAATTAAAATTGATAAGTCAGTAATATCCGAGGTGACGGGGGAATAATAAAAAAAAGGTTGAAAGAAAAATTATCCTACGGGAACAAATATTTCGTTTCATAGGGCTCCAAATTACCGGGCCGGATATTTTGGTAAGTAATAGAGATATTTTAATTCTGCAAAAGTCAGTTCACAGAGCACTAAGAGAGCTTTAGTTTTTTAGATATAAATTAATTTGTGTGTGTGTTTTGTATGATGGCCTTGATCTCAGATCAATTGGCCAGAGCTAATGTTATTAAAACGAATCTAAACCTACTTACAATTTTCACAAATTACAACAATACAATAATTAATAATGAAGGAACCTAAAATCTATTAAAAATACAAAATTTTCATCATATTAACAATTAAAATAGGTCAATATATAGATGGCGCTGCGCTCAATAATCTTTTTTCGATGGGAGGATCTTTCTTATGTAGCGCATCTTGTAAAAAATGTATTTTTAAATAGATTTTGTTCTGTGAACTAATTCGATAAATCCAGCCATTTTTGATATACAGAGTGGGTCACTCAAAACAGTTTCATCCTGTTTTTCAGCATTAATCATTGGATTTTAAGAAAATGCTAAAACAGGTCGATTTTTATTCCAAATTGAAAACATTTTTACAATACAGACATCTATCATGTGTCAACCCCCTCCCTTGCACTTTACCAACACCCTAATTTTAAATAGGTAATGTACCATGTATGGCACATCATTAAAAAGGTAATTGAATGGGGAAATAATAAATATGATTGTTCATTGCGATACTTTTAATTGTACCACCCTCTGTCGGGATAAAAAAACTACGTATTATAAAGTGTGACACCTTATTTAAAAGCAAATTTAATTACTAATCCAATGAACTACATAACATTAATATATTGCACTTGCAATTGTTTACAATATGGAAATATTTATATTAATGATATGTGGTGCATTGAATTAGTAATTCAATTAGCTTTAAAATGAAGTGTCACACTTTATAATATGTTACACGTTTTTTATCCCGATAAACGGCGCTAAAATTAAAAGTATGGCAATAAACAGTCATATTTATGACTACCGCACAAAAATTAACTTTTCAATGATGTGCCGTACAAGGTACATTCCTTATTTAAAATTGGTTGGAGAAGTGGAAGGGAGGGGGTTGACACTTGACTGGTGTCTGTATTGTAAAAATGTGTTTAATTTGAAATAAAAATCGACCTGTTTTAGCATTTTCTTAAAATCCAATGATTAATGCTGAAAAACAGGATGAAACTGTTTTGAGTGACCCACTCTGTATATCGGAAATGGTTAGATTTATCTAATTAGTTTATAGAACGAAACTGCTTAAAAATGCATTTTTGACAAGAAGACAGATCCTTCCATGGAAAAAAAATATTGAGCGCATCGCCATCTACATATTGACCTATTTAAAATTAATTTATATTTAAAACTAAAGCTTTCTTAGCGCTCTATGAACTGTCTTTTACAGAAATAAAATATTTCTATTACTTACCAAAATATTCCGCCTGGGAGTTTTTATTGGTACTTCCTGTATACTACCTAGCAAACCATTCTATTACGTTTGAACCTTAAAGTATAATTGTGTGATCAACACAGTAAGTTAACCAACTGGCAAATTGACGCTGTTCATTCACTTCATTGGTCATCACCTCTATACTCATCAAAATAAATACCTAAAATACACTCCAGTATATCTATGATAGAATCAAAGTAAATAAAATATATATTGATAGCAAATGGACGCTCCGCGTTTGAGCAGAAATCAAGCGGTAAAAAGTACCTTGTAATTTACTTTGCCAATTATTACGTTACATTTTTAAGTATAAAAAAAGGGTTTAAATATAAGTTTTGTATTGTTTTATATACAAATTGGCACCAAACTTTGCATACTAGCGCTAGCTGCTGATAATTTTCGTGCATTTTAGGGCGATATTTTGTAATTTTGGCATATCAAATACACGTACCTACACATTTTACTTATTTTTTTCTTCAAAAAAGTAGGTAAACACAATACAGTAAGCAATCGAAGTTGCTGTATTGAAAATTGTAAAAATGGATAGGTGTACAATAAGAAGAAAAATTACCTTTATTTTTGTAATAACAGTAATACTGGAAATAGTAGACTTTAGAAACTTGAAAGGTTTTAAATAAACAATAAATTATCATTTTACAATGTTCTCCAACATCCCTTTAATCTTAAATGTTCAGCAAGAACTAGATTTCTGCCTTTGCTTATTGTATGTGGCTGGAATGCATTTTGTGACTTACTGATAGGAAACCAGTTTTAATCATTCATTCTATGTTTTCTTTCGATCAAAAATGAAAATATAAATAACAATCCTTCTGTTTATACATTTTAACTTCACATTTAATGGTATTTTTTATTTTGGCAGAATAGGTTAACACGTTGACTGCCAACTACGAGATAACTCGTAGATTGCATTCTTCTCTAGGACGCCAACTACGAGTTATCTCGTCCGGTGTTTTGTGCAGCTACGAATAAACTCGAAATATATCAGTGCTAATATCAATAGATGTCTTCTGGGAAAAGAACAAAAAGTCAATTCTGGTTTGCATGAACAGAAAATTTATTAAAAAACGAACAAAAAATATAATTATATAAATTAGTTCAAATTCAAGAAATAAATAATATAATGAGATTAAATCAAATTGTCATTTTAGGCCAGATGTCTCAAAATTGCCGTGGCAGTCAACGTGTTAACGGTTAATTCTTTAAGGACAACTTATTAGACTTAGGCAACTTCTCATACATTTTTCCGTAAATACTGTTGCCTGTCTATATTTTATTATTGATTTTTATTAATTACTTACTTTTTTTAGTTTAAGAGATAAAAATATATAATAATAATAAATTAATGTTTTACTTGTTTTACAAATCCATATACTTTTATTAAAACTAACATATATACTTTTTAATTATGAATTCTTTTAAAAATTGTATTGTCAGTAATATGCAAAAATAGTCCATTAGTACATAAATGAATTCGCTCTGCTGTCACGCACGGAACGAATATAAATTATCAATTAATTAACTAGACGATCACTACTACTAGAGGAAAAAGGCAAAATACAGTAAGTAGGTATAGAATTTAAAGTAAAACAAAATAAAGAGTTAAGATTTCAGATTTAAACAAAAATCAAAAGGGTATGGGGGTGGGTGGTGTGGTTACAGTACTTGATTTCAAGAACATTTTAATAATAAATGTATAAAACTTTTTTTGTTTTATTTAAAATGTCCATGATTCATTGAGGTTTTACTATAACCTCAATTTCAACCTCTCAATATACAGGGTGTCCCGTAATTAGATGGTCATATTTTAACAGCATAATCTACATCATAAAATAAAAGTAAAAGCTTAAATAAATATAGGTCCGAAAACGTTTCATTTTCGAGATACAGGGTGTTAAAAGTTAAATCTTGATGACACATCTTTGCAAATATTTTCTAAACTATTAAAGTTAACTAAGTGAAATTTGGTACAGATGCTTAACTTTTTATGCTATATTTAATGGACTAAACCCCAGTTTTTAATCATCTTTATAGGTGGGTAAATTAGGGGAGGGGGGCTTAGGGTAAAATTAGTTTAAACATCGACAATTAAAGAAATAAATTATCATCAATCGTTTTATTGGGCCAAAGCCAACCAAACAATTTGGAAAAAAAACAAGTTTCTTTATAAAATAATGATTTAAATAATAATTAAAACAAAAATAAATTTTTGATTCCACAAGCCTATTAATTATTGTTTGCACTTTCAAATAACTTATCGAACTTATCATGACATTTTCAAAATGGTTTTCTCTTGAAAATTGTGTGTCCTAAAATGTGTCATCAGGACTTCACTTTTAACACCCTGTATTTATTTATTTATTTATTTGTATCCAAACAGGCAAACGGCCTTATTACATGGATAAAAGTATCATAATACATAAATATTAATATTAATAATAAACAGTAGGTAATTACAACTAATATTACAACTTATTTAGTAGGTATTAAAATTAATTAAGAGTAATATAATAATTAATCAAGAATAATGTAATAATTAAATACAAGTTTTTGGAACATATTAAATGGTAGTGTCCAGTCTACATCAATACAAGTGTTAATATTATTTGCCAATCAGAGCATGGTCACAAGAGGTGACCTGGCAGTGGTAAGAACTAAAGGAATATTAAACATACATGGATGTCTCATTCTCCTCGGAGGTACATTAAATCGTATTAGGTATAGTAACTCAGGTGATTTAATTTTATAGTTAATAATTTCATAAAAAAAAGTCAACATTATGATATTCCTTCTGGTGTGAAGGGAAGGTATATTAAATTATTTTCTTAGGCTTGCAGTTCTAACAAAATTGTAGTCTGGGTATATATGGAGTTTTTTGAAATAAAGATATTTAAGAAATTTATTTTGTATTTTTTTAATCTCATATAGATTTGTTGGATGTTCCCCCATCCATACCTCAGCTCCAAATTCAAGTTTTTGTCTAACTAGAGCATAATAAAGAATTTTTATAGATTCTATGTTAGTAAAACTTCTAGTCTGCCTAATTATGAACCCCAGCATTCTATTTGCAGCCTTAACTATATTTTTTACATGATTAGAAAAGATAGAACACAATCGTAGGTTATACCTAAGTCTTTTACCTTTGAACGTCGTTCTATTAATTTTCCATTTATAAGGTAATCAAAAATAACAGAATTTTTCAATCTACTTATTGTCATACTGCTACATTTTTTTGTATTGAAATTTAATTTATTTTTATAACACCATTCATTTATGTTGCCTAAATCTTTTTGCAATCTCACACAATCCCTAACAGTCTGTATTTTTTAAAAATTTTAAGATCATCGGCAAATAGAAGTCTGTAAACCACAGCATAGATGGTAAATCATTGATAAAAATTAAAAAAGGAGGGGTCCCAAATTAGAGCCCTGTGGCACTCCACTATATGTTATAAATGTTCCTGATGTGTTCCCATTATGCTTAACAATTGAATATCTATTTTCTAGGTAGCTCTTAAATAGTGTAAGAGTACTATTTGTCAAACCAAATTTACTCAGTTTTAAAAGCAGGACATCATGATTTACCTTATCAAATGCTTTTTTAAAGTCTGTGAATATTACATCAAGTTGGATTTTGTTTTCAAGATGAAATGTTTTCGGACCTATGTTTATATGAACTTATACTCCTATTTTAGGATGTAGATTAAGCTGTTAAAATATGACCATCTAATTTCGGGACACTCTGTATATTATACTACTATACTTGTAAAAATATGTATTTAAATAGTTTCAAAAAAAGTAATTTTTCATCATTTCTTATACTTGTTGAACAAATACAATTCATATGCTGAGACACTTTAATTATTTGTACTAATAAAAAATACAATTATGGATTTCCATTTTTTTGTGTCATCAGCATCAACTGCTTTGATTATTAGTGTGAACTTTGTCACTATTTTCCAGCGCCACTTTAGGAACATCACTGTTAATTAGAACCAAACAGTGAATGGCCGAGTGGGGAATCCTACCTATACATTAGAATTAATATTTAATTCGCTAAATTAAATAAAAATCCTGTCACCAGCAGGATTCGAACCTGAGATCCTTCGATCTCAAAGTCATGACTAACCACTGAGCCAACCCACCCCCCTATTTGCAAAATTATTTTTTTAAACAATTCTTTTTGTATTCTACTACTATTTTTAACTATGTAAGTTTAACATAAACTGTTAAAAATCTAAGAAATTACATGCATTAATTTTTTTTATATTAATGTCTACAGTTTAGTCAATAAAAATGTAATTGCTAAATTCTGTATTAAAAGAATTCCAAATCCCAATGAACAACTATTTAAGTAAGCAGATATCTATTAATTAGAATATGGGTTTTCATTCTTAAAACAACAGCTACAAAATATTAATACTAACTGCACTGTATGAATAATATTGTTTATAATTAATATATTCCATAAATATTGAAGAAATCTTTTCAGGTTTTAAAATAAGTAGCTAAAAAGTGAATGGTTTTCGTTTAATTTACACAAACAAACATAACGTCACTGAGAAACATACCTATGTAAATAAAGTAGGTACATACAATATTGTAATTTTTATTTTAAGAATATATCTATTACCTATTTGCATTTATAAAAAGATCGACACGATGAACTTGAATATTTTACTGCATAAGTATGTACATACTACGAGCAAATTTGTTAATAGTTAGGCATCTGCTAATCTATAAATAAATAACTTGTAATGTATAAAATGAATAAGCCAACTAAATATTTAAAATCTAAAATTCATTACGATGAATTAGATTAAAGGTCCTTTTTTTGGGGTTTTAAAATAAACATAACCTATAAAATATGTCATGACTTATTACCTGAGATTTCATATCTTCTCATCTCATTGCCATTATCCCGTGATAGTCCAAAACAAATCGATGGATAGTTCACTCAAAAAAAACTAAGTCATTTGCATACGATCAAAGTAACACAATGCCAAATTCGTGAAAACGATAAATTTCAATACCTATTAAAATTTCTAAAATCAATCACAACACCCGGATTCCCGCACTAAACGTAATTTATGTAATCAATATTTGACAGTAGGGCGAGCTTTGAGAACAACTACATTTTTCAGAAATTCAAATCCTTAATTTTGGTTTATTTTTTTGTAACCCTCTTAAAATAAAATCAAAGTTGGCAATGTCAATACTAGAATTACACTACCGACATCTATTAGTTAAAAATATATTCGATAAAGTTTTCTACTAAGTCCATTTACATAGTTCAATAAATGTGTAATAGATGGCGAAGCATTTTTGGTTGTTCGATTGTTCATTTTTAGATTTTTTTCTACGTTCTTGCAAAAAACAAAACTTTATTAAACTAAACTATATTTATTAAACTATATTTATTGAACTATATTTATTGAAAAATCTGGTTTTTTATTGCACTCGTCTGTCATTTTACTACAGCGTTTTATGATCATGACAAACATAAATACCAAACACCAAATATTTAGTCCATTTTCATTTGCTGTGTTACGTTTTAAAAACAATTGCATATTTTGTATTATTTTCAATCATTTAATAAATAAATTAATAAAAAAATGTATTTTATTAAAAATGTCATTACAAATTATGAACACAAACGTAAATAAATGCCTCAAAGGTACACGATCACGGCTACTATGATTTGGATAATACAAGTGCAGTTCTATAAAACATTTTTTGGTTTTTGCATGAACGTAGAAAACATATTGTATGCAACTCGTGCAAAAAGTATTTATTGCACTCGACGTGTTTGACAATTTCACGTCGCGTGCAATAAACACTTACTTTTTGCACTTGTTGCATAAATAACTATTAAACCACAGTGCCGTTCATAAGTAACGCATAAATTTTCCACTGTGCATAAAAACTTTTAATTAATTAAAATTCTACATCACTTGTTATATTGTAAGTTTTTTCTACACCCACTTAGATATTAGCTTATCTACGCCGGACTACAAAACGAAAAAGTATGATATTGCGTTCAACTAAACGAATATATTCCATATCCATTGTAGGTAGTGAGAACATTACAAAATGTATAGTAGTTCGTGCAACAAGAGTGGATATGATGGTCATATCGCACGAAGACGAAATTTGAGCACGACGCCGTAGGCGGAGTGCTCAATCGTCTGAAAGCGATGTGGACAATCCACTTGAGTTGTGCAGTATATTTTTTCTACGACCCACTAACGAAAATTTACAAATTAAAAAAAAATATTTTAGGTTATTAAGACAAAATAACAAATTTTAAAATAATTTGATTTTTAATAATTTTTAAAATAAAATAAACAAAAAAAAAGTTTACCTAATTTTTCCTCATTCGAGAACCGAACTCCAATATGTCGTGCGGAAGGTAAGAACGTTAACCATAGGACCATATCTAGCCTTTTATTTTTTTTTTGCTTTAATACTCGTAATTAAATTGACTTCATATAGTTTTATTTAAATTAACAAATTATTTATAATTATGGACAAAATAAAAACAGAAATGCTATTATTTATTCTACACAAGAATAATCCATTTTATCTACTCTGATTAATTTATATATTAATTATTCAAGTGCTTTTGAGCAATTAATAGTATCAATAAACAAATAGCGTGAGTTATAATAGTGAGTTATTATAACTCACGCTGGTGTGCGCAGTAAATTCTTGGAAATTTTAATGTCGATAAATGTTCCATTGGCGTAAAATGTTAGAAATATTTTTTAACAACTGGAAAGGAATGAATAATAATTAAAAGATTTTAAAATTATTAAATTGTCAACGCCTCTCAGTAGGCGGAACAGTCAATTATTACATTGAAGGGACTAATGTCATTTGAAATTTTAACAAGATAATTTTGACGTTTTCAAATCAATTTCTAATAATAGTGCTAAAAAAAGATGAATTTAGATAGTGAAGATAAGTTATTATGTATACCTCCAGAAATAAGAGAGATAATAATGCAATACAGAATTTATTACCAGAAAAATCAAAAAACAAGTATAAAGGTGCATACTAAAATTTTCAAGATTGGTGTAACTCGTTTACAGAAAATGTACTTTTGGCATATTTTAATGAACTTAGCAATAAATATAAAGCATCGTCTCATGGACTTTTTACTCCTTGTAAGAAGCACACTCAACATAAATAATGGAATTAATATAGATAATTATTCAAAATTACGTGCGTTTCTTAAACGTCAATCAGAGAAACATATAGCTAAAAAGGCAAAAACATTTATGCCAGAACAACTTAATAATTTCATAAATGAAGCTCCTCATGAGAAATATCTGGCGACAAAGGTAATAGCTTTTAGAAAGATTCAAACGTTTTTATCATCTAGTCAATTATATAATTCTTTCTCGATACTTGTATCTTAATATTTATTGTTATAGTCGTAGATAAAGTATAGTATTCAACTTGCATTACCGCTCGTTAAATAATATATTATTAATGTATGTTTAATCTTAATAGTAAAGGTACTATATGTTCATACGGGGCCATTCCTTATGTAAATTAACATGGGAAATCGCTAAGGTTCATTCTGGCAATTTTTGTCTCTTTCAAGGTCCCGCGTCGATTTCATTTTTTGCAGTGTTCTCACTACCTAGAATGGATATGAAATATATCTGTTCAGTTGAAGGCAAAAGCATACTTTTTCGTTTTGTAATCTGTGCGTAGATAAGTTAATATCCATGTGGGTGTAGAAAATAGTATATTACACACCGAGGTGGAATGAAACTTCCTACCGAGGTTTGTATACTATTTTATTTACAACCATCATATTTCGATCAAAGTTAATAAATCTCTGTTTCGTTCTGAACATACCTAAAATATTACATTTAACCACAAATTACCAAGCGCGCGGTTTTCTCAGAATAATCAAGTAAATATATTGTTATTGTGATTACGGGGTAAACAACTGTCACAAATATAAATAAATGTCAGATAAAGCCGGATATTAAATTCGCGAATAATAAATATCAAGAAGTAGTGTGTTGTATTTTAGTTCATTGTTGTTTTTTATTGTTTGCCATTAAATAGGTATTATAAAATTTGTCAAAAAAATGTGTTATTTTTTTAAATATAAAAAATATTCATCTTGAATAGATGAAATGAGGGCGGGAAGTTAGGGCGGGAAGTGAAAGCGGGAAGTGAGGGCGGGGACTGAGGGCGGAAAGTGAGGACGGGAAGTGAGGGCGGGAAGTAGAGGTGTGTAATGTGACACTTTCCAACCTTCAATGACGTTAGTAATGACAACATTACATATATGGTTGTAAATAAAATATATTAGAGAAAAAGAAACTGAAATTCTCAGATTGCCTCCTTACCACTCAAAGGTAAGATGCTTGATAAAGTGTAATAATGGTATTGCATGTGTAATATCAATTTGGACGATTATACGAAATATAATACGTAAGTTATTAAATATGGTGGTATATTTTTACAATTGCTATGAAAATGTATATTACCTCATGGAACATCCATCTACTAGGACGTTGCTTGGTACAGTTTTTGAAGTCGATACGGCCACCTCAGCTAAGGGGACAGACATAAGTTTTGTTAAGTTTCTGATGTTGACTCATAACAGTTTTGAGCATCAGGAACTGCTGAGTCGCCAGCTCTTGTAGTTGACCAACTATTGTTTGGTCCTGTTGTTCAGGAAAAGACTCACAAACCCCGCAAAGGCGTACCTCTTGGCAAATTATTTCTTATCGGCCGCTATCCCAACTTCGTCACTTGAAGATCGTATGAAAAAATTGTATCTTACCAAATTTTGAAAAATTACATTAATGAAAAATGCAATCGTTGTCTCTGTTGATATTCACTTCTTGCGTAGGTATTCTTTGCTAATAGTAAAACCATTTTGTTTAGAATAGAATCACAACATAACCTACTATTCGGAGATAGAATGCCTAATACACATACTTTGATTACTATACGAGGCAAGAGAGAGGTTCGACACGTCCAACATAGGGCGCGGCCATTTTGAACCCTGTGACACAGTTTACAGCTAAAGAATCAGATCGCTCACTCTGCGTCGGCACTTTTGATCTCAGTGTTTCAGTTTATACACTGTGCAACTCGGATAATACAATATATGACAACCGCCTATAATAAAACAGCAGTCTTCTGCGTATCCTGAATTTGTATCCTTGGAGTGGATGTTATTTTGGAACTTTCAACTGGTCCAAGTGAGCTAACTGATTCTTTAGCAATAAACTGTGACTTCAAAAATAATATTCACTGACACTGACAGCAGCAAGCAAAATATCAGGTGCGTTTTAATCATCCGCTTCTACTTCCTGAATTGTCGGTTTAGTCGTTTTAACCTGTCAGATTAAAACAAGAAAACCGACAATTCCGAAGCAGAAGCGGATGATTAAAACGCACCTATTAAAAATATTGCGCCAAGTTGTAGGCAACACGTAATAAGGGTTCAAAATGGCGGAGTTTTCTATCTCCTTTTAAAAGGCACTCAGAAAGCTGCGCAGTGCGACCATTCTCCGTATAGTAAAAGAAAATCAAAGTATGTGGCCTAATATTATGATCGATGCCAAATGGTTGTCATTGACAGTGTCACAAAAATTAAATAGTTTTAGGACAACTTTTTGGCAAATTGCCATTTTTATGCATCCAATGTTGAAAACCAAGCACTTAAAATGAACTTTCATCCAACAACCAGGAGGAAATCGCAAACATGGGGGTAAAAAATTCAATTAAACGTAGTCACAACAACTTAAACAAGTCTACTGAAAGAAGTCAACTAATTGAAACGAATTCATATACCAGAAAAGAAGAACAAGAAGCATCATCTACCAAAAAGAAAGATGTTTCTATTGGAAGAGACCTAATCGTTTACACTTATACACAAACAGATACCAATGGAAATAAAACTGTCTTAAAAACTGATTCAGAAGCAGAGTTAGACATATATTTTGATGCTCGCGATTTTCGTGATTCAGACGAAATTTGTACTGGTGGTACAGGAAAAAGAACTGAAAATGACATTGACGGTGAAATATTTTTTAAATTTGAGTATGATATTACAAAGTGGTCTTGTTTCCAAGAAACAAAATAATCTTTTTTAACAGCAAATTTTATCGGCATTATGCTATTCATTATTAATATTATACTGAAGCTATTAACCTCATTCAGAACCCTTTTCAGAAAGCCTAAAGTTTTACGGTAGGTAATTAATATTTTTTGGATCCGAAAACCCCTTAATAATTAAGACCGTTTGAAAATACATTAATTTATAATTTAATTTTTTGTGCATCCAAAAAGTTATAGCATTAAAAACAACACAATAATTTTAATTTTTTTATTTAAGAATAGAAATGTAAAGCTTAAACCGAGAATACCGATCAAGGAGAAGCGACAGTAGCTGTCGGTGCCTTTGATATCGGATGTACCTTTTTCACAGCATGACTTTGATTAATACACAACTTAATACGCTGAGAAAACATGCTTATTTTCTACACTGAGCGAAATAGTTTGGCAAATTATCTGAAATTATTGTTGTAGTCCATGCGCAAATGTTGCAATGTGATTTAATTACATTGAAGTAGTTAGGGTTAATAGCAATGGTAAAATTTCGGCACCAAAATATAATTCATTATGTAATAATTAATTATTTGTTATAAAAGTAAAAGGCGTTTATTATTTTATAATTTATCTATAAAATTTGTTCAATATTTGGTTTATTTATTGTTAAAAATGTAATAAAAGCCGCATATTTAAATTAAATTACCTTTTCCTTAAGTAAAAACAAGGTAAATAAAATTAAGGGTGCCAAAAAAAAATTAGGTAACAATTAAATAGACATTAAGAGAGGTTTAACTAAATATTTGCATATATTTTCAAAGCTTTTAGGTTTAAAAAGTACTTACATATTTTTAGAATTTAGATTTAAATTATATTAAAAGGACTTTCAAGTTTATCACTCATTTCTGTATAAACAAATGTTTTCTCGCCAAGTTAAGCCAGATGTCATTTAAGGTTTATGTATTTAGAGTTAAATACCTGGCCTGGCTATCACCCAGACAATACAAATATGTTCATTGGACGTCCATTCGATATACAATTTTGGATGTTTAGACGTCCAAAAATGAGTTTTTTCTGGACTTGCGACATCCAATGGACGTCCAGTGAAGTATACAAATGGCACACTTTTGACCATTCAGAGGACGTCTAATTCTGGAATATATTTGGACGTCGAATACTGGACATTCAAAAAACGTCCAGGATTATATTTCCATTAAGACCACATCCCCACTTTTTTTACAGAACCGCAACTCACCACACACTATTTTATATTATTAACAATTCGTTTATTATTTTCGCAAACCGCTATACGCCATTTTTTTTTTTTTTTATTAAAAATCGCTTCACCTGAGCAGGAATCGGAACTCACGACACATCCATTATCGTTTTACGCTTTCAATAGCTAGACGAGCTCGACCAAGGAACCACTTGAAAACTTTTTACTAGATACAGTTATAATTGAATAAGATTTCAAACTTCCGCTGATAGAATGAAATGCAATAGATTCAATTTGTCAATTTTTAATGACCAGTTATATTAAAAAAAAAGAAGTATATATAGATGGGTATTATCTGGTAGGCTTAATAAATAATGACCTAAGATGGATGTCCACTGGACGTCAAAATACTACTAAACTAAGTCCAAAAACATCCGTTCTCTGGGTATCGATACTCAGCTGTCAATTTAATTAGCTTAAACGGGCGTACACTGGATGCCCGGATATGGATGTCCTGACCCTCAAATAGATCTAAAGTGGACGTCCATACGTGCAGACTGCTGTTTTATTATAGGCGGTTGTCATATATTGTATTATCTGAGTTGCGCAGTGTATAAACTGGAACATTGAGATAAAAAGTGCCGACGCAGAGTGAGCGATCTGATTCTTTAGCTATAAACTGTTGGGCGTGTCTCTTGCCCCGTATAGTAATCAAAGTATGTGATGACACTTCATTCGGAGGTTTTCCTGGTTTAGGAATTAGGATAACTTCAGCCATTTTCCACGCATCTGATATATATTTAAGTTGAAATGCTGCATTTATGAAGTATGTCAATTTAACGATAGCCTTCCGTGGCAGTTTCTTTAATATTTCTCCATATCCTGTAGCTTTCTGGGGGTTGATGTATGAATTTCTTCTAATTGGAACGTCTTTTCTAGGTATTAAGCGAAAATATCATCTTTCTGTTGATTGTCGCTTACCCATTTGTTATCTGCTATTCTGATAGGAGGTCAGTGTTTACACGAATTTTTTTATCTTTTTAGTTGCCTTCCAGAGTGAATAATCAGTTTCTTTATCATCTGTTAGCCCTACTGTAGATACTCAGTACTACTGATATTTTTCTTGTGAATTTTGAACTTGTATTACACAAATTACTAGAAAAGTATGACAAACTAATAATATTAGGCGATTTTAATATTAATTTTAAATCACAATCTGAAATTCTTTTCAATTTTAAATGTTTGTTGAAGTCTTTTGGTTTATCTTTTACAATACATGATGATACTAGAGTTACAGCTTTATCTTCAAATGGGCCCGTTCACTTTCATTTTTGAATGTGAATTGATTATATATTTATAAAGATATTAAACTCTTTTGTCTGGTGGTACTTTTCCCGTAAAGATATTTTTGCTAGAAGTAAGGGAATTCCCATAAAATTCTTTCAGTGACTCATTGCGTCAGAAAATCCCTAATTCCGTTCACGTCTCGTATCGGTTATGCTTAAAGACGGCGAGGTTGTCGGAAGTATCCCTAATATAGCATTTCTGCATTTATATGTAATTTAAATAGTAAAATTCCATTATTTTTCTAAAAATCATGAACTTATATTTTCAGATTTAAAGCTGGGAGCTTATTTTTTACTTTTTAATTAAAACAATTATTATTACTCAGGCTGAAAATTAACCAGACCATAATCAAAAAGTAGAAATTTGATTTGCAATATTTATCTGGTAAACGTGGCAACGTTGCATTTATTTCTAGAAGTGTGTGTAGACAACACTATTTAGAAGTACTTACAACGTTGTCACGTTTACCAGATACATTTTCTCAAATAAAATTTGGATCTGGTAATATTCAGCTTGAGTAATACTAATTGTTTTTATTAAAATTTAAAAAAGGTAAGCCTTCCAGCTTTATCTGAAAATATAAACACATTATTTTTAAAAAATAATATTTTTTTATCATTTAAATTTCTTTAATAAATGCAGAAGAGGAATGGTGGTGCAATGATACATCCGACAACCGCGCCCTTTTAACTATTAACCGATACAACACCTGAAGGGAATTAGGGGTTTTCTGACGCAATGAGTCACTGAAAGAATTTTATGGGAATTCCCTTACTTCTAGCAAAAATATTTTAACGGGAAAAGTACCACCAGACAAAAGAGTTTAATATCTTTATAAATATATAAATAATTCACATTCAAAAATGAAAGTGAACGGGCCCATTGTATAGACAACATAATTACAAATTTGGCGAACGAATTGTTTACTTCCGGTGTATTTGAACCCTCCTTTTCATCTTGAATGAGTAAAACCAAATTTGGTAGATTTTCAGACCACCGTGCCCAATACATTTCTGTGAGTTACAATAATAGTCTAACAAATAATAAAAATCAAACATGTCTTAAAAGGTGTATTACAGATAATGGAATAAAGATGTTTAAACAGTCTCTAAGTAGTATAGATTGGAGTATTTTTTGTAATAAAGGTAATGATTTAATTTTTTTGTCAACTTTTCTTATCAATACTTACCATAACTTAAGTATGAAATATTTTCCCTTGAGACAATGTAAGAATAATTTAAGAAATTCACCAATAATATGGTTTAACAACAGTCTAAAGTCTCTAAGAAACGATCTCTCAACCATCAAACTAATAACAGACGTTACAAAAGATCCAAATGACATAAAAACATACAAGAAACTCAAAAGCGAGTACAATGAAAAATTGAAATCAACAAAAAACTGGCCTATGATGAATATATTACTCGAGCAGACAATAAAGCCAAGGCATGTTCGCAAATAATCAATTTCGAAAGAAAGAATTTAAAAAGAAATCTAGTAACTCCTGATTTAACACCAAATGAAATAAATACATTTTTTAATACAACTGCTGCAAATATCATAAGATCTCTTCCTAATGTTTCGAATGCCGAACTTCTGAGTTTTAAATATTTTCCTATGCCCTGTAGCTCATTTTTCTTCCGCCCTGTTCTTGAGTCTGAAGTTTTTGACGTAATTACTTCTCCAAAAAAATTTAAATGTGTTGACACTCACGAACTCAATAGTAGAATTTTAAAAGAGACTTGCAATATTATAATAAAACCGTTTACTGAACTGATTAATTTAATTTTATCCAGTGGTATATTTCCTGAAGTACTTAAATACTCTAAAGTATTACCAATATTCAAAAAAAGTGATAAAAAAATTGATAACTATCGTCCCATAAGTATTGTTTCAATATTTGGTAAAGTTACCGAAAAAATTATTAAAAAACAATTATGTGAGTATTTTGAATTAAACAACTTCTTCAGCAACTCCCAATATGGTTTTAGACGCTCTCGCTCTATTACACAGGCTGTTCTCAATGTTGTGAATGATGTAGTTGAGGAACTTAAGCAGGGAAATCACACATCAGTAATGTTGTGCGATCTGTCAAAGGCTTTCGACTGCGTCTCTCATGATATTCTTCTGGAAAAGCTAAGCTTTTATGGAGTTAGGGGAATTCCGCTTGCACTAATAAATTCATATATCAGTAACAGACAACAAGCTGTGATGAGTAATGGTGTTCTGTCTGACTTTCAGGCTGTAAGGCAAGGGGTTCCACAAGGTTCTGTCCTGGGCACCCTTTTATTCATTGTTTATGTTAACGATCTAAGCCGTTTTATGCTACCTAATAAATCAGTTTTATTTGCTGATGATACAACACTCATCTTAACAGACAAAAATAATAAAAATTTAATTTCTTCGTTTGATGAAATTGCGGACAAAGCAAACACATGGTTCTCAACCAACAAATTAAAACTTTAAACTTTAAAAATAATATATTTTTGGTGAATGTATTAAATATAAATAATTATTTTAGAAATAGTGTTAATTTGATGCGCAACCTGCGTCTTCCGGCCAGTCACAAACATTCTTTTCCGGGTTAAAATGCAAGTTAGCTGGACAGTTGAACAAGTATGGGGTTCCATTTGAACACTTACAATATTTAGTGCAGTCTGGCAAACCAGTAAATACGGGGAATTCAGGATCTATAGCTGGACACTCTAAAACAAAAATTAAAAATAATATCTTAAATTATCCAGATATTAGCCAGGGTTTTTATTGAATAAATTCAATCCCTTTCAAAAGTTTCTAGCCACGATATACTTTCAAGTTACTTTACAATATTTCAACAAATTAGGCTTAAAAAGAAAAATGAAATTATACATTTTTTGTTCAAAATTACAAAGTGTACTATATAACTACTTGAAAAAAATTAGAAATTTAAAGAAAAAAAAAATTAATACTTTTCTTTATCCGATAGAATGTAGGTGGGCGCTCTTTTTGTCTAATCACAAAATTGATAACATGTTTATGATTTATTAGACCAAAAATATACGGGGTTATGATCGACAAGTAATGTTATTTTTAACAGACACGTTATTTGTGAACAGGTTATAATTTCTGTGTGTTTATAAAATAACAGACATGTTAAAAATAACACAGGTTGTCAATCATAACCCCCATAGTCGTAACAAATTTCAAGTCAATACGTTAAATAATATATTACAAAAAAAGGAAAAATAAATTTTAAATTTAACACCCTGTATCTCAAAGGTAGATAACATTTAGTCCAGTGTTATTTAACAAAATATTAATATTTTAAAATCTTAAAATTGTGGTTATAATATTTACCATTTCTTCTGAAATATCCTGTACAAAGTTTCTATAAAGTTTTTTAATATTTTTCTTAACAAAATTCTCAAACAAATCCCAATATTACCCCAACGAAATAATAAAAATTATGTTTGAAGCCTCAAGGAGAAAACAAATTTATTGAAAAATTTAAAAAATATGATTGTTGGGAGATCTGAATCCACCTTCTTCTGTTCTGCGCACAGTCGTTTTTACAATTAAGCTATCGCTGACATTTTCAGAATTGTCAAGATGAATATTAGATTGATTCAATTCAAAAACACTGCCAGTTATGATAAATTTATGCAAACTTACTTATGTCCGCTTGTACACAAAGATTTGGAGTGGTTTCATTATTTTGAGTTGTAGTACTTTCTACATTTGGAGTTGAACTTTCATGTATTATTGTTGTGGTAGCACTTTCTATTGTAGTCACATTGGGAGTTGATCTTTCAGTAGTACTATTTTCTGTTGTACTTTCTTCAACGTCAGTAGATGCTTCAGTGGAAGTAGTTGTTACAGTAGTAGTAGAAGTATTATTTTGAGTTGTTGTTGTTGTGGTAGTACTTTGTGTTGTCGTTGATTGAGTAGTTCCTCCAGTACAACCAGCGTTTGATGGCCAATCGCATACATTTAGAAGTGGATTAAAGTGAAGTTCTGCTGGACACTTATGTACGATTGGTACTCCATTCGAACATTGGCAGAACTTGGTGCAATCAGGTAAAGCTCCATACACCGAGTCAGGTCCGTCGACAGCAGGGCAAACTGAGAGAAAAAAATTAAACGTCAATTTAAAAACAATTCAAAGACATTGTCACGCATGATAAATTTATGCTTACTTATGCCCGCTTGTACACAAATATTTGGAGTAGTGGTTTCGGCTTTTGGAGTTGTAGTTCTTTCTGTTGTAGTCACCTTGGGAGTTGAACTTTTAGCTGTTGTTGTGGTAGTACTTTCTTCAGTAGTACTATCTTCAGTGGTGCTATCTTCAGTAGTGCTATCTTCAGTAGTGGTATCTTCAGTACTGCTATCTTCAGTAGTGCTATCTTCAGTAGTGCTATCTTCAGTAGAGCTATCTTCAGTTGTGCTATGTTCAGTAGTGCTATCTTCAGTAGTGCTATCTTCAGTAGTGCTATCTTCAGTTGTGCTATCTTCAGTAGTACTATCTTCAGTAGTAGATTCTTGATCAGTAGTACTTGACTCACCGCTACATTCTGTAGCGATTTCTATTACTACGTTAGAATCTGTAGGATTGGTTACACTTTGACTGGCACAGCCTGCTATTTCAGGAATTTCGCATACGTTTGAGACTGAATTGAAATGAAGACCATCCGGGCAACTATGTAAATACGGTTTTCCGCTCGAGCATTGACAAAATTTGGTACAGTCCGGTAAAGTTCCATAAACTGAGTCAGGACCATCGGCAGCAGGACAAGCTAAAATTAAAAGACATAAAATACGATCAAAATGTTTATTTAGAATGTGTTAGAATAGACAGTTAATAATAGAGAGTTAGGAATAGAAACTTACAGAGATAAGAATATAGAACTAAGAATAGAGAGTTAATAATAGAGATTAATATTAGAGTTAAGAATAGGAAGTAGAAAATATAGAGTAAATAATAGAGAGTTAAGTTAATAATAAAGAGTTGGGTTAAGAATAGAGAGTAAAGAATAGAGAATTCAGTTGAGACTAGAGAATAAAGAATATAAAGTTGAGAAATAAGAACAGAGAGTTAAGGAGAATAGCGAGTTAAGAATAAAGAGTTGAGAATAGAAATTTGGGAATTAAGACTAGAAAAATTGAAATAGAGAGTTAGGCATAAGAGTTAAGAATAGAGAGTAAAGAATAGAGAGTTTAGAATATAGAGTTACGAATACAGAGTTAAGAATACAGAGTTAAGAATACAGAGTTATGAATACAGAGTTAAGAATACAGAGTTAAGAATAGAAAGTAAAGACTAGATAAATAGAAATAGAGAGTAAAGCATAAGAGTACAGAGAGTTAAGTTGAGAATAGAGAGTTAAGAATAGAGAGTTCAGTTGAGACTAGAGAATAAAGAATAGAAATTTGAGAGTTAAGACTAGAGAAATAAGAATATAAAATTAAGTTGAAAATAGACTGTTAAGTTGAGAATACAGAGTTAAGAATAAAGAGTTGAGAATAGAAATTTGAGAGTTAAGACTAGAGATATAAGAATAAAGAATTAAACACAAGAGTAAAGAATATATTACTTTATCGATTTTTTAAAGGTTGATAGCTCGCAGAAGTGTATATTTACTTACCTACATTATTTTGCAAACAATATTCGGTACCACTTATGACTGTCGTTGTGATAATTGTTTCAGTAACTGTAATAGTAGAGCAGGGAATGGATGCATCCGTAGTTGTTTGACTATTTTCTGTTGTGTCATCAACAATATTATCCTCAGTAGTACTATCCTGATTATTTTCAGTTGTCTCATCGCTAATATTTGGTTCAGTAGTACTAACTTGACACATGTCTGTAGTAGTATCTCCACTTCCTTCTCCGTTTGAGCATTCGTCACTATTTTCATTTTCAGTAGTACTATTTTCTGTTGTACTCTCTTCAATGTCAGTAGATGCTTCAGTGGAAGTAGTTTCATTTTGAGTTGTTGTTGTGGTAGTACTTTGTGTTGTTGTTGATTGAGTAGTTCCTCCAGTGCAACCAGCGTTTGATGGCCAATCACAAACATTTAGAATTGGATTAAAGTGAAGTCCTGTTGTACATTTATGGACGTATGCTACTCCATTCGAACACTGGCAGAACTTAGTGCAATCAGGTAAAGCTCCGTACACAGAATCAGGTCCATCGACGGCAGGGCAAACTGAAAAAAAAAACAAAATTAAATATTAATTTAAAAACAATTCAAATGCACCGTCACTCATGATTATGTTAACTTACTTATACCCGCTTGTACACAAAGGTTTGCGGTAGTGGTTTCGGTATCTTGAGTTGTAGTTCTTTCTGTTGTAGTCACCTTGGGAGTTGAACTTTTAGCTGTTGTTGTGGTAGTACTTTGAGTTGTCGTTGATTGAGTAGTTCCTCCAGTACAACCAGCGTTTGATGGCCAATCGCAAACATTTAGAATTGGATTAAAGTGAAGTCCTGATGGACACGTATGTACGATTGGAACCCCATTCGAACATTGGCAAAAACTGGTACAATCTGGCAGAGCTCCATACACAGAATCAGGCCCATCGACAGAAGGACAAGCTGAAAGTATAAATTGAAACGGTTTAAAAATAATTCAAATACATTGAACTCACGATCAATTGATGTTAACTTACTTATGTTTGAATTTATACAAATATTTGCAGTACTGGTTTCAGTATTTTGAGTTGTAGTACTTTCTGTTGTAGTCACCTTGGGAGTTGAACTTTTAGCTGCTGTTGTGGTAGTACTTTTAGCTGTTGTTGTGGTAGTACTTTTAGTTGTTGATTGAGTAGTTCCTCCAGTACAACCAGCGTTTGATGGCCAATCGCAAACATTTAGAACTGGATTAAAGTGAAGTCCTGATGGACAAGTATGTAGGATTGGTACTCCATTCGAACATTGACAAAACTTGGTGCAATCAGGTAAAGCTCCGTACACAGAATCAGGTCCATCGACAGCAGGACAAGCTAAGAGGAAAAATTAAACCATTTAAAAATAATTCAAATATTCTGACACTACAGAAAAATGTATGTTAACTTACATATGCCCGCTTGTACACAAATATTTGGAGTAGTGGTTTCGGTTTTTGGAGTTGTAGTTCTTTCTGTTGTAGTTCCTTCTGTTGTAGTCACCTTAGGAGTTGAACTTTTAGCTGTTGTTGTAGTTCTTTGAGTTGTCGTTGATTGAGTAGTTCCTCCAGTACAACCAGCATTTGATGGCCAGTCGCATACATTTAGAATTGGATTAAAGTGAAGTCCTGATGGACACGTATGTACGTATGGTGCTCCATTCGAACATTGGCAGAACTTGGTGCAATCTGGTAAAGCTCCATACACAGAATCAGGTCCATCGACGGCAGGGCAAACTAAAAAAAAACAAAATGAAATATTAATTTAAAAACAATTCAAATACACCGTCACTGATGACAAATTTATGGTAACTTACTTATGCCCGCTTGTACACAAATATTTGGAGTAGTGGTTTCGGTTTTTGGAGTTGTAGTTCTTTCTGTTGTAGTTCCTTCTGTTGTAGTCACCTTAGGAGTTGAACTTTTAGCTGTTGTTGTAGTTCTTTGAGTTGTCGTTGATTGAGTAGTTCCTCCAGTACAACCAGCATTTGATGGCCAGTCGCATACATTTAGAATTGGATTAAAGTGAAGTCCTGATGGACACGTATGTACGTATGGTGCTCCATTTGAACATTGGCAGAACTTGGTGCAATCTGGTAAAGCTCCATACACAGAATCAGGTCCATCGACGGCAGGGCAAACTAAAAAAAAACAAAATGAAATATTAATTTAAAAACAATTCAAATACACCGTCACTGATGACAAATTTATGGTAACTTACTTATGCCCGCTTGTACACAAATATTTGGAGTAGTGGTTTCGGTTTTTGGAGTTGTAGTTCTTTCTGTTGTAGTCACCTTGGGAGTCGAACTTTTAGTTGTTGTGGTAGTACTTTGAGTTGTCGTTGATTGAGTAGTTCCTCCAGTACAACCAGCGTTTGATGGCCAGTCGCAAACATTCAGAATTGGATTAAAGTGAAGTCCTGATGGACACGTATGTACGTACGGTGCCCCATTTGAACACTGGCAGAACTTGGTGCAATCTGGTAAAGCTCCATACACAGAATCAGGTCCATCGACGGCAGGGCAAACTAAAAAAAAACAAAATGAAATATTAATTTAAAAACAATTCAAATACACCGTCACTCATTTATGGTAACTTACTTATGCCCGCTTGTACACAAATATTTGGAGTAGTGGTTTCGGTTTTTGGAGTTGTAGTTCTTTCTGTTGTAGTTCCTTCTGTTGTAGTCACCTTAGGAGTTGAACTTTTAGCTGTTGTTGTAGTTCTTTGAGTTGTCGTTGATTGAGTAGTTCCTCCAGTACAACCAGCATTTGATGGCCAGTCGCATACATTTAGAATTGGATTAAAGTGAAGTCCTGATGGACACGTATGTACGTATGGTGCTCCATTTGAACATTGGCAGAACTTGGTGCAATCTGGTAAAGCTCCATACACAGAATCAGGTCCATCGACGGCAGGGCAAACTAAAAAAAACAAAATGAAATATTAATTTAAAAACAATTCAAATACACCGTCACTCATTTATGGTAACTTACTTATGCCCGCTTGTACACAAATATTTGGAGTAGTGGTTTCGGTTTTTGGAGTTGTAGTTCTTTCTGTTGTAGTCACCTTGGGAGTCGAACTTTTAGTTGTTGTGGTAGTACTTTGAGTTGTCGTTGATTGAGTAGTTCCTCCAGTACAACCAGCGTTTGATGGCCAGTCGCAAACATTCAGAATTGGATTAAAGTGAAGTCCTGATGGACACGTATGTACGTACGGTGCTCCATTTGAACACTGGCAGAACTTGGTGCAATCTGGTAAAGCTCCATACACAGAATCAGGTCCATCGATGGCAGGGCAAACTAAAAAAATCAAAATGAAATAATAATTTAAAAACAATTTAAATAGACCGTCACTCATGATAAATTTATGCTGACTTACTTATGCCCGCTTGTACACAAATATTTGGGGTAGTGGTTTCGGTTTTTGGAGTTGTAGTTCTTTTTGTTGTAGTTCTTTCTGTTGTAGTCACCTTGGGAGTTGAACTTTTAGTTGTTGTGGTAGTACTTTGAGTTGTCGTTGATTGAGTAGTTCCTCCAGTACAACCAGCGTTTGATGGCCAGTCGCAAACATTTAGAATTGGATTGAAGTGAAGTCCTGCTGGACACGTATGTACGTATGGTGCTCCATTCGAACATTGGCAGAACTTGGTGCAATCTGGTAAAGCTCCATACACAGAATCAGGTCCATCGACAGCAGGACAAGCTGAAATCGTGTAAAAATAATTCAAATACACTGACGCTACAAATAAATGTATATTAACTTACTTATGCCCGCTTGTACACAAATATTTGGAGTAGTGGTTTCAATTTTCGGAGTTGTAGTTCTTTCTGTTGTAGTCACCTTGGGAGTTGAACTTTTAGCTGTTGTTGTGGTAGTTGTCGTTGATTGAGTAGTTCTTCCGGTACAACCAGCGTTTGATGGCCAATCGCAAACATTTAGTAGTGGATTAAAGTGAAGTCCTTGTGGACACGTATGTAAGATTGGTACTCCATTCGAACATTGGCAGAATTTAGTGCAATCAGGTAAAGCTCCATATACTGAGTCAGGTCCATCGACGGCAGGGCAAACTATACATAAAAAACTCGAGTTTTAAGAATTGTTATATTGTCGCTAAATATCTTGAGCAAGATAACAGCAAGATTTCACTTGTCTTTTTTAATTTTACAGTGGAATAAAACTTTTGCTAAAGTAAATGTGTATAATACATTAGTGTTTGATTTATTTTTTTTTTTATTTGAAAAGGGCGCTCTTTATTTTTCGATTAAATCCTTACCTACATTGGCTTCAAGGCATTGGTTATTGATTATATTTGTAAGATTACCTAAAAAAAATATGTAATTAAAAAACATGATTTTATATTTTTGGTATAAAGATGAACGAGTTTTAATTAAAAATGCAAATGTAAAAAAAGTATATCTGCTCTTAAAAATTTATTAAAAGTTTGAGTTAATATTCAAGAATCTTCCAATCGGAAGAAGTAATTTTTTTTCTCTATGTAATATAATATAATATAATATAATTAAAAGTTTTAACCGAGGTCTCATCGTTATTTCAAAGTATCCATGGGTTAACGTATTGTATTTGCCATAATTCTGAAATAGTTGTTCACAGCACCATCTATACTTTCTTTCAGTAAGCAGTATTGCAGATCAGATAGTCGACAGGGTTGCCAATCGTACGGTAATTACCGTACTTGTACGGTAATTTCAATTAATGTACGATATATGGTCCAAAGTCATTACCGTACATAAAAGTACGGTATTTACATAAAAAGTACGGTATACGTACGGTATTTTCAACAGAATTAGCAAAGACTGAGTTGTGCAAGAAGGACCGACTCCATCATTGTCCAATGTAAAAATGCAGCAGATGTTCTTAAAAACTTCAAAAGGACCACCTAGTCTGTACAAAAATACAAAAATATAAGCTAATATAAGGCCTTTTTTTAGAAGCTAGGTAAAATAGTAGATTAAAATAATATGATGAGGACCTTTTTTTTTTTTTTTTTAGAAACACGACACGAAGAGTTACACAATATAGTTTTTTTTACAAAATACAAATGTACGGGGTACTGGCAGGCCATGTACGGTAATTTCAATTGCGCGGTACGGTAAATGGAATTTGAAAAGTTGGCAACCCTGAGTCGAATAATTCATATTCATATTTAACCGAAATACAGTCTTTTATTAATTTTGATGTGTTTTAGACATTTTACTCACATATTCTCTATAACTAACAGAATTTACTGCAGATATAAACAAGAATCGAAATACAGGTCCGTCTTTACATAAATTGAATAAATTCGTATTGAATTTTTTTTTTTTTTTTTCGTATTTTAAAAGAACACGAACAGCTAACCATTAAAAACTAACGCAAATAAAAAAATGATTTTTACTTACTTCCCGTACTGCTACTGGCGTAAACGCCAAGAATCAGAAAAATCACAGTCAAAGTCATGTTATCCATCGTAAATGAATAATTCTACTTCGACATATCATACAAACTTAGGTTTGAGAATAAAACACAATTATTTATACCTTTAATCAAATCTTAGATAGAGGATTTAATAAAGGGAGGATTACTTTATCAGTTTTTAAGCCGCACCTAATATTGTGATTTATGGTCGAAACATTGGAATAATCCTGAATTTTATTGCCTCAAAAATATTGCAACTTTGATCCACTATTGATTGATGAACTTTTTAAAAGATATAAAAGTTAACAAAGTCCGTTTTGAATTTTTTTGGAATTTCTTTATTTAAATAATCCTCTATATTTCTTTAGAACCATATATTTTAGGGGTTTTTAGGTATACAAATTTTGATATTATAGACAATTAAAACAAAATGAAAGGAGGGGTTGTTAACACGTAAATTTTTGCTTTTTAAATTCTTTTAAAAATGTTACCCCCAATTTTTTTAAACGATTTGCATGGAGGGTAACATTTAAAATTTGATGTTCTGTTTGTTTCTTATGTTTTTGGGATCATAGAATCCAATTTGTATTAAATTTTTTCGATACTTACATTTGTTTGGAAGATTTAAGGGAACATGGTTATGATAATGATGCAAATATGAACGGACGCAATAATGAAAAGGTATTTTTTTGAGAAATTACATTTCAATAGGAAATTACATTTCAATAGGAAATTACATTTCAATTTTGTTACTTTTTTAAGTTTACCTACTTTCTAAAAAAGTAATAAACTGTAAAATTGATTTTTTAAAGATTTATTGATACGTTAATTTAACAGGTGTTGAAAATGTCACCCATTTGCTTCCATACAAATCTATTGAGAACATTTTGTGTTATTCTCCTGCACTGCAGTCAGCTATTATCCGTTGACGAAGATCTTCTATGGAATTAGGCTTCGTAGCAAAACATTTATTTTTCAAGTGTTCCCAAAGAAAATAGTCCAGAGGCGATAAATCCGGTTATTTAAAAATTTTCTTCTATACCAACATAGTGCGGAGGTGCTCGATCTTGCTGGAAATAAAACTGATCAACATCATGATTTGAGTAATTTTCTAATATTTCTGTTATAAGAGGCTCAATTTCATCTTCAAGCATGTTTAGGTACACTTCACCAGTTAAATTTCCAGAAATGAAAAGTGGTCCTACAATATGGTTACCTAAAGGTCCTTTTAGATGGTCATATTAGTTCTTAGTTCATTTTCAGTTTCAGTTCAGTTGTTAGTTATATGTATGTGTAAACACAAAACAATGAAAGAAAAACTGACACTGACTCGGAGCTTTGGCTTGATAGATTTCCTAAAAGTTTAGTTTACGTAGTTGAAATGATGTGTAAACAAACTTGTCCGTTAACGTCTCCTTATTTGCAGAAGATTTGTAAATATCGGTATTTTAAGTTTGTCCCAACAGCGATCCGAAAACAGTCATTGACCAGGATTCTGCGCAGAAGATTTTTTAGACCTCCAAATTCATATTTCGCACAATCCTGGTGGAAATGACTGGTTCCTGATCGTTGTTTGAACAAACATGTTAAAACACGGCTCTCTGACAAAAATTATTGATCTTTATCTGCAACAGTACTTTACTTACAATACAGTATTTTAGTACTTTTATTACAGTTTTACAAGTTTTAGATATTACAGTAAGAAATCTAAGACTTTGAAAAGTACTCGCAGTTGCCAAAAATCTTAGTGTTGCTCTTTTATCCATAAATAGTTTGATCATTCACAAGGTTCAAAATAAAGTTTTATCATTAAATTAACATGTAACACTAATTTTCTTTTTAGGAGCCAATGTTTGCTACATTTAGTTCTTTTCTTTCGTAGTCCCTTTAATACTAAGCACAAAGTTAGCGTAATTAGGGAATCTTCATCTATTACTGATGTACATAACAAATGAAAACTCAAACTGATCGTCTAAAACGACAGCGTATCCACAAATGAAGTTACAACTGAATTAAGAACTGATAAGACGGTCTAAAAGGACTCTCATATGGAACACCAGACATTTATTTTTTCAGGGTGTTGGGTATGATACTCACGGAATAAACGTGGGTTACTGTCATCCCAGTAACGACAATTATGCCCATTAAAAGCTCCATTCAAATGAAATGTACACTCATCGGAAAAACAAATATTAAATAATAAGTCAGGATCTGCAATTAAACACTGGCTCATTTCTTCACAAAACTGCAGCCTTCTATCAGGATCATCTTTGTTCAGCTCTTATACTAATCTAGTTTTGTACGAATTAAAGGACCCCGCAGACTTTCAATGAAAATTGGGTTTCATCGAAATTGTCCCATTTTTTGCAGGGAGCTTTTGACATCCTGAACAAAAGTCCTTATGGGTGGAACAAAATCCTATGTAAGGATTTTGAGTTATTTGCGAAAGAAGGCCTCGATTTTGACGAACCTCAAAAATCGTAAACAGAGGGAAACAACACATACAAAGAGGTTAGGGTCTTTATTTTTTAAAAGTCTTGGACCAAGAAGTTATTCCAGAATGATTAGTAGTCATTTATGGAGATGCTGTGTATGAGTGCCCGTCAATAGGCAACTCACAGGATGGTCCTGAACACTTTCGGCAAAAAATTGACCTTTTAACCAAACTTTTCTGAGCTTGATTTCCTGGATGAGTCGCCTCCAGAAAAGTTGGACTGACCGAGGCCATCAATGGTATGGGCCCATGAGTTATCGGCCAAAAAAGGTCCCATTTGGCCGATACTCGAGAAGTGTGAAAACGGGGCGGAAAACTCATACAACGATGGTAATATGATCACGTTTAGACGGCTTTGGGCCAAAAAAGTCATTTGACAATGCCCAGCAGGGTTTGCTGGAGATGCCGGGCTTGAGTGCCCATCATTAGGCAACTCTTATGATGCTCACGAACACTATTAGGAAATACTTGACCTTTCAACCATACTGAACATTTTCGACTTTTTGTCCCAAAGCCGTCTAAACGTGATCATATTACCATCGTTGTATGAGTTTTCCGCCCCGTTTTCACACTTCTCGAGTATCGGCCAAATGGGACCTTTTTTGGCCGATAACTCATGAGCCCATACCCTTGATGGGCATGAGTGAGTCCAACTTTTCCGGAGCCGACTCATCCAGGAAATCACACTTAGAAAAGTTTGGTTAAAAGGTCAATTTTTTTCCGAAAGTGTTCAGAACCATCCTGTGAGTTGCCTAATGATGGGCACTCATACACAGCGTCTCCATCAATGACTGCTAATCATTCTGGAATAACTTCTTGGTCCAAGACTTTGAAAAAATAAAGACTCTAACCTCTTTGTATGTGTTGTTTCCCGGTGTTTACGATTTTTGAGTTTCGTCAAAATCGAGGCCTTCTTTTGCAAATAACTCAAAATCCTTACATAGGATTTTGTTCGACCCATAGGGACTTTTGGTCAGGATGTCAAAAGCTCGTTCCCTGCAAAAAATGGGACAATTTCGATGAAACCCAATTTCCATTGAAAGTCTGCGGGGTCCTTTATGAGCTTTTAAAAATCCTTATTATAAATGAACGAGATACACCCGAGACTTTATCTAGTTGACTCGCTGCATCTGAATTTTCTTATTACAGACAGATCCAGTATCGGAAAACTTTTGGACTATTTTGGTAACATACGAATGATTCATATTTTTATTGGGATGATTGTTATTAAACAACCGAGCAGTAAACCTAGCGCAACTATTATTTTGAAAATAAAGTATCACAATTTAAATTTGTTCAGGAATGGAATAAACCATTTTTTTACAATATCATTAAAATAATTTTAAAAGCAACCAAATTGTACAGAAACCACAATGAACGTTTACCTAAATTGTTTTCTTATTTTATTTCTTTGCTACTTGTTAACATTATCTGTAACTGATGTGGCTTGTGAGGAAAGAAGCTTTTCAAAACTTGAAATAATAAAAAATTATTTGAGATCAAAAATGGCACAGGAAAGTATTTCTGACTTCTCTGTCATTAGTATTGAAAAGAAGATTTAGATGTATCGGATATTTTAACAGAATTTGCTTTTAAGTTTTTTGACAGACTTGTTAAGTATTATTAATTTCCTTCCTGCATTAGGACAGAAGAAGGCATAATATATATTTTAGGTCGCAGTTTATTATTACCCTATTCCCAACATAATCTCATGAAAATTCCTAAGCCGTTTCTGTCTAAAGCAAGACGTCTTCTTTAGAGGAGAAAATAAAACAAATGGAAAAGAAGATAGGAGAACTGGAACATTCAGACACGGCTAAGGACGGTGAAATAAAGTGTCATGAGGTGGAGTCGAAGTTAAAATTGGAAGGAACTGTAAACTCTGCTCGTGTGGTTTCTATATCTATGGCTCGTGTTAAAGCCCCAACCTTCGATGAAAAAATGTCATGGACTAACTACTTTAAACAGTTCGAGACAGCTGCGAGGGAAAACGAATGGCCTGAGAGAGAAGAGGCAAAAATCTGACAATCGCCCTTCGATGAAACGCTTTAGATGTCTTCAGACTATACCTGTGGAAGAGACTGATGATTTTGAACAACTCAAAAAGAGATTGAACATGCGATATGGCCACTAACACTTGGAGCGTTAATACCAGTCACAGTTAAAGAATCGCAAACAGAAACGAGACGAGACTCTTCAAGAATATGAAGTTAATATTGCCAGGTTGGTGAGATTTGCTTACCCATCAGCTCCGGAAAACATAATGGAATGTTTAGCAGTCCAAACATTTGTTGATGGACTCCGTGACCATGAGATGCAGAAAACACTTCGCTTAGTCCACCACAAAACATTGGTCGATGTCTTGTCCGCTGCTCTTCAATATAAAGCGGCTTCGCTGGCTTCTGGTGGATACAGTGAAGTAAGGACTGTAAAAGAAGAAGAACAGGGAAATAAATTGGTCCAATTGTTTCACATGATAAAAACCCTTATTGAGAAGCAACCGAAGACTTTTAGGTGCTGGAATTGCGGTGAAATGGGAAAGTAAGCAGTTCGCGCAAACGCCCAAAAAACACTACAAATCGAAAAACCGTTCCGGTGGCTGTACAGGAAGGAACGGTGTTACCTGAAAGTAGTGAAACCATATGAGTAAGGCGGTTGCAAGGAACTGTAGAGAAAGCAAGGCCTGTCATGGTGGAACCTTCGAAGCGCAATAAAGGTGTTGGTCAAGGAACTCTGATTGGAAAGGGGTTGGCCACATTTGTTAAAGAAGTTACAGTGCGAAGAACGTCGGTTGTCAGCGATGAGTGGGCCCCTGTCAAACTTAGGGAAGAACAAGAGAACGATCCATTTTTAAAAAAGATAAGAGAATGAAAAGAGAAAAATCGTCTACCTACTTGGCAAAAAGTATTTAATCTCTCTCCAGTACTTAAGTCGTATTCGGCTCAGTGAGACTCCTTTATCCTGGAAGATGGCTTATTATAAAGCGAGTACTTGAAAATGATGATGATTCTGATAACAGAAAACAGTTGGTCATTTCAAAAGAGTAGAGTGGCCGAAGTACTTCGTCAGTTACACGACAGTCCATCAGGAGGACATCTCGATGTTAGGAAAACCCTTCAGAGAGTTTGGGAAAGGTTTTATTGGATGAACACTTCCGATGATGGAAAGGACTGGTGTAAGAAATGTACCAGCTGTGCTATGAGTAATGGACCTCAACGAAAAAGGAAGGTTCCCATGAAGCAATACAACATTGATAGTTCATTTGAGAGGACCATTCTCCATGACCGAGAATGGTAATAAATACATGATGGTGGGTATGGATTATTTCACGAAGTGGGTGGAAGTCTACGCCATTCCAAATCAATCAAGAGGCCGCAACTGTTACAGATGTGTTGATAAAAGAGTTTATTTGTCGATTTGGAGTGCCCTTGGAGATCTACAGTAACCAAGGCAGAAATTTTGAAAACCAACTCTTCCGTGGAGTCTGTGACAGACTAGGCATGAAGAAAACCAGAACCACAGCATTGCATCCACAATCCGATGGAATGGTAGATCGAATGAATAAGACCATTGGCAAATATCTGTCAAAAGTAATAACAAACCATCAGCGAGATTGGGATCAGTATCTTTCGCTCTTTGCAATGGTTTATAGATCCCCTGTCAATGGCCAAACACCAGCAAAGGTTCTGTTTGGGCGTGAGAAGAGAATGCAATGCGACCTTGCGTTTGGATGCCGAACTGGAACTGGATAAAATGTGGCTGGTGAGGATTATGTTACGAAGAAGAATGGACGATATGCATGAATTGATCCGCTAGCATCTTCAAATCGCCAGCGACAGAATGAAGAAGCGATATGATACACAAGCCACAGAAGGATGTTTCAAGGAAGGCGAAAGTAATCCAAAAAGTCAAAAGGGTTATTCTCCAAAGCTTTAAAGGTCTTGGGAAGGTCCGTACCTCATGATGAAAAAAAAATCAATGATGCCATTTACCGTATAACTAAGATCTCGAACGGTAAACCAAAGGTAGTGCACCAAAACCAGCTGGCGCCATTTAAGAGTGACCATGAAGAGGAAGAAGAAGTAAACCAGCTTCAAGAAACACATGACCTTGTCTTTGAAGAATGTATGGGTGCATATGGAGGTACCGGAAAAGCAAAACATGGTGTTGCAACCGAGCAACAACAAGATCTGCTCACGGTTCCAAAAGACTACTCGCTGGTCCATAGCACTTCCGCCAACATCTACGATGCTCGAGGTCTGGCATCTGTATTCCGTAATACGTTTGATCAATTACCAGACCTTCAAGATCAGTTACCAGCCCCTGTAAAACCATTAAAACTTCAAGATGGATCGCGTTATCTTTTCTATTTGGTAACAAGGAACACCTTCCGAAATCGATCCATTTATCATGATGTATGGGAAGAATTACTCAGTATGAGGGAGCATGTACTGGAGTCCAATGTATAGAAACTAGCTATGCCAAAGATAGATAGCAACCCGCTGAATTGGAGGATCATTAGAAACATGGTGGAAGTAATCTTTCAAGATAAACAGGTTTGAAATACTGGTCTGTATGCGTTCAGATTATAACGAAGACTGCTCCTTGTTACTTCCATGCAACTGGAAATTGTAAAAGAGGATCCAGTTGCAAATACAACCATTCAGTTTTAGTTCCAAAAGGAATTTTTTTTTAAGGAGGGGGCAATGTCATGAACATTTCTAAGCCGACCCTGTTTAAATTAAGCGCGACTTTCAGCTTGCCACCCGACTCATGCTCAAAACGACGGAATCTTCTAGGAATGCCGCTGACGCTCGAGAAACGGCTAGAACGGGCAGAGAGTGCCGTCGAGTCAAAAATGGAATTTTCGGGAGCGTCTGGAGACTTCTCGTAACAGAGTTGGACTTGGTATAAATAGTCCTACTTATCGGCGGACAGTGGAGTTTAGTTTAAAGTATTGGACTGATAAGTTAAATTGTAATAAATAAATTAGAATTGTGAGTTAGTATCTAAGTATTATATAAATTAATTAGTACGTCACAAATAAATTGTAAATAGTGTGTTCTAAATAAATAAACAAACTATAAATAAATTAGACTATCGTTACAATAACATAGGTATTAATAATAGATATTTTTGTGTATGTGTGTATTTATTTGGTTATTATATTAGTAAATTAATAATTTATTAGTGTGTTAGGTTGTAAAACGAAGAAATAAATTTCTTATATTTTCTGTAATTTGTTGTTTTTTTTTAAGGTAAATATATTTATAATTCATATGATATGAAAGTGGGGGGGGGGAGAATTTTTCCTGCACACAGGTGGCAGCTACCCTAGGAACGGCACCGGTAAGTACTTTATTAGTTATCTTTATGTTGTTAAAGAATGTTGTATTATTTTAATAAAAGTGTAAAAGTTGGTTTTCTAAAAAGAATAGTCTTCCAAGAAACTCATTAACATCTTATAGTCACAGATTGGTAACAAAAGATATTCAGAGACAACTTTCACGAAAAAAAAGGTGAATTCCTGATTAAAATCGTTATTCCTTTATGAGCAGATTGATTTCTTGAATTTTTTAGTCAGATGCTCGGTTTTCGCCTAAAATAATAAAATTTATTTCTCTGCATGATGATATTGTCTACAAAATACTCTGTTTAACCTAAATTCGCATTTCATTCAATAACTGAGTTCACAAACAACTTTAATCTTATTAATCCCATGTTGTAAATTGTCTTTAATAACCTTATAGCTCTTTTTTAAAATAAGTAATTCCCCACTGCAGAAAAAAACTGTAAATAAATTTATTACTGAATTGTTTTCGGATATGACGAGTTAATACTTAGATACTGATTAACGGGAATAAGGTTTTTCGAGTAATTTATTTATTGCTTGAGATTAGTTTATTGGAATGTGTCATAGTGAGTAGGTACTTCCTGGATATTTTAATTTTTGTTTAAATAATTTTTTCTACACCCGTATTATAATAATGCACTTATATGCCCATAATCCGTTTCATAATGATACCCATTATGATACAGATTTTTCATTATGATACAGATTTTTAATCAATAGAAACCTACAATTTTTCAATCAAGCATGATGTTTGACGTTTGTCCTAAATTCCTATGTAATTGTTTTAGTTGTCAAAACGTATTAAATTTTCGTAGATAGCTAAACTTCGATAATTATAATATTAAAATGTCTGATATCAGCGATATAGAAGACTCCTCCACACATATCGAAGAAAGGAGAAAATGCAGTACAAAATATTTTGCCCCAAAAATCTGTGGTAATACCAATACCCAAGGTAATACCATTAATTACAATTTTGTAGAATTTTTTATAGAAATACGAGTAATTACTGTTATTGTGTTCAATGCCAATATAAATAGAATATTTATAGGTCTTGATTATTTATCGGGTGTAGAAAAAATAGCGTATGCAACTCTCATGTAATGGTTATTAAAACACTCGCATAAACCAT